>JACEIK010000144.1:329732-354482 GCA_018107945.1 Datura stramonium | reverse complement strand
CTGAATATTACATGTGGCTATGCCACTCATAAGTGGTCACTATATCTATTTAAAAAAATTGATAGTCATTACAACTGTGTATTCATAGTGAATAGAGACGGTTAGGTGTAACCTTACCAATAGAATTAATTTTTAATAATTATGTGTTTATAATTAATATAATCTCTAACTCATATTAAATATAAAATAAAAATAATAGTCGATTTAGACAAAATGGGTTTGTTATTTTCTTACTATAAAAGTCACAATTTACAAACAAAATTTTAAAAATGTACATGTTTGATAAGATAGGAGTATCATCTTTAAGGAGCCATCGCTAAAAATGTGGTAGGATAGATGAGTTTTTTTTCTTTTTAATTAGAAATTTTAAATTTAAACTTGAGAAATATAAAAAATATTGATACAAAAAACTTCTTTTTTTATGAATTATATATGGCGCGAATCTCGATTAATTGAACAAATAGATTTCGAATATCCTTTAACTATACAATCTTGAAAATACACCATTAAAAATTATAATAGAATGAATATCTTTCATTCTTAATTGAAAGCCTCACGTTCAAATATTTCTGTGATATCTCAATTAATTGAGTCACTAAATTTCAAATATCAAAAAATTATTAAAATAACACCTCAAAGAACCTACCAACTAACAAAATTCAAGTCTATGGGTAACTCATGATGAAAGTTTGATAGATGCTTTGTTGACCCTTTGGTCTTTGTGTGTTGGCCTCCAATTTGGACCAAGAATCAAAGTATAGTTTTCAAATTTTCTTTTATAATTTTATTTTAAAAAATTATTTGAACATAAAATTATTTTCGCAATTTTTACGTCAAATTACTCACAAATTTTTTAAAATAATTTCAATTTAGATTTATGTTTAAACACAAATCATCTAATTTTCAAATATTATTTTTCAACTTGAAAGCAAATATCCAGTACTTTCCCTCCCCCTCCCCACCCTTTTATATCCAAATGTCAAGCTAAACAGTGTTAGCAAGGGCGAAGTCATCCTAGACAAAGGGTAATCCGATGTATATATTTCGTTTGAAAAATTATATGATGCACAGAAATTAAATGTTAGTCGTTATGAATGTCACGTTTAATTTTTATACGCCTACTGTCGAAAAATAATTATTTATTTATTATTAAATTTTTGACTCTATTATTAAAAATAACTATGCAAATTGACGAGTCAATTAATTTGACAGAAAATTACACGTTAAAGAAATGGGACCATCAATTTAGAAAGAACCACAAACTATATATTATATCAAAAGTTGACTTGGAAAAAAAATAAAATCTAACACGATTTGGTCTTTAAATCTACTAATAATTAAAGGAAAAAAGCCAAAACACTAACTAATGTTCTTTTCAAATAATAAATAGTAATATAACGTAGTGCTTGGGGAACTTCACTTCTTCTTTTTTAATTATTTTAATTTTATTTTGGGAAGCACCAAAAAAAGTGATGTATTCGTTTTAAATACTTTAGAATAATTTGGTTGAAGTTTGAAAAAAATTATTCTAAGTAAAGGTGATAATTACTACCCATAGAAGACTAACTGTACTGGCCACACGGGGTTGAAGTTCATCCGAGCTTTTCGATGAATAATTATATTATTTATATATTGTTATGAAAAATAAAGAAAGAACACGAATATTGTAAAGAAAGAGAGAAGGAGATAAATTTTTATTTCTCTTAATGGGATGAAATATAATGAAGGAGAACCCATCTATTTATAGGGACAATTCCTCCTAACTTTTCTCCAAAAGATAAATTTTCAACAAATATGTTTATAACACTCCCTCTTGAATGTCTATTTGATAGATAATGTGTCTAGTTAAAACATACTAGAAAAAACCCGGTGGGAAAAATCTAGTGAAGGAAAAAGAGTACACATATCTAATAATACGCATTTTTGGCCGCCTCATTAAAAACCTTACAAGGAAAACCCAGTGGGACAAAACCTCGTAAGGGAAAAAAAATGCAAGCGCTTATTAACTCTTTTTCAATTAGAACCATCACTTGAATCTTTCGTCGATCTTGTGCACCATCTTCTTGAAAGTTGTAGTTGGTAGAGATTTGTTGAATAAATAAGTCACATTATCACTTGAGCAGATACATTGCATGTTAATATCACCATTCTTTTGGAGCTCATGTGTGTAGAAGAACTTTGGCAAGATGTGCTTCTTCTATCTCCTTTATGAATCCTTCTTTAGTTGTGTTATGCATCTTTGCGTATCTTTCCACATAAAATTATGAGTAATTTTTCATATTTCAAACCACATTTTTCTCTAATGAGATGTATCATGGACCTCAACCACACATTCTCGGTTTGCTTCATGAATAGCTATTATCTCAACATGATTTGATGAAGTAGCTACGTGAGACTACTTTGTAGATCTCCAAGATATAGCAGTACCTCCACATATGAACACGTAGCCAGTTTGAGATCGAGTTTTGTGTGGGTCGGATAAATACCAAACATCAACATAATCAACAAGATTCAGGACTGCAAGCATTAGTATAATATAAGCTCATATCGGTAGTCCCTTTTAAATACCGCATTATGTGTTTGATCCCATTCCAATGTCTCCTAGTAGGAGCAAACTATATCTTCAGGACCAAAGAATTTCCTCGTTCTTTTAAATCATTTAGGATTTTCATATATTCTTGATCTCTCTAGACATGAAAATAATTTCATTATGCATATCAAGTTTTTGCCTGTTGCCAGACTTACGAGGAACCTCAAAATAATTGCATCCACCACAAGAGGATCTTCTCCATATAATGTCAGAATTTACGAAAAATCTTTATGCCACAAGAATACATTTATATCCTTGGTATTATCTTGAATTGCATTGCTGTTAGTAATCATTTATCTGTCCATACTTTTTGACAGAATTTGAATTCAAGATCCTCTCAATATTTATATTATTGAGCGCTACATTATATCAAAGGTATCGTCGACCAGTCATTTTGATATCAGTTTCAATGCGACATAACTTATTGAGATCTCTTCATTTTTCGTCATTTAGAATTTTGAACCTTTGCCAAGATTTCATAAAGTATTATGTCGTGGCGCTTTCTTAAAGCACTTGCCTCATCATTATGACATCTTAATCATTTGCTCATCTCCTTCTTCAAGGAATTCTATATTTGGAACCGTTTGGTCTATGCGCTTGGGCGTCTGTTAGGCCTATCCTTCCAAGGACCTTTCATTGGAGCATTTGCAGTTGAATTTTAAAATAGAGTTGTAAATATGTCTGGCAATTGATTTGCAGCCATAGTGATTATCTATTGAACTTTTAAGTTCACTTTTTTCCCTAGGATCTAGATAATTCACCCCTACCTCAATTTTCAGGCGATAATCACTTCTCCCTAATGTTGAAAAGCTAACATTTGCCTAGCTCATTTGGGGACCCAGCTTTGTGCCTTGTGGTGGAGCAAGATTGAATCATATATCATACATTCAAATTTTAGATGGAATTATTTTGTTCCTGCCTGAACAGTGATGGAAACTGTATTGTCTTAGTGCATTCAAGTGTTGCTATATATTAAATAAACATATCTCAAACCAAATTTTGTGGGAGTTTTATTCTGCAACCAATGGTTAAGTATAATTGGAGGCACACAATTTTTGCTAAACCAACATAGATATGAATCAACATTATCAACAGTTTTATAATTTGGAACTATGCTCTTAATTTAATAATTGTTAACAACCTTACAAAATGTTGTTGATATCAAACACATGTGACCATATCATAGATCGTCTATTAGCAGTTCACATGATGGTGAATGGGTCCATATTCACATTTCATAAGTTTCAAAATTTCAAGGAATATAATTTCAATCTTAGGTAAATTAAAGATCATTCTATAACGAGAACAAGCAACACAAGAATTCTTGAAAGAATCTTGTTAATTTCTTCAACCTTATAGCCACGTAATTCTCAATTATTTTTGCATCTGGCTGAACCGGGATGACCAACAGTTATGCCAACTTATTTCAGTAAACTTCTAGTTTACTTGTTGCGTATGTGATTTCATCATCATACCCCATATTTATGTACTAAAAAATAAAAAAAAAACAGCGGGTAATCTTTTACATAAATGTTTATAACCCTTCCAATTGTAGTAGCATGAAGATATTAGATTTTCCCATAATTTATAGTCTCAATTTTTTTTTCAATGTCCTTGAAACTTATAAATTTTCCTTTTGAGACTTACTACAATAATTTCATTCCTTCAAGTAGTAATACATTAGCTCTTCTGGAGCTCTCAATTAATTTTGTCTACTACCATATTCAATCATATCAACATCTAATTAATAGTTTCTCCCATAGTTTCAACTTAGAAGCAATTTTGAATGTTGATGAGCTATACTCAAGGCAGACTTATAATGTTGATGGATCCAATCATATTGTGCCTTTGGGTGGATGAGCCCATCTTCGAGGTGGTCATACCTTTCTTTTGAAGCTATTCCACAAAACAAGTGGATCTGTAATCGTGAGATATTGAATTTTAAGAATTTCGTCAATATGACGACGCAAGAATATCATAGCAACCCAGCACGATCTTGATTTGATGCTTTGTTTTCACTTTTAATGGTGTCTCCAAGACCCATTTCATCCATATGGATTTTACCATCAACACCCATGAAAGGTAGTTCTTGCCCGAACTTTGAAGGGCAATGAAATCCGTTTCATGGAGTTAGTCATATTAAAAAGAAGAAAAATAATACTTGGCCTTCAAATTTTGAGACAGTAGAGTCGTAACAACAATATCACCAAGGAATATCACTCTTGTGGTTGAGTAATACCATCTTTTGAATTTTTTTAAAATTTTCTTACCTTAGATCTTTCAAAGTGAGTGCTTAAGGCAGAGACTCATGCTGATAACGTGTTAGTAAATAATAAAGAAAGAACAAAAATATTGCTTAGAAAAGAAAAGATAAGTTCTTATTCTCTTGATGGGATGAAATACAATGAAGAAGAACTCATCTATTTATAGGGACAATTTCTTCTAACTTTTCTCCAAAAGATAGACTTTCACTATAATATAAACACCTGTATCCACTACAATACAAATATCTTTATAGACATTCAACGTAACACAAATATGTTTATAACATATATGATTAGAATTATTTCTTTATTTATATATAGTAAATATTGAATCTCTTTTGATTTTTTCGTATAATATTTACTTCTTCATATTTTGAATCTCCTTGCTGAATATGCTGACTCAACTATTGAATTTGGACTATGTGTTTGGTATGAGAATGAAAAAGTTAAAATATTTGGGGAAAAGCACTTCTAAGCTCCATTTTAATTTATTTGTCTTATTTTTATTTTTATTTCGTTTAAAAGAAAAATAATTTTTTTATAACTCTTTAATTTTAAAATTAAAAAACAAAAAAAACCAAAATAAATAAAAAAATTAAAAAAATTAAAAAAATTTTATATATTTTTTAGTTTATTAAGATTAGAATATTAATCCCGATATAAAATTTGATATTATATATTTTTTACAAAAATTACTAATTTAAAAAATAAAATATTTTATTTGAAATATTAGAATCCATTTAATTTAAAATTTAAAATTTATTATTAATAAGTTTAATTATTTTCAATTTCATATGGGGTCAACATATCATATAAATTGATTCTAAGACAAAATAATTTAGTTTATAAAATATTTTTTTTAGAATTTTAATTTTATGGATTTTTTTTGTATTTTGGAATTTTTTAAAAAAATAAACATTTACTATAATATAAATATGAGTGTATATTGGTCGGTTTGGTTTCGATTTTAAAAGGTTATCGATATTAGACATGCTAAACTGTTAAGATATTGGTTAATCGGTTATTGATTGTTATAGATTCAGTTGCTCCCGAGGTTAACCATTTAGATCTCACATGAAAATTTTCATAAGCTATAAGTATGTTTAGTTAGAAAAAAGCGGGTGAAAAGAGACAAAGCATATAGAATTAGCCCAACTAAAACAATCAATTTTAATTTAAATTCGAATAACATCACATTCACTTATCATTAACATCATCTTCCTTTAGAATATTTTATATATTGAAGGTTGAAATTACAATTTAATAAATTATTATCGAGTTATCGATTAACCGTTAAAAAGAATTGGTTATTGATATGTAACTAATAACTCATAACGGAGACAAATAAATATTAGTCAAACTGTTAATCAATACCCAATTATTTAATTCTAAATATAAGTATAATAACTATTTTTATGGCTTAAACTCGTGATTCATAGTTAAAGGTGAAGAATGGAATATAATAATTTACTTTTATGACTTAAACTCGTGATTTTTGTTATAACTTAAACTCGTGATCTATAGTTAAAAGTGAAAACATGAAATATAATAATTGTTTTACGACAGCTGCGTGACCCACCCAGTTGGAGGCGGGGGTGGAGGGTGGGGGCATGGAGTAGTTAATAAATATATAAGGTTAAGTGGAAGTGAAAAGATTCCTAACACCCACCAAGCTGCTGTCATTCCCAAAACCAGTCCTTTTACTCCCACTTTCCTCTTCATTCTATTCTTCTTGTTCTTCTTCTTCTGGGTCTGCTCGAAAAAAAATCCCTAGAAAATCTGCATCAAAATCTTGTAAAACCAACAATTTTCTGCTTCTGGGTATAACTATGGCAGCTGTATTTGAAACCCAGAGTTCGTTCTTGAAATCGTGTTGTTTTTTGGCAGTTGTACTTGCTCTAGCTGTTTGTGTGAAGGAATTCTGAAGAGGATGCTTTGTACGCCCTCCGTCGGAGCCCCATCCGACCCGGATAACGTGCTCCAGAGCTGGGATCCGAATCTTGTCAATCCTTGTACCTGGTTTCACGTCACACTTGCAACGGTGATAATCGCGTCACTCGTGTGGCAAGTCTCAAAATTTTCATATTTTGTTTTACGTTTTAAGGTTAAAATACTGGTTCAGGGTGCTTTTATTTATGGGAAATTCGTCGATTTGTATGTTTTTGTGTTTTATTATGTATGTCTTTGTACACAAAGTTAGATTTTTTTGGGAATATGTATACATGGCATAAACCTGAAGCAGTGGATTTGATTGAATCTGCTATGATAGGCTGAATTTTCTCCTTATTATTGTCACTGTGGTTAGAGATTTGTATGAACAGAAAAAAAGAAAAATTGCTGAGTAGTGGAATGAAATGAGGTCTAAATAGAGTAGAATTTATATAGAGAGGAATTCATAGCAATTTGTTGCTATAGGTTAGTTGATTTGTGAGTTTGAAGTTTGCTATACTTGTTCTTATTCATTATGGGCTCGTTGAGATGGTAGAAATTTGTTTTCCTTGACTTGCTAGCTGCGCTAGTCTTAGGTTCTAAAATTAATAGCAAGCTGATAACTCTTTCTAGGTAAAAGGATATTGATGTTACTTTGCGTTTAGCTTACTTGAGGTCCCTGTCTTGATTTCTGTCTATGATCCATATGCTAAAGATGGAGACTTGTAATCTTTTAATGATCTTTGTCCTTGTTTATGTTTGAACTTGTGTGGTTGTACCTTTTATATATCATAGGTGATTTTGTTCGTTTAAGAAAGTGTGGTAAGCCTTTGTACTTTAAAATTAGTTGATTGGTGTCAATGTTTCTTTAAGGCATTACTGAAGTCTTGTGAAATGTTGAGCAAGCATAAGATGGCCTTATGTATTTTTAAAAATCAAATGTTATTTCTACTATATGCAGCAACTTTTGGATGTTTGCGTATTACACTTACAGGTGCATTTCCTGTATATTTTGTGATCTTGGAACACCTGATGTTACTGGGTGGGGTTTTATGTTGATTGGGCTCCTTATTGATACATAACAGATGATTTATGAAATATGAATGAGACACAAACTAATTTTTTGAAATGCAAAAAACCTTCTTACATCTTCGTTACCATGATGTTTTCAAATAAACAACAACATTAGCAGTGTAATCCCACAAGTGGTATGGGGAGGATAAGATGTATGCAAACTTACAAAGGTAGGGAGACTGTTTCGATAGACCCTGTTCAAGAACTGTTTTTCACATATTTATATAGAATTGAACATCAACCTGGCAGTCCTTGTGTTTGAAGAATCATCCAATTTCCAAACTGGAAGTTGTTATATAATTGCATCTATCCATAACAGGTAACAGTAACTATAACAAATAATTCCTTTCTAATTAGTTGTGAGGTGCTAATTTCTGAAATAAACTTGTTTTACTGAATTTATATTTGTATCTCCTATATATTCTCTGCTAGTTAATGGAATAAATTTTCTTTTATCTCCCCTTCCTCTCTCTTATACATATTCTAAAACACTGTGCAAATCAGAAGAGGAACACTGCTGTAGTTTGCTTTATTTTTTCCTCGTAATTATTACAAATCTGAAATATCTCTGCATGTTAACGTTTCTGCAGGGACAGTAGCAGCTCAAAATTATCTGGTCATTTGGTACCTGAACTTGGAAAGCTTGAACATCTACAGTATTTGTGAGTAATTATTTGAAATCTTAAAATTGAACGTGCCATTTCTAGTCAATGATTCTATTGGTTTTCAAGAAGTCATATCCATAATGTAATTGTTTGTTGCTTCAGGGAGCTTTACAAAAATTATATTCAGGGAACCATCCCTAAAGAGCTCGGCAACTTGAAGAGCCTTATTAGTCTGGATCTGTACAACAACAATATTTCAGGGTCAATTCCTACTTCACTGGGAAAGTTGAAAAATCTTGTTTTCCTGTAAGTTCTCCTTTGTGATGTTTCAATACTGTTCCAGTCATGTACTTTATCATTTTGGGGAAAGGAAAAGAAGGCTACTATTCTGTTAATTGGGCTACTAACAGAGTTCCCTTTTCTCTTTTGATGAAAATATTCAGTTTCAACTTTACCTTAAATTAGTTAGTGAAGTCGAAATTGAAATCTCCCCTCTTCCTTCCTTATTGCATATGCCCAAGCACATATGTTTGTATTGAATTAGTTGTGCACAATCCTCTCATGTTGATCGGAAGTTTCTTATCTAATCTATCAGGCGTCTGAATGATAATAAGCTAACCGGACCAATCCCAAGAGAACTTGCTACTGTTTCTAATACAGAAAGTTGTGTAAGTAGAATCTTTGCTTGTGTTATTATTTATATTTTTATACAAAACAGATTTTAAATTTTTCTGCACTCTTTCCTCCAGGGATGTCTCAAAGCAGCAATTTGTGGAACAATTCCCACTTCTGGTCCATTTGAGCATATTCCACTGAACAAGTAAGATTTCCTTTATATCCTACAAGTATTGTTATCAAAATTGAACTGTACAAGTATTGAGCAGTGGTGCAAATAGTAATCATGTCTCTGTATGCTTTATGCTATCAAGTATACCTTTAAAAAGGACTAGCAATTAAAAAAATGTATACCTTTAAAAAAGACTATATTCTCTTGATTTCCCTTCATCTAAGTTAAATTTGGGCTTCATAATTTGGACTTTTGAAGGAATAGATTAGATATTGGAAACAGTGACTTCAAAATTTTTTTTTTGAATAAGAAAACATTGATCTGTAAGGGAAACTGAAATAACACCTAATTAAAGAGAGTGATATCCAGTTATTTCAATTAGCCTGTGGTTGGTATCAATTCAAGCTATACGCCTACCTTTGACTCCATTTACTTCAAACCCAAAGGAAGCTCCATTGTATTTTTATGTTGTTCTTTAGACATGCTAATTATATCTGCAACTCAAATCGAATTGATATGCTTCATGCTTACTTCACTTTTGTGTTGTTCCTTTGGCTCCTTAGTTCCTTGTTTGATATGTATTTTTAATATTAATTTTGTTATTATTTAGGGAAGGCTGTGTGTTGGGGGAAACAAAAAAGGGGCAAACAAGAGGTACTGTGGAAAAAATAAATAAAGCCAGACAAGTGGATGAACAAACTTTTCAGTATATGTTTCAGAAAGCAATTGTCCTCGCGAATATAGTGAAAGAGATTACATGTCCCTGGTGGTGCCCATGTGTGCGTAATATGTGTGGGGCCTTATCTGTGTAGCTTTTGTGGTTCGTCTAGGGCAATCCTTAGGACCAACTGCAGCCTTTGAACTCAGGGATAATGGGCCCGTCCTTCTACCATCCTCCACTCAAATAGCTTAGCGCACATGGCACAGGGCTCGAACATGTGACCTAAGTCACAAGTCCCTCAATGCTGACACCTGAACCAAGTCCCGGGGGCTTGTGCTACTGTAAAGTCTTATTTATCTTATACCATGTTATTCTTCTTGATGTCTCAACTCTGGGGTCATGTCGTATTGATTCCTCTATATGATACAGCATTCTAGTTGATTGTCTCTAATGAATTTCCTTAACTTGTAATTTGCAGCTTCGAGCACAATCCTCGACTTGAAGGTCCGGAGTTGTTGGGACTCGCTACCTATGACACCAACTGCTCTTAGAAACTTGATCAAATAGGTCCCAGAAGAACTGCCACTTTTTGTGGAAATTTTACATATTCCCTACCTCTGAATGTTGCTTATTATTGTACTTACTGTGAGTCCAAGATGTAACTCCTAAGCAAAGATAATGGTGTATGTAGGTTGTTATTAGTAAGTTAATTAATGGATGTGTAAAATGGTCACTATACTGCTACCGACTCTTGATGTATTTCATATTTCAATGTCTTGGTGAAATGGTTCAGTGGGTTTAAAAGGTCTATTTGCTACTGTTACATGTTGTTTTTTCCAAGTAAATAAGTAGAAAGATCAAATAAAAGTTCTTTTGGTCTTTTAATTGCTTTAGTGGTGTAAGATAACACCAGTATTAATGTATAAAAATATACTGTTTTTTGTTGCAAGTTTATTCTTAATGTGTTTTATACTGTCAAGCTTATTTAAATTTTGACAACCAATCTCATTTTTCTTTTTATGAATTTACCAGTTTACCTTGTACACTGTGTTAATTCAAGAGAACAAAAGAAAAAGAAAAACAGAAAAAAAAAGTTTTAGCTTCGGAGAAATAAAATTCTTCATAGGTTTTCTTCATAATATGTTGAAGTGATTTCTTCTTATGTTGTTGAAGTCTTGGTTGACAAAACTATCCTGTACCTGCATTAGCAATACATGATGTCCCTGCATAACTTTTTGAAGGATTTCCTATACAATTGGCTTTTTTTCTCGAATTTTATTCTTAGAAACTCCCTATGTTCGAAACAAGATCTCCTGTGAGAAGTAACAAGATATTGGTATTAGTGGAGATGCGCATAAGTTGGCTCAAATACCATGATTATGAAAAGAATATTTACTTTGATACGAATCTTTTTGATCATCAGGCTAGGCTATGGATTGTTGCAATTGAGCAAGTTAGTACTGTAGTCCTTGCATAAATTCATTTTGCAAATACATCAGTAAAATCTCTGTTATTGTTCCATTTCTCTATCATGTACAGTATATTTCAAAAGACAGCTTAAAGAACTAAAAAATTGAGGAGAACAGCAAAAAGAAGCAACAAAGAAAGCCAATCAGTCTTGCTGCCATTACTTTCAAGGAAAACAGTCAAACATAAACTGTTCCATATCAGAAATTACAAAATCATATAAGATTAACAAAACCTTTTTCTTCCAACAATCTCCAAAACTTGCTGAAAAGATGAAAAAGAAAAAAATATAAGAAGAAAAGAATGCTTCAAGAAATCAAACCAAAACTCATTCTTGGAGGAGTCATTTCACAAGCCACTCCAAACCATGCAATAACCCAAAATACTAATGCAATAAACACAAAGTAAACCAACTTTAACTCATGGTGGCCCAAAGAACGAAATCCAAGAGGTGTCCTCCCTTCTTTTATCAATTTTCCCGAGCATCCTCATTCTTTGTCGGAGTCACTTGAACTTGAATCAGAGCTTGAGCTTGAGCTTGAGCCCTTCTTGTGGGATTTGTCTTTCTTGCCCTTAACATCAGCTGTAGTAGGTATATCAACAGCATGATCTGGTTTTTCAGCTGTTAATGCCTCAGCTTCTTTTACTACAGCTTCATGATCTCCTTGTCCAGTTTCAACTTCACCAAATTCAGACACTCTCCAGATCCTCTAACACTTGATTCCATATCATTGGATGAGCCTGCTCCACTTGGCTTCGCTTCTGCTGACTCAACTTCAGAATTGGAGTTCAGGGGTTTCCTCAGATTTCCTTCCAAGACTTGTTTCAAAGCCAAGTCTGTCTCAACGGTTTGTAAATCTGACAAAGCTCGTATGTCTTTAGATTCCCCCGTATGCTCATTACCACCAGCAAGTCATGACAGATGAGCGTCTCATCATCACTCTCAGAAAGTTTTCATAGTCCAAATCAAAATATTCAGTTGGTCTTGTTTCAAGAATTGGTAACTGCATATTGCGTGTCATGCTCGATGCTTCGAGCACCGCTGTGTCGTCAGAACTCCCAGATACTTCAGTTGCTAGCTCAACATTAGGTTGCTCAAGAACATTCGATTTCTCCATTTCTTTCTCAGATATTCGCCTAAATACCATGTCAATATCTTCAACTGTTTGTGCTTCCAGCACTGGCATTTCAGAATCTTCCAGCGCTGAACTTGATGCTTCAGCTGCAGCTGCAATGTTCCCAGATTCTTCAGTTGCTAGCTCTGCATTAGGTTGCTCAAGAACATTCGATTTCTCTGCTGTCTCTTGCTCAGATATTTGCCTAAATGATGAGTTAATATTTTCAGCTGTTTGTGCTTCCAGTACTGGCATTCCAGAATCTTCCTGCTGAACTCGACGTCAAACACCGCTGCATCAGCAGAAACCCCAGATTCTTCAGTTCCAAGCTCAGCATTAGGTTGCTCAAGAACATCCGATTTCTCAGCTATCTCTTGCTCATATATTTGCCTAAATGCTAAGTTAATATCTTCAGCTGTTTGTGCTTCCAGTACTGGCATTCCAGAATCTTCCTGCACTGAACTCGACAAGTCAAACACCGCTGCACCGTCAGATTCCCCAGATTCTTCAGTTGCTAGCTCAGCATTAGGTTGCTCAAGAACATTCGATTTCTCAGCTGCCTCTTGTTCAGCTATTTGCCTAAACGCTGAGTTAATATCTTCAGCTGTTTGTGCTTCCAGTACTGGCATTCCAGAATCTTCCTGCACCTAGACTCGACACTTCAAACACCGCTGCATCGTCAGAATCCCCAGATTCTTCAGTTGCAAGCTCACTATTAGGTTGCTCAAGAACATTCGATTTCTCTGCTGTCTCTTGCTCAGCTATTTGCCTAAATGCTAAGTTAATATCTTCAGCTGTTTGTGCTTCCACTACTGGCATTCCAGAATCTTGCTGAACTGAACTAGACACGTCAAACACCGCTGCATCGGCAGAATCCTCAGATTCTTCAGTTGCTAGCTCAACATTAGGTTGCTCAGAACATTCGATATCTCAGCTGTCTCTTGCTTAGCTGTTTGCCTGGATGCTAAGTTAATATCTTCAGTTGTTTGTGCTTCCAGTACCGGCATTCCAGAATCTTCCTGTACTGAACTTGACACGTCAAACACCTCGGCATCATCAGAATCCCCAGATTCTTCAGTTCCAAGCTTAGCATTAGGTTGCTCAAGCACATCCAGATGCACTATTTCTTTCTCAGAATTAATTCTAAATGCTGACTCAATATCTTCAATAGTTCGTGCTTCCACTTCTGGCATTCCAGAATCGTTCTGTGAACTTGACCTCTGTACAGCTGCATTGCCAGAACTCCCAGATTCTTCAGCTACTGGTTTAGCATTAGGTAGCTCATGCACATTCGAGTTCTCTGTTTCTTTCTCAGAAGTACCTCTAAATGCTAACTCAATATCTTCAACAGTTTGTGCTTCCAGCATTGGCATTCAGAATCTCTTCAGCATTAGATTGCTCAAGAACATTAGATTTCTCCATTTCTTTTTCAAAAACTTGCCAAAAGCAGCTGACTCAATATCTTGAATTGTTTGTGCTTCTAACACTGGCATACCAGAATCAGTTTCCTCTTTATTCTCTCTTCTTGAGGCACTTCAGTCACTCCAGTTTGAGTAGATTTTGAATTTTCTACCTCAAAGACAGAGTTGTGAGCTTCAGCTATAGGCATTTCCAGAACTATCTCTTGAGCATCCAAATTAAGCTTTGTCCTGGGATCTGAAGGCCCAGTACCACTATCCTCGGGAGTCTCCTTCAATTGATCTAGCATCAGCAGCATTGTGAACTTCTCCTTCAGCAAATTCTGTATGATAAGCAATGTGATCAATACTGTTCATTTCCAGATTCAATTTCTGAAGCACACTCCTTCTCTTCATTCTCAGCAATCTCTTCAAATGCGGATGCATTAAAAATCCCAAGTGCAACGGAAAATTTCTTTCATGAACTGCTTCAGGCCTCATCAGAAACCTCCTGCAGTGCCAGAATCAACACTGTGGAATGCAGATAAACCCTCTCGATGGGTGATTGTCTTTCAAACTCATTCTGGCTTGACCCCAGCTCCTTGATGCTAAAGTCACCAACCGTATCTAATTCATAGAGCAATACCTCATCAATGTCCTCGATACCATCTGTTTCTTCAACTATATATTGCTCATCATGGTGAAAATCAGCTGCTTCTGGTGGCAATACATAGTTTTCCAAGACTTTGATCTGGTTGTCATTTTCCTCGAGGATCATGTTCTTTAGACCTGATAGACCAGCACCTCTTGGGGCCTCAACAACCTCATGCAGATTGGAAATAGAGTTGGGAGTGCATTGGGAGCTGATAATAGGAATTCCATTATCAAGGTCATGGATTTCTGAAACATTCAAGGTCTCAGTGGTGCTTGCTTCCTCAATTGACTCAACCAGGATAGCTGGTGGTTCCTGCTTATCAGAAAAAGACGCACTTAGACTACCAGGATTGTTTCCCAACTAAAAGCAAAGAAGAGCGAGAAGAGGAAAAAAAAAAATGAATTAACTTGCCAATAACACAAGGACCATAACAGTTTTTTGATGCACGACTTCAATAAGATGAACAATAGTTGATCCTATCACAAAATAAAGCTCCTAATGTTCTTTATTCACCCCACCTTCCTACCCCACCACCCGAAAATAAGGCTTGCAAAAAGCAGTTAAAAGCAAAACCTGAGAAATGTAACCAGTTAATTCTCTAATCATCTTGGCATGATGCAATCACCAGTCAATCCTCCATTTATTTTGGCATGATGTAGTAGTACATGAAATATGCTCATCCAGATGATGCAGGATATTAATAGTATGTATCGCATGAACACATTACAAGTAACCAGGAGTAATTCAGTCATCCAGATGATGCAGGACATCAATAGTGAGAGTCATACATCCAAATTACAATTAACCAGCAACTATTCACTCGTCTAGATGGTGAATGTTATTTCCTCAAATACGCCATATCATTCCTAGCCAATTAACAGTGCTTCTACCACTGACTCTACCAAATCCATAATTAGATTCTGACATTCTAAAGTTTCATCCACATGTGTTTATCTTTAGAGGTAAGGGATCTGTGCAAAATATGCTTTATCCATATTTAAGTTCAAGATTCATTTTCAAACTGTGAAGTCAGAAGAGACGGGAATCAGTAGCAGTATTCTACTTCTTCTGTGATAGATACAGATAACTTTTTAGCTGTCTCAAATCATTTTATTATTCTGGTTAATCCTAGGGTTTCAAAGTAGTGTGAAAACAGGTCTAAGTCCTGGCTCTTTTATGGGTTTACTCCTCTTTCTGGCTTTGCAAATGCATAGTTTATACTACAATTTGCTTAAAACATGACTGCGCTTCCTTTTGAAAGCTATAAAATTTGCTACTACTGGCTTGATGATACCGCATGACAGAACATTTATCTTGAATTTGATCTAGATGGCAAATTGCACGATTTTGAAAATCTCTGTGTTGAAGTTTCTTGGCTTTGCATTCTCCTCTTCACTCAAGGTTGGGACACATAGATGAGGCTCTGAGACTTCTAAATTAGGCCAGATGCTATATCACACTTGTAGTTTGACAAATTATGCTAAAAAACTTTGTAGGCTTACAGTTTATTCTCCAACATGAAACATCTATAACCATGAAAAACAAGCCAACATAGGTACCGGACTATTCTTCTACTGTTATAGGAATCTAATTTTCAGTTTTCTGTTGCTATCAGATCAAGTACAGTAAATTATGTGTCTTTGCCTTTTTATTTGGTAAATCAAGTAGGTATTTCTTTCTTTTTTTTTCCACAGCAGCAGTCACGCATAAAGATAAAAAGCTAACCAGCTTCCAATTTTCTAAGATTAACCTCGTAAATGAGCTATGATATATGAAATGAGAAATAATGAAGAAAGAGAAGTAGCATAAAAGGAAATGCATAGAAGAGAAATGTGGAAAAAAGTGTTTACCTTCACTTCCCGATCTTCTGATGGTTGTTCGTCAATGGATTTGTCTGAGTATGCCAATTCTTCTTCACACTGAGAGAAAGACCTCTCTATAGAAGCATATTGATATCCAACAGAGATCTGCTTTTCATCCACTTCAGTCTGAGCATCAGTAACTGAACTTTCAACAGCATTCGATGAGGAAAATCATATTTGTTCAGAGACTATAGTTTTTTCCTTCTCAATCATGTCTTCCACAGGTGCCTCCAAAGAAGGCATAACTGATTGATCAAGTGGAACCTCTGCGATCGAAGATGCTGTTCATCACCCATATGATGAATGTTTTGATATTCTGAGGATGTTGAAAGGGATTCAACGGTGTGTTCTACAGCAAGTTGAGACACAATATGGGTATCTGCATCAAATCTTGAAGAAGAAATTTGCTGTTGTGCATGCTCAATAGTTCCTTCTTGATACCCAATATCTTCCTCTGCTGATGATTTAGTCAATATGCCTGACCAACAATCAACTCAGGCACTAGAGGAGCATTTGCACTGGCAAAGACTTCACCATCTTGAGAAATCTCCGTCTTTGCAACATCAAGCTCATTTTCACATACGACCTCCCTCGACAAATGCTGAGTCATCTGCTGGTGCCAAAATCTCTTCATTATGTGGAAGGGACTTTTCAATATCCTGACTATTTTCCTCAGATTCCCTCTCTACGAAAGAAATAGTTCTTTCAACCAATGTAGGCGGAGCCCCTGTCTCAGATTCCACATGCTGATCTGAAGAAAAGGAGGCCAAGAAAATATGTTTTCCTACTAGCAGCAGGACTGGAATCATAAATAGGTTGTCCACAGTGAAGCATGATCCACTGAAGTGCTCGTGATGTGGAAATCTGGTCCATCAAATGAAGTTTGCCTGGAGATCACATCTTGTTCTACATGTCCCATTATCTCCTCTAAACTTGATCTCCTTTCTCCTTCTTTATCAACAGACCCTTTCCTCACTTCTGCCAACGACGAGGAGCTAGATTGACTGCTGTATCTTTGATAAGAAGTTTCGGTTGGATTAAGTTCCACTGCATTGGTCACTCCTCCTTCCGGGAGCAAAAAGTTCTTCTACATCATGATGATATTCCACAGTTCCCAATTTGCACCAAAAGACTCTACTTCGTCGGAGGATCGACTTCCATGTCTGACAAGCTCAGAAGTATGCTCTAGTTTAGATATCAGCTCTGGCTCCTCTGAGATATGTTCATCCATGAGGTCTTGCATTTCCAGTTCTTCTTGATGAAGCTTTGTGTCTTAGCTGCCCTTCAATGAGTTTACTGTCTTCAGATCTTCAACTGAACTTAGTGATTCTGTTTTAGCGGGAACAGAACTCACCTTGGAATCACTAAAGTTGACTAGATTGTCTTTGAAACATTAGGTAGCTTGTTCCTTCTGAAGCCATCCTCTCTGGAACAAAATAAGGTCTCAAATGGATGTCTTGCTTGTCTTGCCTGTTCGGCCCAAAGATTGAGGGTCTTACAATGAAACTTTCGTGCCTCCGGAAAAGCGGATCCTTTGCTTGAAATGTTATGAAATCTTGTTCGTCCTCCATAAGATTGGGTTTCTCTTCACTCGAGTCATAAGGAAGATCAAATGGATTTCATAGCAGTACTAAAATAGATGGAGCAGACCCTGGAATTGGTGGCAGTCCAAGGTCATAGTCATCATTAGGAGCATCAAACGGATTGTTTCTTGCTGTGGAAATCAGAAAGGATGTTGAATGGAAGATTCCACACTTTCCAAGTCAATCAAATTCTTTTCGGTCATCATCAGCCTCATTTTCTTCAGTGCTCTTCTCCTTGCCGCCAAGTTCTCCAACCGTTGATTCCTTTCAACCTCTGAACTTCCCAAGTCAATTAAATTCTTCATGAATCCTCCTGTCCATGTAATAGCTGACTTACTTTTATCTTCCTCATCTTGCTTTCCTTCTTCATCTTCTGTGCATTCTGGAAGTCGTCTGCAACTTCTAGCTCTTCTTGATTTTCAAACATATCAGATTCATTATCACTCTCAGTGGTCTTACCAAAATATCGAAGCAGCATCAGAACCGTAGTGCAACAAACTAGCATGTTGAGGAGTGTCTTCATCCAAAAGTGGATGGAGCTCATGAAGCATTGGAATAATGTCAGCCATTGAAGCATCTGGAGAAGAGCTCTCAGCTCGATCAGACTCCGAATCAAAAGACTCATCATCATCCTCTTCCTCCTGTTCTTCCTCTTCCTCGGTCTCCTTTTTCCAAGGGGAACCAGGAAGAGAATTAAGATTCACCCTTTTAGAATCAAAGGAATCTGATCTATCAAAGTCAAACTCAATGCTCTCATTATCAACCGTTGGAATGGGAGAGTAATGACTCTCTATAAGTTCCCCATCATCATGTTTCTCTTCATTCTTTTCATTGTTTTGCTCATAGAATTCCCTCGATGCTACCTCAAAACCATCATCAACAGTTGGAATCGGAGAGTATTGGCTCTCCATAAGTTCCTCAGCACCATGTGTCTCTTCATTCTTTTCATTGTTTTGAGGTCATAGAACTCCCTCGCTGCTCCCTCAAACGCTCATCAGCCGTTGGAATCGGAGAGTATTGACTCTCTCCATAAGTTCCCCCATCACCGTGTTTTCTCTTCATTCTCTTCATTGTTCTTCTGCTCATTAAACTCCCTACCTGCTTCCTCAAAAGCCCATTCCCAAGTGAAAATCTCGAGACCTTTCCTCGAGTAGAGGGGAAAGATCACTGATCTTATCAATTGACTGCTCTACATGGTCCCTCTCGTTATCCGTATATCTCTCCACATAGTAACTATCTTCACTCTCAATATGAGTAGTATCATATAATACCCCAGTTTTCAGAGGCACTATATCATGATTGTCTTTTCTTCCTTTCGATTTCAGGTATATTTGGCTGACCAAAACTTAATAGAGTTCAAGTAATACAGCAGTACAAACAAGAACTGGTGTTGATGCAGCTAACAATAATGAAAACAGAAATGGGAAAGATATCTATTTTAAAAATGCTATGAAACACAGCATACTCACAAGGAAAGGATGATTTATCACTGTAACATAACATCCTTTGATTAAAAACATCAAAATTCTCCTCATTTCAACTCCAATCTCTAACAATCCAATACCCATCTTTTTCTCACACAAGAAACTACTCAAAACTTCAAAACAAAAATCAATTTTACAGGAAACAACTCAATCCTTATGTCAACTTACCAGAGCAGAAACTTCAAAGTTCCAAAACTGCATCAAAAAATAAAAAATAGACATAAAGAAATCAATTCCAACACAACAAAAGAACCAAATAAAGAGGATAAGATGAAAATCCCCAGTAAGCTATACTTGTATTTGGCTGTGAAAAAGAATCCAAGATTCATACCAGCTCTTTGAGTACAGATCAAAATTAATTCTCTACAAAGAAAACCCAACAACCAGTCAAGCTTTCAACTTTCTTCTTCTGCTTCTTCTTCTTTTTTTCACCTAAACTAAAAAAAGGCTAACTTATATTTTTGGATTAATGGGTCCTTGTGCTGAGTGTTCAAATGTGTAAAACCTAAAACTAAAGAAGAGAATGGGAAGGTATCAAAAGAAGGATAAAGGGACAAAAAAAAAGAAAAAGTTTGCACCTTTCCTTTCAGTCCTCTTTTCTTTTTCTCAACTTTCGGTTCTGTTCTTGATATATCCCACAATGGGACCTTCAGTAGTTCGAAAAATCAAATAAAAAAATGAATCTTTTAATAGCATAGACTTTTCTGAATAAAAATTTCAAGAATTCATATGACCAACTTCAATTAATTGTAGGATTATATTCCATTTGGAGATTGAAAGTAACCAGACAGACATGCCACTAGATTAATACTAATTATATAATCAGACAGCTAAGCGGGGGTGGATTTACAGTGCAGAAAGAATGATGGAGAAGTTGTTTTTGCAGTTCTTTTAAAATAGTTTAATTTAACTTTTGAAGTGGGGAGAGATGAGGGTTATCATTACTATTTCTTGCTTTTTTGATTAAGTTAATAATGTTGATTAATGGCTGTCAACAGGACAGGAACACAAACTTTCACAGTATTTAAGGGCATCTTGTCTTTGGGGCTCAACCCATAAGGCCATTTTATGAAGCAGTATTCCTCCGTGCCTTTCAACTTGTTCAGTAACCAATACATCTCTTTAAAAATAATAAATAAAATTATAATTTTATTATATTATTTTTTTTAAATATAACAAATTTAATTTTTTAACATAAAAAGTTTGATCTCTGAGTTTTCTTTGTTCCTTTTCTGAATTATGAGCCCTTATTTATAATTATAAAATAGGAAAGTTATGATAAAAGACGAACTTCTATGGTGATTTAAATTTGACATAATGATATTTAATTTACCATAACATGTCGCTCGTATATGTATCACATTTTTATTAGTCTTTGATTGCCTAGGCATGTTGTGTCAATTTGACACATGGCATGACCCTCTTTAACTCTTACATTTGGTTTGGCGTGCCATATCATTTGACACCTGATATCAATTTGGACTTCTAAAATAAGATGATATTTTAGGCTCATCATGTATAGTTCAGATTAGGGATTAATGGACTATCTCAGATTGAATCTTAATTAAATTTATATTTATTAAATTTAAATTTGATAAAATTTCACTGTTCATATTATCCGTAAAATTATAATAAATATGTTATTGTTATTACATTATTAATATCATTGAATTTGTGTATTATTTTCAGTGGGTTATAATATTCAAAGGATTTGTTAATAGTCTCTATAAATTCAATCATTTTTGCAATTCACCCTCCACCCAATCTTCTTTTTCTTGGTAATTTTGTAGAATTCTCTGCAGTTTGCAATTTTTTTAAATTATTATTATTATTATTATTATTATTATTATTATTATTATTATCCATTTACACCTTCTGATTTTAATTTTTTTAAATAGTTACCCAACAATCTATTTATTCTTTTGCAAAAAGAATCAAGAAAAAATAAATTTTAAAAGTAATGACTTTCACTTGTTAAGTGGGGACGCATCTTATTTATTGAATAATGGGTAGTTGAGATTTGAGGATTGCAATCCTCCAACTCCATTGATGGGAGGCAAAATTATAAGTAATTATTTATTTATTATAATAAATAAAATTATTTTATTACGTTAAACTAATTAATTTCATATATTAAAATACTTAAATGGCAAAATTATTTTTTAACGTACAATAAAATTAACTGTATATAATATTTAAGTCACTAAAAATATAACGTGACAAGAATAATTTCGTGACTTTTACTTTTATATCAAGTAAAGTTTAGTGACTCATTATTGCAATGGATAAAGTTTTATTGTTTTAACCTTCACCTTCATAATAAATAAAGTTCAATAATTATTCGTGAAATTAACCCAATTATATGACATAATAACACATAGATTAGAGGATATTCACATTTCTTTTTTCAATTGCACAATCACATATGATAATTTAAAAATAAAATTTGATATATATATATATATAAATCAAATTGCAAAATATTGAATTTGATCAAACTTACAAATTCATCACTGTATTCGTCACTATTTTCAAATTCAACATCTTCATCATTTTTCGATTAAGATAGCTTTAACAAATATAAGTGATTAAAATAGTAAATATAAGCTTAATTAAGATGTTTAGTTTAGTAAACGAAAAAATGATAGTAAGTATTATATATTTTCTTGTTCATATTTACTTGTTTATGTTTAACTTATCCACGCTCGTTGAGAAGTAATAAATAATAATTATTTTACTATATTACTCCTAATTATCACGGGTCATCTCACTCATTTAGAAATGAACTGAAAATAATTAGTACTTAATAATAAGGGTAAAATAGATACTCCCTCTGTCCATTTTTACTTGTTTGATATTGACTTGACACGCTACTTAAGCAGTAATAAATAAAATGATAATTTTTTTACCACCTTTGAATATAATAAATTTAATATTTTGAGAAATGCATTCGGAAATGACTATAGCTAATCATAAGGGTAAATAAGGAATTAAGTGATAGATTATATCTTTATTTTAAACTAGACAAGTAAAAGTGGACATGTTGTCTTTAATATAGTAGACAAATAAAAGTGGACGGAGGTATAAAATGTGAAACCACCTCTTGATTTTCAAATTGAAGGTAAATTTGAACCCCATAAACTATTGAGCCAATCTCTAATCTTGTCTTCAGGAGATTATAAAAAATTACCTTATATATAGTATAATTTTTTGCCGAGAGATTTCAAGTGAATACCCTCGATCCCCTTTAAATCTCCTTCTGAGTGGAGGCAGGGTGGGGTGAAGGGGAGTGTGGTGGGTGGTTATAAGGGTGGTCGGGTGGGGTGGGGTGGTTGTTCCGTGGGGTGGAGTGTGAGGGTTGGTGGGGTGTGGGTGGTTGTTTGGGTGGGGTGAAGTATGGGTGGTTGTGAGGACGTGAAAGAATGAATTCAAATTTTTTTTATATTTTATCAGAGAAATTACTTTTCTTATTCTCAAGTTACAAATTTAAGTTATGAAATTAAATTAATTAAAAATATTTTTAAAAAGGTTTTTTTTGTTTTTTTAATTTCTTATTTGTTAAATTATGCTTTATGTGTTTATTTTTGTATTTTAATTAAATTAATGTTAATATAATAAACATATAATTTTTGTACTAAATATATTTTTATTTTTAATATAATAAACAAGTAAAAGTGAATTGCGAGGCTAATCTAAATAGTATGACTGTTTCTCTTGTAAAAACAAAAATACAGTACTAAGTACTTTTTTTAAGGGATCAAAAACCGAAATCTGGAAAATAATGGGGTATAGAAAATGGAAATGGCCAAAATTTAAGGGCGCGGGATAATAATTAAACTGCAATTTCCCGCGAGAAATTTTTTTCACAAATCACACACTAGTTCAACTAGGGTTTCGACGGTCAAAAATTGCAGAGATTTTCCATTTCCTCCTGATTTCATATCACAAGGGAAACTCGGCATCAGTTTCGAATCCGAACTGGTAAGTCGCTTTTGTTTCGATTCCTTATATACTTCTTTCTGATTTCAGCATACGAGTTTTGCTCTACGAACTATCAGAGGTTGTTGATAATCGCCTTATAAGCTTCAGTTTTCGTACTCTGATTGAATGTGTGAAATCCGCATATGCGAGTTGTGTTTTGGTGTTGTGAAGTGAATGCAGTTGCGATTTTTTGCTCTTTTTTCTTTTCCCTTATATTTGCTGTTTTTTTGAGGAAATTAGGATGATTAATTATGAGAAGAGAAGTGTTTCGTAGCTTGTTATGTGTCAATTTTAGAGAAATGTTAATGGATTTATAGCTAAATGGGTTGTCCCACCTAATAGACCAGTCTTTTGTGTTGGGTTCTCCTGTTTGGTCTATATCATTGGTATAAAAGTCAGGTCTGTCAATGCTTGCTGTCTCGACTCCGAGTGATGGCTTGTGTGCCACTATTGGTGGAGCTGGAACAAAGAGTTGTGCCAGCCATGACCAACTAGGCCCAGCTGCGACCAGTGAGGTCCTTGGTCCTCAAGTGATGGGGGCGTTTGTTATGTGTCAATTGTCCCTCATTGATTAAAAAGAGTAATGTTAATCTCCCACCTAATAGATTGGTCTTTAGGGTTGAGTTCTCCTGTTTAGTTTACAACATAGTTAGGGTGAAAAAGTAAACCAATGAACTTGTTTATAGATGCAAAATAGAATTTCCACTTTAGCTCTTCATTGCTTACCGGTTTGCTGAAGTGCTCTGTACCAGTGTTGTCAAATTTAAGGCATTAGTTTAGCATAAAACCACAAAAGATTTATATTAAGTCATGGAGCTTGTAATTATTTATTCACTATTCTTCAATCAACTTAAATATCACCAGTAGATTGTAGCTGGACTGAGCTGGAAGAAAATACTTCATTAATTTGTCGACAAAAGTTTCCATATTTGAGCTCATATTTTATATTGATTTTTAGTTTTTAAATTTGGATTGTATGAGGAGGTCTCATTTTGAGCAATATAAGTAACACATTTTAAGCGGAAAGGGGACTGGTGAACAGTTTAATATTGTCACTGTCCTTATTGAAATTATCAGGTTATAAATTGATAAAACATGTGAAGTGATGATCTGAGCAAGTTTTGTGAAGAACAATATGGAATTTGTGTGCCCTTGAAGTGAGCTTTGCCAGAATAATTATAATAACTTATGGGAACTTAACAATTTTTCCCATGATGAAACCCCTTTTTTCCATTTTCTCATTTCCCATTAACATTTCCAGAAAATATTTATATACTAGCTGATTCTCGTTAACAG
>JACEIK010000144.1:282375-296953 GCA_018107945.1 Datura stramonium | reverse complement strand
TGGCAAAGGTTGTTTACATTTATTAAATAAATAGTTGGTAAATATAGTTGGCATATATAAAATAGTGGATATTTTTTTACAAAAGCTAAACTTGTGGGTTAAATTTTGTATTTGAAAAATTCCATCTCATGATTTGAAATCCTAAATCAAGCTTTTTGGAGAATTTGAGATTTCATCTCATGATTTCAAATTATGAGATGAAATCGCTTGTCCAAACGCTGATTTCATCTCATAATTTCAAATCGCGACATGAAATCGCATGTCCAAACTTCTACTTAGTTTCTTTGAGTGTTCTTTTATAATCTTTTAGTACCAAATAAAACTATATTTTCTTTATTAAAGCTATATATACATATCAATAAAAAATGGGCTTTTGAAAATATTTTGACAAAATTTCTCATGGGTCAATTTGGGCTACATATCAGCCAATTTTTTGATGGGTGAAATGGCTGAGTTAAACAGGCGGTCATGTTTTCATGCACTAATTTTGTGAACCCTATTTGTGATCATAAAAATTTAAAAACAAAAAATATCCCTAAGGGTGACAAATACATGCAATTGAGTTTGCGTTTTGTGAAGCTGAAGTTATAAAAAAAACTTGAGAAGCTGTGGACTGATATATGCGTTTTGTGTGCAGACAGCATGGGACAAGGGAAAGTAAAGAAATAACAATAGAAGGGAGAGTTCAATTTGATGTATTTCAGGTTTTGTTAATTATGGCTGTATCGATAACCTGTTCTAATTGCTATAGAAAGAACTTTGCTCAGGAAAACAGTTGAATGTCAATAAATCTGTTATGCTCTTGTTACCCAGGCTGTGCAGAGGGATTATAAGCTAAGTTCTTACTCACTCAATTCTGTCTCAGCACATTTTCTTAATGAACAGGTTAGATTTTGCTCTTCTATCTATAGTTTCTTGTCACATACCCTACATCTGCCCACAACCATGTACCTTCTGTGATGACCCTATATGCGCTCTTGTTTATGTTCAAACACTTTAATGCTCTTTATCTTTGCTTTGTGCATCCGGTATCTTAAACTCACTAGTCCAATTAATCGGAGTCGTGCACACGACCTACTATAGGGGAAGCACTCCCTACCAAGAGTTTCTTCATTTCTAGTGCTCGAACTTGTGACCTCCTGATTAAAGTTGGAGGGATTCCGTTCATACCACCTCTCTACTTATGTTGATGACCGAGTTTGAATGATTCCATTAGGGACATTGCTCATGTATATTTAAGTATAACATTAGTAGGACTCTTGATAATGCTATGTAATTTCTTGTGCACAGAGTTGGTTAGCTTGAAGGATTACATGTGTACTTGTTAGCTTTCTGTTTTTATTTTGGCATGTTAATGGTGAAATTAATGGCTGCAGCTGTGTTTGATCTGCATAGAAAAGAAAAAATCTGTGATTGCAAAGAAGAGAGGAAAAAATCTGTGATTGCAAAAGTTATGATTTTTTTCCCCTGCAAGTGCATTTACTAAAATCTGATCCTTTTCCAGTCACCACAGCACATATTTATGGGGAAAAAGGGTAACTTCAATATGGTCTGGCTCCCAGCAATAACATTCCAACCTTAAGTACCATTGAACAAAACATCTTAAATTTAATAGATTTTAAGTTCATATTCGCATTGGTGTCTATTCAGTGCTGCCTAGATGCAATGGAAGCATGGCCAGTTGGAGAGAGAGAAGATTGGACGTGAGCAAGGAGGAGTTGGGGAACTTGCCCCTCTTGGTGTCTTGTGTTGGTGGAGAGAAACAAATGGAAGATCTCTTTTAGGAATAAAAAAGGGCGCCAGGAATCAAAAATTCAATGAGGAGATCCTATTCAATCAAATTGTTGTTTAGAGTGGCCATGAAAAGCAACATAGCATCTAAGAAGTCTGCATTTTCATTTATGGCCCATCGTTTGCTCTCTTTTTCTAGCTCCAGTGCATTCTTCTAATAAGTTCTCTGCACTGGTGCACTATTATTTTTAGTCTGTAATTTTTTTGTTCAGTTTAATTTCAGATCTATCTGGTGTGGCAGAAAGGAAGACATTTAATCATATTGTTGACCTTTCTTATTAATATATCATTGGATTCGGTTGAATCTGAAAATTGTGATGGAGGGTCTTTTATACCTTTGTTTTCCTTTATGTTCTTTATGCCCATAATAGTAATTTTTTTCTAATACTACTGCTACGCCTGCAGAAAGAGGATGTCCATCATTCAATTATATCAGATCTTCAAAATGGGAACTCAGAAACTAGGAGGCGGCTTGCTGTATATTGTCTAAAGGTGTATAATTCCACACCGGTTGAAGGATATTTTTGAATTGAATTTAATTGTGTGCTGAGTATTGCTTATTTCATAGAACATTTAGTTCTTTAAGATTTTTTATGGATTTAGACATGAATACAATTTTTTTTTAGATAGGTGATATATACGTGCAAAATTCTGCTCCAAGAATATTTAATTTTTAATTTCTTAATGCTTATAGTAACACCCCTTTGATGTAGAATGCTCCACTCGAAAGATATTTGCATGTAAACAAACCAAATATTATTTTATTGTTTTCATCAAGAAGATGCTTATACAACATTCAAGGGTGTGACCTAGTGGTCAATAAAGATAAAACTATTGTTGATTTGGCTTATGTCAGACATTGATACACCTCTTCATCCTTTTCCAAATAGTTGGATGTAATGATCGTTTCATGTAGATAATGAGCAATGGGTAGTTTTGGGCAATGACTAATAAAATGTAGTGATTGGAATTCTAGATGAGTTCGGATAGAAATGTAATTTGCTGATGTGAATATCCAGTCTCACTTAACAAGAAAACTGAATGCTTTAGTTCCATTACAGGATGCTTATCTCCCACAACGGCTTTTGGATAAATTAATGTTCATCTATAACTATGTGGAGATGGCTCGAGTCACTGGTGTACCTATATCTTTTCTTCTCTCAAGAGGGCAAAGCATTAAGGTTAGTACTTAACTTGCTTCATTATCCTCTAGTGGAAAATTAAGTAGGCCTCATTTGTTTGCACTTAATGATGGTCTTAATCTTAATTATTCAAATCTCATCTTCAGGTGCTTTCTCAACTTTTAAGGAAGGCAAAGCAAAGGAATCTTGTCATACCAAATGCAAAACAGGCTGGATCTGAACAAGGAACGTTTGAGGGCGCAACGGTAAGAACATAAGTGTTTTATCCATCATATAGCTGGATATTTTACCTTGTAAAGAAAAGTTAGCACGCACAAAGCTCCTGCCGTGCTAAGCTTTATATTTGGTATATTGCTATTTTTAAACATATGCTTGGAGGATTAGTTGAGGTGTGCACAAGCTGGACCCGGACACCGCGGTTATAAAAAAATAACATGGATGTTGGAGGATATCAAATCTTAATATCACATAGCTTTTATCTCCTTTGATGTTGATTTCTTAGGTTAAAGGTACTAACTGTATGTCTTGACTCTTGTGTATTTTTCCTGTCAAAATATCTGGACACAGGTTTTGGATGCCCGAGTTGGTTTCTATGAGAAGCCAATTGCAACATTGGATTTTGCATCTCTATATCCATCAATCATGATGGCATATAATTTATGTTACTGCACACTGGTAAGTGTTCTTGTTTGAGTCTTTACCATGATTCTTTTTTGCTGTGAATGTTTAATTGATGTCGTTGAAACCTTAGTATTAAGTGCTGAGCGTTAAAATCTTCACGTCAATGCTTCCAGTTCTAAGTTTTGGTTTCTTCCCTCATGTCTAGGTAACTCCTGAAGAGGTTCGCAAACTGAACCTCCCTCCAGAATGTGTCAACAAGACCCCTTCTGGTGAAACATTTGTTAAGTCAAATTTACAGAAGGTAAATATAACTGTTTGTTTAATTCCCGTATATATGTTCTTGTTTTGATTATGAAAATTTAATTGTTTTTCGTCAGGGAATACTTCCGGAAATTCTTGAAGAGCTATTGGCTGCTCGTAAAAGAGCAAAAGCAGATTTAAAGGTGTTCACTAAATTTTTATGACTTATGTTATTTCTGCGATCCTGATAAGTATATTTGCCTTATTATTCTGGTGTTCAATCTTTGTAATTTGCTTCCATCTAATGTTTGAAAGAATTTTCATTCTGGATTTATTGGGAGCGGTTTTTGATCCAACAAGCTTAGGGGATAATTAAGGATATCAATCCTTCACATCTAATATAATATGCAGTCGGCATATGCATGTATCTCAATTTTTTTACTTCTATGGGAGAGGGACAAGAAATAAGAGAGATAAATAAGCATAGAGAATCCAAAATCTGGGTTCTTGTTAAATCAGGATACTCGATTGTTGATTGTGAAGTTGGACTTTTAACTTTTTACTTGAGATTTCCTTTTGTTTATGTATAGAAGAAGGTACCCTCAATAATGCCCTCCTTTCACTAGATTTAGTGGCTCTAAAATTTTCCTTTTTCAGGAAGTGATAAAAGGAATTCTTACTGTTTTCATTTGTCAGTATTACACTACTGCAACCAAGCACTTGGTGTATATTTTTTCACATATTCACATCCTAGCTTTTTTTCTTATTTTCTTACAGCTAAAATGATAAATGTGAACTCTTTTCTACAGAAGTTTGATTCTTGGCCCTCTTGAAACCTGATATGTTATGACAAGGTTGTAAGATCCATAACTACTTGCAAAGAGCTTTTGATGGACACTATGTAATTTCATGCTATGTAGATTTTTTTATCCTTATGCCTTGCATTTTGATAGATGTGCATATGTTTTAAATTATTAAACCAACATGTTCCCCTCATGTTCCATTTTACCAATCTGTCTAAACTTCGGTTCTTTAAATTGTCATTCGATCAATGTGAATTCTCAATTTGCCACCGCCATGGCTCCATATCTGGCATCTGTCAATTGCATTTTGTTTGTTACTTTTCTGATGCATCAAAAGAATACAGTATCTCGAAGTAAACATCTTATCAAAAGCCTGATATTTTTACTCGATTATTAGTTTACTCACCTAAAAGCATATCTAACAGATGGCAAGTAGATAAATATTTGAGTTATCCTCTGAAATTTGAATTATAACAGTATATTTTGGGTTTCAGGAAGCAACAGATCCTCGAGTCAAAGCCGTCTTAGATGGCCGTCAGCTAGCTTTGAAGGTAATTCTTGTATTGTTAGTGAATATCCAATTTTGTAACTGTGTTCTTTCAGTTTTTCTTGGCAGATATATGAATTTGGTTCTCTGTGTTATAGGTACTATAATGGCATTAGGACTATAAAGAATTTAGTTAGGTCAATTAAGCTACTGATGTCTTCTGGTTTTCAGATCAGTGCAAATTCAGTATATGGATTTACTGGAGCTACTGTTGGTCAATTACCATGTTTAGAAATATCTTCAAGTGTTACTAGCTATGGTAATGCAATTATTACTAGCAATTTTTTTTACATGACACTGAACAATTAAAACTTTGTTGTATAGAAAGCTAATTCAACTACTTGTTTTCTGACCGTGCTTGTTCTTCCTAGGTCGACAGATGATTGAGCACACAAAAAAGCTTGTGGAAGACAAGTTTACAATACTTGGGGGCTATGAACACAATGCTGAGGTACTTTATCTGAAGTTACTCCTTACATTCCAAATCATACATGTTCGAGAATTCCAATCAATATCTTATGGGAACTGTCAGTGTCATAGGTTGGTTCAGGTATCAGTTGTTGTCTCCTTATGTGGTCTTGGGAAATTCTCACATGATAAGCTAGCTTTGGAGCTGAGTTAGTTAGCTCCATCGCGCATGGAGTATGCTACTACAGGTTTTAGATATTGTTGAATTCAAAGAAACCTAAAGTGCAAAATCACTTCAATGAGTAAGGTGGATAACATCAGACGGTTGATAGAGGTTCTCTTTTATAAGGCCGGGATCTTAACAACTTAACCGTGACCAATCCTGGGAGTTTCTGGATTGCATTGGGTGATGCGAAAAGATATGATGAGTTTATTACAATGCCTGCATGGATAGATTACTGATTGCAGGCAGAAGCAGATGTGGAAGACAGTTCCACTGCATAATATGAACTATTTGTCCAGAGAGGAATAGGATATGTTTTGAGGAGAGAAAAGAGCATTTGTCCTTTGCAAAATATAGATTCATGAATAATCTTTATGTTTGGTGTGAGTGGGATATGCTAGAAGATTTCGAACAATTTAGAAAATAATATATTAGAAGATTTGGCACAGCCTCTAGACTTTGTGGACTCCTTGATGAAAAGGCTGCAATTATAGAACTTTTTTCTGTTCTTTTGTAGTATGTTCTTCGTACTAGCTTTAATAACATTTCCTTAATTTATTATCAAGGAGGGAAAACTGATCTAACTGGGAATTTTTTAAATAAAAAAAAACTGACCTAACTGGACCACCTTTGGGTGTGACTTACAAGGACTATGCAATATGAAAACCTGTTTAAGGGTGAAAAAGAGCTAAAAAGTGAGGAGATATTTTTATTAGGGGGGAAGAGACAGAATCAAGCTGAATTGTATTTTGTCTTTTCAGTTGTGGTGTAAATAGAACTATGTCGTAGATGCAGAATCTCTTGTCGATTGTTTTGACTCCTTATAAGGTACAAGGTTCCCTTTAACTTGTAATTGCTCTTAACTTACAGTAACACCTTGGTGCTGATGAATACCAAGTTACCTTACTCAAAACATAAAAAGGCTTGTATGGGTGTTAATGGGAGAAAGGTTGGAGAAATCACAAAGAAACTTTTTATGCAAGCAATTTGGTAGGTGAAAAAGTTTCAATCTGATTAAGGTATGAAAAACTTGAGGGTGTCTAATAGAGCTTTACTAGGGACTGTATTTGGAGAACTGAAATTATGGACATGCGTTTTAGAGAAATGTTATTGTTGACAAGGATAAAGCTACAAAAGGGGAGGGAAGGAATGGTGGGAGGGCCTATGAGATCCCATTTTTTGTATGGAGTTGCTCTTTTGGAAAGGCATAATGAAAGAAGGGAAGTATTTTTAGAGGAACATCATATTTAAAAATTGCAACTATAGGAGAATCAACTTCTTGGAAACAGAAGGCGATGCCTCCTTATGTGATACTTTTCCAGCTAATTAATCTCTAGCTACCAGATAGCGATATCTGTAACGAGCATGGAGGAGGAATACTATACACAACAACATACTCAGCGTGGAGGAGGAATACTATGAGGCCTGAAGATTAGGAGAAACATGCAAAACCCAGGAGATATCTCTTTTTGGAAACAAAATGGTGCAAGTAGAAAATCTTACGTGCCCCCTATGTGATGCTTTTTCAGCCAATTAATATCTCTAGGTATTAGATAGCCATTTTTGTAAGGTGCATGGAGGAGGGATACTATGAGACCTAAGATTTAGGAGAAACAGCAAAACCCAGGAGATATTAGAACTTAATAGCTAACTTGATTACTCTATGAGCAATTAATGTTGCTATGGTCTGAGATAATTAGAAATGGAGATATGAGAAGGGTGGCATATACACACTGAGTCATTTTATAACTAATTGCTAACCAGGGTAGAGAAGAGATTTCCTCACACATCTATATGTTTTTGGGAGCACCTGGTAGATGTTGTTTTCACATGGCCAGCAGCATGGAAGACATGGAGAATCTTACAAGTACAATATACATCAGGTGGCGCTTCATATGCAAGTGGGAAAAAAATTTCAAAATTTGATACTTCATTGCCTGATTGCGTACAGATTATTGTGTATGATATGGAACATGTTTGGAGTTGAATGGATGATGTCAAAAACTATAATTATCTGCCGCTAGGGTGGAAATTCAGAAGGAAGAGGCAAAGAAGAGTGAGGAAATTAGCTCCTTTGATGCTTGTGTGGACGATATGGAGCGAAGATAGAAGAGAGTTCACATGAGTAGATAATACCAGTATACAGACTTGTAGAATAATATTTCTTTTTCTTTTTTGGCATAATTTCGGAACACACAATATCCTAGTCTTTGTTGACTGCTTGATGTTCATCATGTATGGCTGGATTGCCCCTTCACTTCACTAGATTATTAATTAACTTTATCAAAAAATTGTTCTTCTAATTGTGATTGTTTCATGATGTCAGGTTATATATGGAGATACAGATTCTGTGATGGTGCAGTTTGGTGTGCCTGCAGTGGAAGAGGCTATGAAATTGGGCAAAGAAGCTGCTGATTACATTAGTGGGACATTTATCAAAGTGCGTCTTAACCTTCTCTTTTGTTTTCGTATTTTTGGTATCTTTCCTTGTCCTTTATTTTTGTATTTTGGTATCTTTTACTTCTATATAAATCCTTCTGATAATCCTCTTCTAGAAATTGATTCAACATGATTTCCTTTTTTTGCTGAGTACATGTCATCCATAAATCAAATGATATATCATTACATGTATAGTTTGGGTGGATAACCTGTGGTGCTTTTCTAGATCAGTAGATTTAATTGTATCTAAACACCTTCTTAAAAAAAAATCAGTAGCATCTAAACACTTCTTCAGATAGATAACTTCAGTGCAATTTCTTGTTCTTTGTCTATTATTTTCTCTTGAAACAAGTCTGAGACTGCTTACATGCCGCGACTACAGCTATCCATGAAGTATTTATATTCTTTAATCAGTTGATCAGTTTTTGCTATTTGATGATGCACATTAGGTGGTTTTGGTCCTTCATGGTTATATGATGTAATTTTGTAATTTATCACGGTTTATGGTATTCTAGTGAGAAAACTTATTAACTTGTGAGATTCCTTGCTAATAAATAGAATCCTAAAATGTTCAAATATTGAGATGTGTTCTCGTCAGGGTACTGATGTTAATTTTGATCTCCTCTTCTACGAAAATTTCTTCTTTTGTTTCCCCCTTCTACTGGTGGTGGCCTATTTATTTCAGCCAATAAGACTAGAATTTGAGAAGATCTATTACCCATATCTGCTGATTAGCAAGAAGAGATATGCCGGCCTTCTATGGACAAATCCAGACAAACATGACAAAATGGATGCTAAAGGTGAGCTGTGTTGATGCTTAGCCTTTTCATCTTCTGCACATTCTTGGAACTTCAATGCCAACCTTTAATTTTTTTTCATATTATTATCCTTGAAAACTTAGCAAATCAAATGTGTTACCACAAATTTAATTATTCTTACTTCATTCAAATTATTCATTTCTTAGGATAAATTGTTACAGTTTTACCATTTTTCACCAGGGATTGAAACTGTTCGGAGGGATAACTGTCTCTTAGTCAAGAACCTTGTAACTGAGTGTCTTTATAAAATACTAGTAGACAGAGATGTTCCTGGCGCTGTTCAATATGTTAAGAATACCATCTCAGATCTTCTTCTGAACCGCATGGATCTGTCTCTTTTGGTTATTACTAAGGTGAGAATACTCTTAAATCAGGCAACATGGTGCCTTTGCTTCTTGCAACTTGTTTGGATATTTTAGAATTGTTAGTTTATGAGATTAGCATTTTCTAACTTCTGAAGGTTAATAGGGTCTGACGAAAACTGGAGATGATTATGAAGTAAAGGCAGCACATGTTGAACTTGCAGAGCGAATGCGCAAGGTTGGTAATATTCAATTTATTTGTATAAGGTTAGTGGATATCTTAAAGAGTGTTCAATTACTTGTGCCCTTTGTCTGTGAAGATCGATGTGTGACATCTTGCACACAAGTATTTTCTGCTTGAAATTTGTTCGACATAAGTTGTTAAGTTCCCCATCTAGATTATGTTTCCATTATGTATGGAATTTGTTCCTTATTTCTGGTGGCGAGGCTGCTGTTGTCCAAAATTTTGATGGTTTTAATACTCAATTACTCTAGATAAGACTAGAGCAGTGATCACTATATTGAAGTTATCTTGTTGTCAGTAGCTCAACTTTTCTGAAGTTCTGCGCGGGTTTATGTGCCTAGGATTCCAGTACTCCTCAAATTTGCTGTTAATCATGCATACTAGCCGCCAACTGGTCTAGTATGTAAAAGTTTTCACGCTGTGCATGAGTTATTTAACCAAATTCTCCAGTCCTATTTATATGACTTATACTGGTCACTTAGGCATGAAGAAGTATCAGTTCTGATGTTCATTTCGAAGAGTTTCGAAGTTATTACAGTTCTCCTTAGTCTACTGTCTACCTTATGATTCAGTGCAATTACTTTCTCCCGTAGTGAGCATCAACCTCCAATATAATCGGGGAAATTTAGCCTCAGCAGTTCTATATCCTTTCGTCTTCTATGATCATTATAAAGTTAGTTTTTCAACTTTTTGTGCCTTTCTGCAATTCGTGCAAACCTAACTTGCTTGAACTGTGCATGATTGAGAAGTTGTGTGCATATTTTTACCTTTTTTGATGAACTCTGCCTATAAAGTTATCCTAATTTTTTATGTGAACAGAACTTGTGGGGGGAAGTTGGGGATCTGGTCGGATTAATTGGCAATGTGCAAGTTTCTGTGTAAGAACAGGATCTATACTTTTGTTTGTAAAGTTCACAGCTCAATAGCTTTTTGGTTCTGAGCTCCTTACTGTTTATACAATGTTACTTTTTCTGAAAAAAAGATTATCCTAATTTAGGAGACAAATCAAATAAAAATATTGTAATATTTTCTTGTAAAATCTGATACTGTAGCACAATGGATGTGCAGAACAATCATACTATTGGGTTTAAAAACTTCGGGATTAGCCCCCAGGGCCCATTATCCACTGAATTTTGAACTGTGTGCCCCTGGCCTTCGGGATATCTTGGTTATCAAAAAACTTTGGCTTATTCTCCTTACTCTTCCACACTAGCTAAAAAATGTGTTGGAAGATTAATAGCTCCATTATTTGCTTCTATTACCCTATGAACTATGTTAGAGCATATGCTTGTCCTTCATCGGTCTTGGGTTGTGTGTTCAGACTCTTTTACGTAGTATTAGAGTCAGACTTGTAAGCCCAGTTTCACAATTGTTTCTGGTTAATATAATTGTGAAGAAATGACTGTTGGGCTTAGCTCAGTCTCAAAAATTAGCTCACGAGGGGAGGATTCTAAAGACCATATAAGTAGACCACAACCTTATAGCTCACGAAGGGAAAATTCCCGAAATTATATAAACAGACCTCAACCCTTGTAAGTCATGAGTGGTGGATTTCCTGACTATTAGAAAGTTTATTGTACTCAGAAGGAAAGAGAAAAGTGCACCCTCCTGGTTGTGTGGCCTAGTGGTCAATGAAGTGATGTGAGAATCATGAGGTATTAGGTTCAAATCCCAGTGGAGGCAAAAGCCCTATTCTTACCTCTGAACAAGCCTTGGTGGATAGGATTACCTCATACCTGGTACTTGTGCTAGTGGGAGTTAGTAGGTACCTCGTGGAATGAATAGAAGTGTGTGCAAACTGGCCGGGATCTCACTCTTATCGAAAAGAAAAACAATAACAAGTTCATTAGAATATATAGTTCCACTTGTCAAAAAAGGTTGATCAGAATATTAAGTTACTTCAAGGCTCATATCTATCCTTTTGTTTTGTTGGCTTGCTTTCCCTTTCTCTCTCATTCATTCTTTCCTGTAATGGTTTTGGCTTGCTTTCCCTTTCCCTCTCATTCATTCTTTCCTGTAATGGTTTCTTGTCATTTTATAAAATATAATTTGTTCAACCCAAAAACAGAAGAAGGAAAAATGAACAGGTTGACTAAAAGAGATTCTTTTTAAGGTACATTTTGTATAGTGTCACGTTTTGCTTCTCCAGTAACAGTGTATCAAGTGGCAGAATGAGCTGCCCATTTAACTATTGCAGAAATTGCAGAAACCACATTTTTGGGATTCCTATGCTTTTAGTGCACCATAAAAAATGAAATTGATGAAAACCTTTGTTTTGATTGACAGCGAGATGCTGCTACTGCACCTAGTATTGGTGATAGAGTACCTTATGTCATCATTAAAGCTGCAAAAGGTGCCAAGGTAATCATCCAACTGATTTAGTACGTGATTGTAATCTCCACATTTTGTGTGCTTGTTACAATCATGGTTATACTATGACAAGCAGGCATATGAAAAGTCAGAGGACCCTATATACGTGTTAGAGAACAACATACCTATAGATCCTCAATACTATCTTGATAATCAAATTAGTAAGGTCAGTATGGCTCAATTTTCCTTTTAATTAACATACTAATTCTAATTACTGCTTTTAACGGAAGCGTTTTATATCAGCCACTTCTGAGGATTTTTGAGCCAATACTGAAGAATGCAAGTAAAGAGCTTCTTCAGGGAGATCACATAAGATCCATCTCAATTCCAACTCCTTCAAACAGTGGTATTATGAAATTTGCCAAGAAGCAACTCACTTGCATTGGATGCAAAGCACTAATCAGGTACTCTGTTGTCTTTCTTGTCCCTTTAGGTTACAATATAAGCTTCTGTTTTATGTTTAAGGAAAATCACTCCTTCCTCTCAACATTCTCCCTGACTTGCCAGTTACTGATATAGGATTATTATTTCCAACCTTTGATAGGAGCACTGCCTGATAGTGTACCTTCTCCAAGCTCTATATTCGGTTGCTAATTTTAAGTTCCTGTTGAAATAGTAAGTTGTCTTGGAAGAGCCAGTGTAGGAGCTATACTTGAAATTCATGCTTTGTCACTGACATGAATAATCAATGGAAATGTTGAGATAAAAGACTACCTTAGAGTTTAACAGAGGTTATATGTTTCAAAAAATATGAATATGAATGCCGTTTTCTGTAAAAGCTTATTGGTGGTGGACCTTTTACCTATGTTTACTTCACCTCCAAATTGATAAACCTGCTTTATGAAATAATCATTTTTCCCAATTTACTCTCTTTGTACTTCTCGGGCAAAAAAGGTTAAGGTGAAGTGGGCCTAGATGATCATAGCAATGTGAAGGCTCCCACAAGCTTGCTAACAATTTTGCTCCTCTGTGTCTCTCTTTCTATTCGACGAGAGTTGAGAGGATGTATTGTTTGCTTCTTTCTTGGAAGAAGCTATAGTAAAAGGTTGTAGAAACCTTCTTTTGCTTCTGGTTAAACTCACTGCTCTAGCAGTGGATGTTTCTGTATCAAGGAGTTTAACCATGATCTTTTGTGCACTTACTTTGCATCTCCTTGATCCCTTTACAATACAATACCTTACTTCATTAAAAATAAAATAAAATGCAGAACTGCTTATTAACTTCTCTGCTCCTTCATCCAGTGGCTCTGATCGAACTATCTGCAATCACTGCAAAGGAAGAGAGGCCGAACTTTATTGCAGATCCGTGGCTAATGGTAGGCTAGGAATTCATCTCATGCCTTTTTGTAAATCTCTTTTTCAATTTCTCAAGGGGAGGATGTGGCATTTCTATTCGCTATGAACTCCTTGAACATTGCTTGTTAACTGTGTATAACTGTATTAAATGCAGTGGCTGAGCTAGAGAATCTTTTTGGGAGGCTATGGACACAATGCCAAGAATGCCAAGGCTCTCTCCATCAGGATGTCCTATGCACTAGGTTCGAGTAGCTTTCTACTTTTACAGATACGTGTGTCTGTGGCTTTTGATATCATGCAAAATTTCTTAATATTTTGTGTTTTTCTCACAAATGCTGTCCGCTAATCATTTAAGATAAAATTTTCAATCCAAGCCCTAAAGTTCTATTGTTTGTTCTCTGATAACAAATAGACCCTTGCTATTGCTAGTTAATTCCTCTCATTGCTTCTTAAATGATCCTGATTTTGACCAGTCGAGACTGCCCAATTTTTTATCGGAGGAAGAAGGCTCAGAAAGACATGGCTGAAGCTAAAAATCAATTAGATCGGTGGAACTTCTAAATTTCAATGCTGGAGGTCTTCATTGCTGCAAGTACGACCTGTCATTTTGGCCACGTATCATAATTCTCACATCTCTGGTGTGGAGAGCAGCAGACAGAATGGAAATGAACTGAATTACTGAAACTACTATATACTATGAAGAGGTAAGCACAAGTGCCTTCGAGAAGATGTCGTGATTGTTCATGAAGCAGCAATGTGAGGCTTCCCTCTAATCCAAGAATCACTAATATACACGAAGATTTGAGTTTAAACTTCAAGTAGTTTGCTAGATGGGATACGGATAACCTTTTGTAGCTTTCTAGCTATTGGAGTAACTGGTTAGTCTAAAAACTTCTATTGACTTAGAGGCGGTGTTCATGAGATTAGATGACTATGGAAAGAGATTTGAGATGTGTAAGTTATCGTCCTCTGTTGTACAGGCATGTCTGGAGGAATATAATGTTTTTTGAGTTCCCTTTAGTAGTACCAGTGGAGTGCAACTACTAATTAAGCTAGCGTTTCACCATGGATTTTGGATTTGATTCTGAAAATTTATCTTCAAATATCTGTTTTAAAGTTTCTATCTTCAAAATCTGTGATCAAACGTTAAAATTCTTGGCAAAGTAAAGCATGTAATGTAAGCCAAAGGGTCCAAAATTAGATGTTACAATTAGTGTTGTTTGATTTCTCATTGCATATTCTATTCTTCGATATAAAGTTATGTAAAAAATCTTGATATTATCTATCTCGTACAGAAGATTAACTTATAATTGTCGAATAACCTTGTGAATCGGA
>JACEIK010000144.1:266218-279179 GCA_018107945.1 Datura stramonium | reverse complement strand
ATCATATCGCTTATCTTTTCATATCAATAATAGTAACATTACTCAAATAATTTTTTTTATTATTTCGTATACTTCGTTTATCATATTAAAGAAACACGAACTAGAATTCTAATTTATTAACATTAATTAGTGTGTTGTAGTTGAGACATTCAAACACCTAATGGTCAAAGTTTAGTCTTCACTTTTAGATTATGTGGATGATAATTAAATACTCAACAATTAAGTTCCATTACCTAGGTTTCTTTGGTTTGAAAACGAAGTTATTTTGGAATTCAGTAATATATTTCGGATTTAGTTATTTCGGTATTATTATCTCATTTTTAATAAAAAAGATAAAAAATAAATATAAATTTATTTTCATATTTGGTTAAAATAAACTTTCGGTATAATTTATTTCGGGATTAGTTATTCCACATTGAGGGTGGAATAAATATAACACTATTATCGCAGAATAAGTTATCCTGAGATTTTATCTCAACCAAACATGGAATAAACTCATATTTATTCTTTTTTCTCCGTTGAAGATGTGATAATAATTTTGAATAACTAAACCCGAAATTAATTATTTCAAAATAACTTGTTTCCTAACCAAACGATCCCCGGAGAAAAAACACATGGATATTCCCAATTAAGTTGGTACCTATAAAAATATATACTCACTAGTATAGTTCACACTTTTCATCGGCGAAAATAAGCTGCATTTCTACAAATCTGAGCAGCTACTTTGCTCGGAGTACGGAGGCTCCGCCGTTCTCCTCCACCTAGCTCCGCCGCTTTCCGCATTCTACACGGTGGCGACAGGATTTCCTGCAAAAGTACAGAAACTTCTAGATTCTTCATTAAAAGGGAATCACTTTAAGGAAAAAGCATTATAAGTAAATCTACTTATCAGTGAAATGTAAGTGTTTCTCTGTTTCTTTTTCCCTCATATGATTTAATTTAGAGTTAATGGCACCGATATTTTGAGTTTTATATTTGAACTATCAAGTGTTTAGAATTTCTTATATGATCTATCGTTAAATGTTTATGGAAACTCAATTCAACTATTAGTTGTTTCTTTTTTCTATCCGAGAGATTGATAATATTTTAGGCAGTAAAAAAGAACAACTAATAATTGCGGTGCATTTTAATAAACATTTGATGATAGTTCGGTTAAAAGACTTCAGACCTATAGCTCAGATATGAAACTCAAAAAGTCATGATACTTCGGATGTATTTTTAACTAATTCTTTAATTTACTTTTGTTTTTCTAGGGCATTGAATTAGCATGGTCCGGCTCATTTGGTTGGTAAACAAATTATTTTGAAATTAGTTATTTCTGAATTGTTATTTCATTCTCAATATGAAATTTAAAAAAAAATTATAATTTCGAAATAAGTTATCCCAAGATTTTATCAATCAAATGTAGGATAAATCCATTTCAAAGTTAATCCCGAAATTATTTATCCCTTATCTCTCATATCAAACGAGCCCTAACGGTATAGATTATATGGTGTTAATTATATATAGACACACACGCACCTACGGACATTTTGTTTTAATTTATATGATGTATGATGTAATTTGATCGAACATGAAATTCTTTTGTACATTTGAAATTAGTACTTAAAATAAATAATTTTTAAAATAGAAAAGTACATTTTTATGATTTCTTTTAACCAAATAAGTAGAGCCTAATATGTGTGCAACCATATTTTTGAGGAGTTGGAATAAAATAATTTGACGAGTTAATATAGTAGGAGAAGTATTATGAGATTTCATATTTAAATTTTAACGAAAATAAAAAAATATAAGTAATTAATTTCTTCCTATTTATCTAGATTTTGATGATAGATATTAGAATAATCAATACTTATTACGATAAAACATAGCAAGTACCTAAAGAAATGAGCTTTGTATGCTTAAACGAACTCGAACATCATTGTAATAAAAGATTTAATGGATCGTTTGATTGATGGTTGGAGTAGCGTAGACATTAGTAATATAAGATTTAAATTAACTTATAAATTAATAACCAAACATCATAATTAATATATTAAATTTTATACATGAATTGAATTCAATATATAATCATAAGTTAATATATATATATATAATAAAAATATTACGCTCACAGTCAAATGTAAATATATCGAAATTTCTTAATACATGTATTTTATCCTAATAAAGACTCTTAAAAGTTAGGTCCGCGACTAATGACATATATACATGTCAATTAAAGTAAACTAAGAAATTAAAATTAATGAGTTTTTAAATTTAAAGACATATACTTTTCTTTTTCAAATAAATTTTAAGAAAGAGTATCGTATAAAATGAAATTGAGGTAGTAGTACATTTTCTCTATATGATAATTGGATTCTGCCAATTTACAAAAATTGTACTTCAAGGGAGAACTCCTTTTAATTTAAGTAAACTATTTAAAATCTAAAAAACTTTACTTCGTAACAAGTTATTAGTTAAAAAATTATTGGTTTGACTGGTATACAAAAAATATTATATGTGTAAACTTGTTTTATATTATTATAATTATAAAAATACATTCGGTAAAATATTGTTCAAAATTCCTTATAATTTAACTCAAAAGTGAAAAAGAACAACAGGAATATATATTTTTAAGCTATATTGTACTTATTAGTACTTCTATGAAATAGTTTTCTAAGTTATAAATATCTTTTCTCAAATAATAAAATTCTATTTCTTTTGTTTCAAAATAAGTGATGTTTTAATTTTTTTTTAATTTTATTTCAAAATAAGTGGTCATTAATGATGTTTAACAATTTTGCCCTTATTTAAATGAAGAGAGTTTTACATAATCAAGAAAATGCTAGAGGTTGCATCTTTTTCAAGATGTTTATTAAGGATAAGTGGGTAAAGATATATTTTCTTTATAGGAATGAATAGGTGCGCATAATTTAAAAGCACCACTTATTTTGAAACGGGAGAGGGTATGCTTTAAAGAGGAGATAGTGTTTGAAACGGAGGGAGTATACTTTAAAGAGGAGATAGTGATAAACCATGCTTGTTAGCTTTGTTGTTCCAAAAATTATATCGCACCCGTGTTAGATCCTCTAAAATGCACTATTTATGGTGGACCGACACACACCAACATCATTTATTGAAGCGCCCGAGCAACATAAGCTTGTTAGTTCTCTTAAACATTACCTAAAAATCTGAGTTTTTTTTTTTTTTTGGTTAACTTTTACCTTCCTACAGAGCCATGGATTACAGTGTGCAAGAGAGGCTACTTGATTCACAAGTAGAAAAAGTTGACGAGAACTTAAAAGAGAGGATCTACGACGAGTCTAAGAAGATATGGAGAGTTGCATTACCAGGAGTACTATCAAGAGTAGCTTCATTTGGAAGTATAATAGTCACACAATCATTCATTGGACACATTAGTGAATTAGATCTTGCTGCTTATGCACTTGTACAAACTCTCACTGTGCGATTCGTTAATGGTATACTGGTAAGTAATTTGCTCATGTTATCTTTGTTTAACATGTACCCATGTTTCATCATATATCATGTGCTTGTTCGTCTTGTTGGTTGAAGAAGCAATGCACTACATTGTATGAATGCAATGCAGACACAGAGTAAGGGAAGTGTATGTGATGTAGGTCATGTGTAATATGTAAGCATTATCCGACAGCTACATGTCATTCGTGTTTGAGACATAATATAATCATGTATGCTCTCGTCTAGCAGTTTAAGCTTTTAGATGAGATGGTCACATAATTCAACATGATATCAGAGCTGATTAGGTCCACATGTGACGGGGCATGGTGAGATGCTTTAACTAATGGCTTAAGTTTTTAGACGATACAGTCACACAATTTGGTGTTTTGACTTGTGAGAACTCAGACATGTTAGTCTTCCCATTTTCTTAACTTCCCGTGTTGATTATGGTAGATTGGAATGTCAAGCGCGACTGAAACGCTTTGTGGGCAAGCATATGGAGCAGGACAGCATCATATGATGGGAATCTACTTGCAAAGATCATGGATTGTTGATTTCATTACATTGACTGTCTTGCTTCCGTTTTTCATCTTTGCCACTCCAATCTTTAAGCTACTCGGTGAGAATGGATCAATCGCGGATGCTGCTGGATACGTTTCCTACTGTTTCATTCCCTTCGTTTACAACTTCGTGTTTAGCTTGACGATCCAGACGTACCTTCAAGCACAACAGAAGAACATGATTATTGCATGGCTATCTATAATACAATTTGTGATCCACATTCCCTTGTCTTGGCTACTAGTTATCAAGCTAAACTATGGAGTCCCTGGTGCCATGATAGCGTTGAGCATATCCTCGTGGTTTGTAGTGATCGGGGAGTTTGTGTACATCTTAGGAGGTTGGTGTCCCAACACATGGAAAGGATTCTCATTAGAAGCACTGAAAGATATACTACCCGTCGTGAAGCTCTCAATCTCCTCTGGTGTCATGGTTTGGTAAATCCTTTTCCTTAAACATTTTCTCCTCAATTTAGGCAATCTTGATGTGAAAGAGCACTGCTGCAACAGATATGTGAATGAGTTTTACGGATTTTTTATGTATATCATAACTGTAATGTGGTCCTGTTTTCGGTTGTTTTCACAGCTTAGAGCTATGGTACAATGCTGCTCTAGTCCTACTGGCAGGATATATGAAGAATGCAGAGGTTGCTATATCTGCCTTCTCTATCTGGTGAGATTTTCTTTCTTATTTTTTGTTCTTTTCGTGTTCTCCATTTTGTTTGGTTGCACAAACAACATCGCACAAAATGGGGTCCGGAGAGGATAGACTGTATGCAGACCTTACAAATAACATACTGATTAAATTAAAACTTTTGCAGCCTCAATATCAATGGATGGGAGTTCATGATAAGCCTCGGCTTCCTTGGAGCTGCTTGGTACGCGATTCTTTCCCTATGAATCATCGATATCTCGTTCCATCTTAGTGTTGTATGCATTTCCCACTTAGACTTTTGTTTCCTTTCGTTGCTTCCTCGTACAGTGTCCGGATTGCAAATGAACTCGGGAAAGGAGATGCTAAGTCTGCAAAATTCTCCATCAAAGTCTTAGTGAGCACTTCAGTTATAATCGGATTGTTCTTCTGGATTCTGTGCTTGATCTTTGGCAGCAGGCTCGGATACTTGTTCAGTGATGAAAAGGCTGTTGTTGACAGTGTAGCAGACCTCTCTACTTTACTCGCTTTCTCGATTTTGCTCAATAGCATTTATCCTGTACTGTCAGGTAAGTCGAGAAAAGGTTGAGAAAGTTGAAAAAGTTACTTTAACATGTTTGAAATCACAAGCTGACCCGAACACCATAGTTTTTCTCGACACTTAAAAGAAAATTTGTGTGATCAGGTGTGGCAGTAGGAGCAGGTTTACAAAGCACAGTTGCAATAATAAATCTGTGTTGCTTCTATTTGATTGGAGTACCAATTGGAGCTTTGCTTGGATATTTGGCTCATCTTCAAGTGAAGGTAAAAAATTTCACTTATATCAAGATTCTCTAAACTTCCATTTTGCACTTAAAAGGCTATGTTTGTTCGGACTCTCCAAATTGAGGATCCGACACACATCTGTCGATATTTTTGAAGAGTCAAAGTAACATAGCTTTGAAGACCTTAGCATATGTTGGGGAAATAAGATTTAATTTTATCCGGAATTCTCTTATGACTCATTTATTGATTTGACCTGCTCAAATTTAACCCGATTCGTCTATTTGACACCTCTGATTTCTTCTTTTTGTTATCAGGGTATATGGATTGGGATGATATGTGGAGTAGTTACTCAATCAGCTGCATTATGCTACATGACATGGAAAACAGATTGGGATGGAGAGGTAATATTAAGATTAATCAATATTTTAAATATATGCTTTCTTCTTTTTTTTTGGTGTGTGTGTATAATAACTTAGAGAAATCATAGTAATTTCTATTTATGAATGTAATAAAATTTATTTTGCAGGTATTAAAAGCCAAACAACGACTTAACCGATGGTACTTGAAATCTCCTGAAGAGACTAATCAAAATGATGAAGCTTAAGAATTTCTTGCCTCCAATTTTTCTTGTTTTTATTTGTTTATTGGTCGTATATTTAGCTAAAATTAGCTTTATAAATTCCAGTTTTTGACTTATTTTTGTGGTATTTTTGGATTATGAACTCTAATTTTCATATCTATTAGATGATTTAGTAATCTTTTTCATGAGATAAAGTGTTCTTATTAGGCATTTTCAGTTTAAATTTTGAAAAAAAAATTGTGCGTGATTTCAAATCTCCACTACAAAAACAAGTTAACCACTTAACTATAATTTCCTCAACTATACATATCATCTTTAATTAGAACATGCCGAAGATCTTATGACTTATTGAAACTAATTCGTATAATTGAACATGCAAGTTTAAATAAATTATATGTCTTTGATTTCCCTCACTGGGGATTAAGTCATATTGGTTAAGGGAATAGGGTGTTATCTCCTTATATATATTTTTTTGAACCGACGGTCTCACCTCATGAATCTATCTCTTGAAATTGAGTTAAATTAAATATTTATTTTCTTTTTACAATATAATCAAAAGTAAACTCCATGATTTATTGTTCACGCTTCAAATATCGAATGCCTAAGAGTGTGCATAGTATTTGTATATCCACATTGGGTTGAGGAGTGATATGATATTGAAGGACCCAAATTAGGCCTAGTGTCCATCTTATGTATTAAAGATCAAACAAAAACCAGATCATCTGTTGCAAGGTCACAAATTGGATTAAACATACTTCATTCCAAATTTCTTTTCTCTTAAGAACCTGTATGGCTTATAAGCCAAAAGCTTTCGAAATTAATTTTGTTATTTTAGCTTAAAAACACTTTTTTTTTTATTTTACCCAAACAGTACAAAACAACTTAAAAGCTATTTTAGCTTAAAAACACCTAAAATAAGTCGATCCAAACCGGCTTTGAATCCCCAACCAAACACAGAACAAGTTGGTATTTGGCAAAGATAAGAGAAACCAAATCTAATTTAAGTATGGGGTGGAGATGGACTACCATATGTTCCTGCATTTGCAGAAGCCTCTATGATGAATTTCTGAAATCTTTAATATTATGTACAACAGAAACTTTCCAGCCAACATAATGCACTTGGTTTTTTTTTATTTCCAAGGAAGAGAATCTTAGCATGGTTTACATCATATACAGTGGGGTTACAATGCTGTAAAAATTAGAAAGAAAAAAAAAACTAACATATTGGAGCAAACAAGGGCTAAATTATCTCCTCAAAAGATTATAGGCAGGTAAATCTTTTACACTGGAGATATCTTCAAGGGCGAGCTCGCGCTCTAGCTGAACTCTCGTGGCCTTCAAAACATCCTAGGTAAAAGGGGAAGCAAAAGGAGCATGTGTTGGTTTGGTATAGGTAAATATATGAAAAGAATCCAATGGAACAGTAAAGTGTTACCAACATTAAATTCCATATATGATGCACGCTTCGCTAGCCACTGTGCATCGAGCATTTCAAAGGCAACACAAAAGATGTTGTCAAACGCCATGTCATCTTCGCTGAGTAATTCTAGGAAGTGGATACCTGCAAGGGTGCTAGGCGTCCCTGGCACTCAAACAAGAAGAGTGAAAATTAATCAGAAAGAGAGGATGACTACATTATCCATAACATCTTAACTTATTCATCAAAAGGGAACATGCAAGAACTTGTTAGCATAAGAAGAGGAAAGATAAAGATGGAAGACTTTTCTAACATTCATGCAGAGAAAATCAAGGACAGAGATGATACACGAGACATCGAGACCAACTAATTGTTCCAATGTCATTAGAAGGAATGACGATACTAGAGCATGTGATTACGGCATTACGCAGTAGATTTTCAGAATAACTAGTTCAGGATGATTTAATTACCACTTAATTTATTTGAAAGGATGTATTGGAAGCTGTTGACTGTTGAAATATTCACCGCCTATAGCTCAGCCAAAAACATGAAAGACACCAACTTCTAACTGAATATTCCCATACCTGATTGAAGATCCAACATTTGGACCAACATAAACGATATATTGATGCCAGCTACAGCAAATGGATACTCCCACTCCGATCTGTTCCCATTTCTTTTGTGCAACAAGTTCCGGAAAGATTCCTGTAATAGAGCAGGTGACGAGGGAGAAACTATTAGTGAAAAACTTACCTCCCTGCATTACAGGACAAGAGAACATTGGTCGCAAGTGAACTCAATTATGCTTTTCTAAACAGCTATATACGTCAAGCTTCATGAAACACAAAACAAGTGCGCAAATATCTGGAGTCTGATAGGTTACTCTTCTCAGCTGGAACCAAATTCCTCATAAAGAAAAAAGATGAATCACATATATGAACTGCTAAAGAACATGGATTGGTCCATGAAATCAGAAGGGATTAAGGGTCATAAGTACCTCTACAATATGAAATCTTAGTTTTACCCTCAGTTATACTTTGGATAATTCATACCCTTGCCGCTAACAAATTGTCTTGTATTGGCCCTGGACCTTAATGGAGCTCCAACCTCAAGTATAACAGAGGCTAATGTTAAACCATAGTCAAAAGTAGCGGTGAAGTTGGACCTTTTCCTTTAAGTATTTTGACACGTGGCATACACCCAGTGTGGACCGGAGCACTGTTACAGTCCAGGGCAAATGCAAGGCAATTTTCTAACAGCAAGGGTATGAATGGCCCAAATAACAACAGAGGATAAAACTAAGTTTCGTATAGTAGAGGGGTAACGTAGGACCTTTTCCCAATAGAAAATAACAATCATCTAGCACTATTTTTACCAGATAGGCTTCAAAGCATACAATGGGCATGGGTGGCAGGAAGGTAAAAGGAGATGAAAATGCTCTCAGCTCGGCCAATAAACTTTCTATGGATCTAGCCTTCTCACTAAGAATTCCGAGTCTTACTTCCACCCAGGGGATGCGGTCTGGCATTTTAGTTTGTCCTGCCAAATTTCACTTCTCTTTCCACCCCTATTTTCCACTCATGGAGCTTATCCTCTCTCTGTTATTTCTCCTTTTTATTTTGTTCTGTTCCCAATTGAAAATTCTCACACTTCGCAGATTCTAAATTCAACATAAACATAACACTTGCATAGACATACATATAATCAATCTACTGTCTTGGAACATGATTGAAAAGTCAATTTCAATCAGAACAATGACCGTGTAAATTAGATGATGTACAAACCGGGTATGTCTTGGCAAAGAAGATAAGGTTCTCCAATGATATGAATCCTCCACCCCTGGACATTTATGCTCATAATCTTAGTATAAGCACCAACAGCAAAACAAAAATGTGAATCAAATATACACTTCCTCATATACCTGAAGTCTGTTGAAGGGTCAGATCCTTGCCAACCCATTTCTTTCCAAAGCTCAGATTTAAGAGATGGGAGCGGTCTATCAGGATAAGATAACCTCCATAGTTGCCTAAGAGCATCCTGGCACCAAATTTGGATTTTTAAGTCCAGTTTCTTCACAAAAATATAAAATAGCGAGGCACACATACAAGAGACTATATTATCTTGCAAGACAAGTTTAAGAGATAAAGTTATCTCCTTCCTCAACAAGAGAAAATATATGTGATCAAATAAAGAAAGCAGATCAACTCTTGCGTGACTCATTCTACTTAGCTGTTCCTTTGATCACAAATGAGTATTATATATATGTAGAGGAGAAAAACATTCCCAGTAAAGTCCCAAGAAAAAATAGCCATAGTAATTCATTATATCTTCTCATAACAAATAAACCATCTAAAGTGTGAACCTCTAAAAAGTTGGTATGGAAACCTTAAATAATTTTGGCAAATAAGATTTCAGATTAAAACTTGAACCTTCCATTGATTAGAACCATACAGCATTAACTACACAAATCAATATCTCACTCCTGTAATTGCTGCAAAATCTTCCACAGCTAAAGAGGACAAAAAAAAAGTAAACATTTAAAAGAACACAAGGTACAAAGTTTACATACTTGATGATCTGAGAAAGACCCATCAAAAGGGATTGCTAGCCTTTGCTTGAGATGTTTGAGCCTTGCTTCCTGCCATCAAATGTCAAAGAATTTAATGACTGGAATTATGCATCAAGAGATGGAGAAACAGAATATGGATGTAAGGGAGGTAGCCGGGTGAGTTTAATGGATTTGATTCTTTTTGGATGTGGGGATAAGTGATTGACATCATGATACAAACCCAAATTAGATATCACAAGGTAAAGCACATTTTTTGTGCATCAAACCCCTACAGACTGTCAGATGTTTTCTTCTGTGAATACAAGAGAAAGTTAGCATCATATATCTGCAAATGAAAGGTGAGCAATCCTCATGTATTACCTGTAAAGGGCTAAGTAAAGGAGGAAGAAGTTTTGCTGCAGGTCCAGCTTGAGTTGAGGCAAAAGGAAAAATCCGGCCAAGAAGTGATCCAGACACAAAGACAATATTTGCTACAAGACCAATGGAGAATGAATCAGATATTTTGAAGTCATTAAAAACAAAACAAAAGATATTTTTGATGATCTTAATTTTCTAACCAATATGTATTAACAAATAGGTACTGATACAGATGGATGTCATAAGACTACGGCAAACTTTGCAAGCAAAACAAGCAATGCGCTCTAAAGAGTAATCACAAATCTGATTTGGTACATGTTTTTGAATTTGCTTGAAGTTAAATGGTGCATGCCACAAAAGACCAACTACTTTGTTGGAACAAAAGATGTACAAAAAGGCAATGAAAAGTTGTGGAACACTGCACCAGCAGTTATATGGTGGAGTGTGTGGAAGAGGGGAAATCAAAGCTACTCTGAAGGTCTAGTTCCAAGACTAAATACTACCCCGACTATTACGATGATGCCATTGGTAGTAAATAGTACATAACAATGTACATAGTCAATAAGGACTGTCATATACAACAATAACATACCGGTGTAACCCCGCAAGTGGGGTCTGGAGGGTAGGATGTATGCAAATATTATCCCTACCTTTATGGGATAGAGAGATTGTTTCCGATAGACTGCCATACAAGAATACCACCTGAGTAATACTATTGAATGAAAAAGTCCCACAACGGTGATTAATGAGATTGGTCTTTTTATATGGACTTAGGCAATCCTCCCCTCATGAGCTAACTTTTGGGGTTGAGTTAGGCCCAAGATCCATTTCTTTACATGGTACCAGAGCAGGACCTATCTCACTCGATATTGAGCCCTACTATTAAATTGTCCACGCTCCAGATGTCCAGCCTAAGCGTAAGGTGGGGTATTGAAGAATGAAAAAGTCCCACATTGGTTAATGAGATGAGTGATCTCTTTATATGGACTTGGGTAATCTTCCCCTCAGGAGCTAACTTTTGGGGGCCCAAAATCCATTTCTTTCAATATACTAAGGTGGAACTCTAAATTTTTTCACTTACTAAGAAAAGAAAGTATCAAAATGAATAGATCTAGGCTTAAACTTGCAAACGTGAGCTGAAAATCTTTACTTTAGATATAGTACAGGTTCCTACACAACTTTTGTCAGTCCCTCAAATTTGAGTATATGCTAAAGAAGATATAAAGTTTAAGAAATTTAAAGCTTTATTCATTATACAAAAGGAAGAATGATTAGGTTTAAGTAAAGCATGTTATCACCGGTGGAGATTAGCACAGCAATATTAACACGTGTGAATGCATCCTGGATTCTCCAAATGCTGATGCTTAAGAATTCAAAGCAAAACAATAGGTATCAAGTGGATGGAAAGATCAAATTGATGTTAGATTTCCATCTTGAATATGGTTAACTAAACCCTTATGGAGGGAAAATGGTTAACTAAAAGTAATTCAACTACAGATGCAGGCAAGTAATTGCATTGCACAACATGCACAAAGAGCATAACATCAAATTACAAACAAATGAAATCACACCTAACCATTGTGCCCATTGAGAAATCAGATGAGAAAATAGCAGCGACCAGTGCAGGCGTTCGCGCCTTCGCCCCTCATCCAACACCTCTTCAAGTGTGCATACCTATAATACAAAGAATTCCCATTTCACAATCTAATCCAAATCTTCTCTATCAAAGCACAAAATTCCAAAAGCAAAACTTTTAGCAACATAATTCAAAAGATTATCAACAAAAAGGAAAATAAATTGCAACCCATTTCACAATCTAATCCAAATTCTCTCTGTCACAGCACAAAATCCCAGAAATGAAGACTTTTAGCAACATAATTCAAAATATTATCAACAAAAAGCTTACAAATAATGTGCAACCCACAAAGGGCAATTTCAGCAAGATAACTCTAACGAATAAAACACAAATAATATTACCACCCACCAAAAAACAAGCATCACCAAATCAAATCCAGAAAATAAGAACATCAAAATAGGAAAAAAGAAATTTACCTTATCACTGTCGTCGTATTTCTGGTACCCAAGTAAAGGCTCATTCAAACCATCATCAGAGCCTAAAGTATCAAAATGTTCATTCTTTCTGCCACCAACATCCCCGTGATGGAGCCTTCTCCTCAAAGTTGTCGATTTCATGAATATATAATCTGTAATTATTCTAGAACTCAAAACCCACTTCGAATTCTGTAACCGAAACCCAAAAAAGTGTAGAAAATTCCCGAATTCCTGATGAAGGGGAAATTTAAAACCCCTAAAATTCAAGAAAACGCCAAGAAAAACCTCTTTCTTGGACAATTTGTTTCTTTCTACAGTATATTTATACTAAATATGCTGCTTATTTTTATTTTTTTATGTATATATATTCAATTTAAGGTATTTATTATTTGTCTCTTTCTTGGGAATTAAGGGAGGAAATAGGTGATGAATATACGCCAATGAGAAAGCTTTAACAAGCTGAATAGGTAGGTTCGAATTCCATACTTTTGAGATCTAAATATCAGGCTTGGGTCAACGTTTAGGGAATGTTTGGAAACCACATCATTATTATAGT
>JACEIK010000144.1:201912-214436 GCA_018107945.1 Datura stramonium | reverse complement strand
CGAGTAATTCAGACGTCCAAATGCGACTAAATAACTCTATTTATAGGAAAAGGAAAAGTGGAGATTCTGTTTCCATCAAAAATCGAGAGGAGCAGCAGTTACATTACATATAAAGCACAAACCCCAATTCCAACAGTGTGCAAGTGTTTAATGGAACTCCCGCCCACCCACACGAGCGGTTCTCGATTTCCACACACACACGACCACACTTTAAAAACCATTTCTTATAATATTGCCTACTTTAATTATTGTTGCAACCGAAAGTATTATTAAAAAGGAAAAAGAAATATTACTGTTGTATTAACTCTTTCATTGATGACGTTTCGTTAAGACAACAGTGAATAATTATGTATATAAATACATGTCATATGTTTATAATTGTTTTTGTTTTAATTTGAATTTAGTAAGTTCCGAAAATAAAAAGTGAGAAAGAGAGAATTTTGATTCCTAGAAAAATGAGAGAATCGTGTAAGTTCAGAACTTCACATCACTTTTTTTTTATATAGTTTTTATTTCTTGTTTATTTTTGTTCTTTTATGCAATCTTTTTTTTTTGTTTTCTTTATATTATATTACTCTGTGAAGAGTGACAAGACGATTCTGTTTCATGCTTCTCTTCACTTCGTCCTTTTAAACGTTACAACTCTTTTTTTTCTTTTCTTTTTGTTCCCTTATAAACCTCTCTCTCAAAACTCCAATCCTTTCTTCATTTCCACCATTTTCACTTCTTCTCAACTTATAGGAAAACCAAAACCCCAAAAAATTTAATTAAAAAAAAAAAAAAAACCTTACCCATTTTTCCTTTTCTAAAACTGAAAAAAACCCATGTTGAATCTTTAATTTTGGTTCTGTAAATTATATTTTGTTAGTATAAAAAGAGAGAGAGACAAGAGTGTTGTTGAACACATGAATAGTGGTGGTGGTTATTTTGCTGTTCAAGAAATGAACTTTTTGGTGCCTTGTGTTGAAGAAACTCGTTGGAGAACAAATTTGAACAAGTTGAAGGATGAAACAGAGGAGTTAGTAGATTTAGTTGGGATGAGGAAAAATAATAGTAGTACTAATAATGGAGGAACAAAGCTATGTGCAAGAGGCCATTGGAGACCTCATGAAGATTCAAAACTTAAAGAACTTGTTGCTTTATATGGTCCACAGAATTGGAATCTCATTGCTGAGAAACTTGAAGGAAGATCAGGTAACTTAGATTTTTTCATTTTTTAGATGTTTTTGTTCTGATGAATTGCTTAGGTATTTTTTGGAGGATAGATTAAATGAAGTGTCCATATGGGTAAAAAGGATCTAACAATGAGTTGTGAAATCGCGATTAGCCTCGCTATCTCTTTAGTTATCGTCCCCCACTTGCTCATAACGCAATTATTATCACAAGAAAGTCGAATCACGTCCTTGCCTAATTAGTGGAACATGTTTAATTACCGGGGAAAAAAGGTTGGTCAAAACTCGTCCACAAAATAGGGCTAGCTAGTATTCCGTCTTGGTTGATTCTTCCATCACGTTTGTTAAAAGAAAAAGCTCCAAGTCCGCGATAAAAAAGGGAGTAAAACACCAGTCAAACCTTGAAGGAGTTAGAAGAAAACTTGTGTACTTTCCCTGATTCTCACGGCCCGTTGCTGGTCAAGAAAATCATTAACTTTGTAATATCTACATTACAAAACCCATCTCTCAACTAGAAACCAAAACATTTATGTTCTCGATTTTTTTCTTTTGTCGTTAAACTTACTTTTTGACTCACAACTTGTAACGTCTAAATTCTGAACTCACAACGTCTAAATTACGCTTCCTCCTTTTATTTTTTTGGCAGGAAAAAGCTGCAGATTGAGATGGTTTAATCAACTAGATCCAAGAATCAACAGAAGGGCATTCTCAGAGGAAGAAGAGGAAAGATTATTAACAGCACACAAAATGTATGGCAACAAATGGTCAATGATTGCTAGGCTATTCCCAGGCAGGACAGACAATGCAGTGAAAAACCATTGGCATGTCATAATGGCAAGAAAACACAGAGAACAAAACAGTGTCTATAGAAGAAGAAACAAGTCTTCTTCAAATTTGGAACAAATTATTGATCTTAATGATGATAATAATTTGATGAAAAGTGATCATTCAACAATTTCTCATGTGGATCATCAGGAATCAGCTTCAACTTGCACTGATCTTTCACTTACTCCCTCTTCTTCTAAAGCCATTATAATTCCTCCTTTTCTCATGTCAGCATTTGCTACTACTCATCATCATGTGGAGCAGCATCAAGGAATCCTTGATTCTAACAAAGGTCTCATCATTTTCTCCCTCCTTTAATTTTTTTGCTCATCTCAAATGAATTTAAGTTATATATGCTCATAGTATAAAAGAAGGGGTAGAGCCTTGATGTAACTGGTAAGGTTGATGTCAGGGTTCGAGCTGCGGAAACACAGTCTCTTGCAGAAATGCAAAATAAGGTTGCATACGATAAATCTTTATGGTGATTTGGCCCTTTTCCGGACCCCACACGCAGCGGGAGCTTAGTAATGAAATTTTCTGTTATCACTATAATTAAAAACCTGTAACTTATGATGTTCAAACTCTTCAAAAATATTGTGGGACCGTGAATCGGATCCTTCAATTATTTATTTATTTTTTTTTGAAAAATCCGATATGAGCGCAGCAACATAGCGGGAGCTTACTGCACCTGGCTGCCTTTTTTCTTTTTTTCTTTTAAATGTTGATAGTATAAATACTGTCACTATAGTAAAAAACCCGTAACTTATGGTGCTCGAACTCTTCAATAATGTTGACGGGGCCACATATCAGATCCTCCGAAAGTATGGTTTTTTTTTTTTTTGGGAAGATCCAACACGAGTACGATAACATTTCCAAAGGCCTAACAATAATACTAAGTTTTTTTTTTCTTCTTATTTTTGGTTTGTAATATATGTAGGTTTGTTGTCAAGAGATGAAGGAGAGGTGATCAAAATGGACCAAAAATCCTTGTATGGAAAGAGTACTAATGTAGATGAAGGTCATCATCATCAATATTATGGAAATGTGTCAGATACAAATTCAGAAATTTCTGCATCAGAATCAGTAGCCAACAACATGACCAATAATTTCAAGATTTATGGGCATCAAAATGAAGAAGAAGAAGAGGAAACTGTGCCCTTCATTGATTTTCTTGGAGTTGGAGCCACTTGAAAATTAAACAGTGGTTTTTTTGGGGAACTTAAGTTTCTTTTATATTACATATGGGAAATTAGTGACATATGAAGCTAATTAAGAGTTTGTTTTTGTAGGATTAGTTATGTAGTTTGCCAACTTGGTGATGACTGCTTATGATTATTGCCTCTAATTCTCTACTTAAGAGTTATTTTCAATTTACTGCAAAAGAAACAAGGGGGATTTCTTTTTGGTTCTTTATGGTTTGTACAGTCTTCTCTATGAATGGAAAAAAAAAAGAAGGAAGAAAGAATGGAAAAAGAAATAAAAGAAGTGATCTTTAGGCAAATAGCCGATCGAATTTACTATTTACTTTTTGTAATCGATATAACATAGATTATATACTAATTATATATGGTTATCCACATATATTATATATCTTTCGGCTACTTTAAAAATTATGCGGTTGAGTGAAACACTATTCAAGTTAATTCATCAATCAAGAAGAAGGCTTTGAAGAGTAGGTGATTCTTAATAGTGTTGGTTGACAGAGTTATTTTTAGTTACAAGAACTTGAGCTTATGATTCTTTCTCTTTTAAAGTCTTTTCCTGATCTTACGTCGTGAACTCATGATCAAATGACTTCTAACGCGAAGCAACAAAGAAAACAATCAGCACCCTTATCAAGATTTTCTTTTATATTCAAAATTTTAAACTCGAGATATCAGATTAAAAATAGAACGATTATATTTAATAACTACAATCCTTTTATGATATCCTAGTTATGATAAGGAACTACTATTAAAATTATAGAGGTCGTTTGGTATAACGATGGAATATCCTATGAAATTAGCTATTTTATTTTTTATACAGAATAACTAAAATTAGCTACTATTTTGAATCACATATAAGCTAAAAATTAATTCTAAATTTTATTTCGAAATTATTATTTTTATCACATGTTGAATGATATTGTCTACTGGGTGAAGTACTTAATTGTAGTTTTGTTTTATCTGCCTATCTTTTATGACTTTTTTGTTTGGTGTTTGGTATACTTTTGTTGACTGCAAGTGATAGTGATTTGTGAAAAATAATTTATTTATTTATTATTATTTTTTGCATGTTTTCTTTTACTTATTACTTTTTACACGTGTGCTTCATGATTTGCATCTTTCTGGCATTTATTTTAATTTTGCATGAAATTATTAACTATTGTGATTGGATTAAGTGAACCTAATCACTTAGCAGTATAGGGAAAAATAAATATGAAACACCTACTCCATAGCAAAACTGAAATGGGATGGTTATGTTTTCTAAAATATTACTCCTTTCGTTTCATAATAAGTATCGCTTTAACGATAAAAGAAAGTTTGTATCAATTCCTTCCTCCAAGTTTCATTTATTAGTAGTATTGCAATAATTACGTCTCAATCACAAAATAGTTAAAATCAATTATATAAATACTCATTTATCTAAATCACCTCTATTTTAAGACATTTCAGTGCATAGGTACCAATAATTATCCTTCTTTATACCTGACTTGAAATCGCCAACATGAGCAAGTTCATAAAGGCATATTGACCAAACATGGTCATAATTTGATACACAAAATATCTTAAGTTCACATGAGAATCGAGAAAAACCAGGCCGCATGACAAGGGGTTATAATATTTATAACATACCTAATGCTAATATTGATTGATGATTCTACACAAAATTATGACGTATACATCACACGAAAATAATTTTATCGAGATCACGAGGTTGGTGAGAACACGTACGTGAAAGAAATTGATATATGAAACCCATATATAAGGCATTGATAAGATTAAAAGATTTGAGATATGCAGAAATACTGCTGGGCAGGCAGTGTTGTCCTTATCAAACATGGGTTTGTTTGGTCAAGAAATAAGTTATCCCAAAATAAAGTAATTCAAAATTAGTTATTCTGAAATTTATTTCAACATTATAATCCCGGGATAACTAATCCCAAAATAAGTTACTCTGAGATTTTATTTTAACTAAACGTGGGATAAACCCATGCAAAAATTAATCTCTAAGACTTATTTATCCCTTGCCCCTCGTACCAAACTAGCCCTATAAGATTTCATTTGTATGGTACCAAATACACTCATATATCTACAGGTTCAGCGATGAAAGCCATGGATATACCAAAACTTCACCAACAACGTACTCAATATAATTTCACAAAGTGAGATCTTAAGATAATAGAGCGTATAGAATTCTCACCCCTACCTTAAAAATAAGGATATTGTTTCTGATAGACCCTCGGAACACAAAACTAGCTGACCTAGTGGAGTGGAATTCCCTTTCAATCTATGGGTTTTGAAGGTCTTATCATTCAGGAACATATGCCAACTTTCAAGTTCATAGCCAAGGATCAAAACTACATTACTTAGTTGTCAAAGAGACGATGAAAACATACTAGGAGTTGGCAAAAGTAGCGTGTAGTGACCGAGCCAGAAATTCAAATAAGAGAATTTTTAAAAATTATATCAAAAAAATTCAACAACTCATATATGATTAATATAATAACTGGAGGACCATCCAAGAAGACCTCAATAAGGAATAAAGAGATCTTTTATCATAATATTTACAAAAGTGACGAACAATGGGGGTTTTATCCGGTGATTCAGTGTCAAATGGGAAGGTTGAACTAAATTTGAACGGGTCAAATAAACAGGTCATTGACTCGTCCAAAGATTACTTAGTTTGAAATAACTAAGGTTAAGATGGACCTAACAATCACGGCCCAACCCATCCAAACAACACAAAGTTTTTTACCTAAAAATGGCTTATATTTTCAAAAGCCATGTATCAGCTCATAAGTCCAGCAGAAAAAGAATTAACTGATCAAATGTGCAATAGAAGGAAACTGTCACGGAGACAGAAATCCTGTTAAAATTGGTGTGCAATATAATTGTCTGCTTCGAATAAAAAGGATAATCAGCAGGGAATAAAAGGAAGATATCAACAGCAGAAGAAACACCAACGCAATATAGAAGAAAGATAGCCTAGACAAAAGATCACTCTGCAATGAAAGAAGTATGTTACAATTCAGTAAAGCTAAAATGGATCTTATCATATTCAATCCAATTGTTAAATACTCAACCAAACGGCTAGTCATATGAGCATTTTGGCCAGGATACGCAACATTGGCATTGCAAGAAGAAAATGTAGACGCTGGATGTACCTCTGCTTTGCTCTTTCTTGGAACTTTTTACACATATTGGCTAATTTCAGCCGTTTACTCAATGTGGCAAACACTATGGAACGATGCACACAGAAGTCTTATTTCATCAATTCTCACACACACACTGGACATATTAGGAGAGATAAGATAAAAAACAATGACATCAAGGATAACGTGAGAGTGACCTCCATGGTGGACAAGATGAGGGAAACGGGACTAAGATGATTTGAGCATGTGAAAAGGAGATACACAGATACCCAGTTAGGAGGTGTAAAAGGTTGGCTATGGTGGGTATGAAAGAGGTAGCAAGTCAGGAGGTGTGAAAGGTTTGGGGAGAGGTGATTAGACAGAACATGGCATACCTGCAGCTCATTGAGGACATGACCCTCGATAAGAGGATATGGAGATCGAGGATTGGAGCAGAAGATAGTCAGGTGTTGTTTAATTTCCTTATCAGTATTGTTAATTATCACTCTCCTACTAGCTTATTCTTTGATTTTAGTACTATCTGTTGTTTCCTTTGCTTCGGCTATCATATTATTTGTTGTTGCTTCTGTTCTCTTCTATATTGTTGTTAGAATGGCTTCTTTACTATTGAATTTGTTTTATATACTTGATTTTTGATATGAGACAAGGGTCTATCGGAAACAACTTGCACACACACCACCCTTCCTAGACCCCACTTGTGAGATTACACTAGATATGTTGTTGTTATTTGATTTGAAGCCCTATAGCACAAAACCGAATATAACATACAACAATAACATATTCAGTATAATCTCACAGGTGGGGTTTGGGGAGGGTAGAATGTACGTAGACCTTGGTCCAACCTTATGAGGTAGAGAGGTTGTTTCCAATAGACCCTCGGCTCTAGAAGAGGGTATCTGGAGCGGGATTGTAAGATGCAAACCTACATTTTTCCTTAAAAATTGTACAAATTGCAAAAAAAAAAAACATTGTAATTCATCAATCATTCTTACAACTCGCTAGAATATCATAGACTATCCCCTCGGAACTTACAAGGTCTATTGGTCGAGATGGAACGTTTTATAGTGCACTGGATGGAACATACAGAACAACGGAGAATCCTTTAATAATATTCAGTAAAATGCAGCAAGGCATAAATCTCTCACAGAAGTGTATTGAAATATAGAAGCAACCAACCGGTCAATCTAAGTGTCCCTACAGAAGTTGATGTAACCAGACGACACACTCTATTGCAGTTACACTTTGCAGGCGACAAATGAACTAAGAATAGAGTAAGCAAACTAAGCCAGTTTATCAAATACCGAAACTAAGCTCTATTATAGTCAAGTCTGACAAATAAAGACAAAATTTGACAGCCAATAAACAATGATAAAGTCAAATTAAAAGAAGGCGGTGCCAAATATACATCCAGATACAGATATCAAATGCATTAAATTTAAGACAACATGAGCTGGATCATACTATGAATCATATTACAAGGGATCATCCAAGTAAGCTCAAAAGGCATTACCTAGCGGCCCAGAGACGAGGGATAGGTCACCCCTGCTGATCCAACACCAGATGAATCTTTTGCAGGTGTAGTTATTGTTGCCATTGCTGCTGATCCTCCATAAGAAGGCTGCCACATTTGTGCACCCTGGTAAGTCCCTAATCCCTGCAAGGCTGGGTTTGAACTGTAACTACCTACAACAATCGGACTAATGCTATTTATGCCATAACCAGCACCAATCCCTCCAAACGAAGGATTAAATCCTGATGCAGCTAAACTTGTCTGGTTTAATCCCAGCAACGGGTTCATTCCAAATCCCATACTTTGCCCCATTAAAATGGGCACCCCATTCATACTCGCACCACCCAATATCCCGGGAGTCGCTCCAAAACCATAACTCATCTCATTTTGCTGCACAGTTTGATTTGCATTACTATTACTAGCATTGTTCAAATTCTCCACAAATTTCTTGCAAAACAATTGACACCCATCAAACGATTTTTGTGGTTCCTCCAATGCCTTATTAGCCCCTTCAACAGACTTGTACAAAAAAATAGCAAACCCCTTGAATTTCCTACTAACACTATCAATCCCTAATGGCCCTTCTTCAATTTCACCAAATTTAGCAAAGAAAGCCCGTAACTTTTCGCTATCTACGTCCGGCCCAACATTCCCAACATAAATTTTCCGGCCACCGGATTCCTGGGCTGTCCCAGCGGATCCCATGGCGGCCAGCTGGCAAGAGGTAGTACGATTCCCAATCTTCTTCTGGGGCTCCTTTAAAGCCCTTTTTGCCCCGACCCGTGTTTTGAATAGCACAAACCCGTATCCTTTAGCTCTTCCGGTAACCTTGTCAGTAATCAGCTTACACTCTTCAATTTCTCCATAGGAGTTAAAGGCGGAGAGTAGTTGCTCGGAAGTTGCATCATAGCCGAGTCCATGAACGAAGATTTTCCGGTGGGTCGGGTCGCTATCGGCAAGGGCTGTGATCCGAGAAAGAATTGATGGGTCGTCTGAAGCTGCGCTTTTGAATAGCTGGATTATATGGTCTTTACTGAAAGGTTCAAGAAGTTTCCGAATACTCTCTCGCTTTGTGGACTCGTCTTCGCTGTCGGACTCGGATTCTTGTTCGGATTCGGATTCTTCTTGTTCTTCGGGATCTTCTTCGTATTCTTCTTCTTCTTCTTCATCAGAGGATGAAGATTGAGGCACAAGTTTAGGCTTTTGTTCTTCAGGTTGGAGCTTTGGGGTTGCTGCTGCTGATGATTTTCGCTTAGTACCCATTGAAGCAAAGTGGAAGCTTAGCTCAGTACAGAAAAGTTTTAAACCCTGGATCCTCTTCTTCTAGGGTTTTGTTTTTTATCTTATTAATGTTGGGCTTATTTGAATCTCTTGATTTAGATATTTCTTAAGAGCATGTTTGGATGAATATGTTTTAATTTTTAGCTTATTTTTTACTATTTTAATTTTAAAATAAGCATTTAAATTTTTTTTTTAAAACTCAAATATTATAAAAATAATTAAACATTAATTTAGTTTAAACATACCTAAAATAAGTTCATCCAACAATGCTTTTAAGTATTGAATTAGTTTTGTGATATAGGATGAAAAGGGGAAAAAGAATTTGGGCTAAAAAAAAGAAGAAAGTTGGGTTTTCCTTGAAAGATCAAAATTCAGAATTAATCAGTCACAGACTTGGTTATGAATCAAATGGCAGAATTGCTTGTGCAATGCTACATTCAAGTCCAAATATACCTCTAAAATAGATTTTTGTTGCAAAGGGGTCACTTTTATGAACTCTATTAACCATGTTGCTTGAACTTTTCGAAAAATATTTCAGCATTTATGTCGGATCTTGTGAAATATATTACTTTAAAATTTTAATTTTAAAGGATCCAGCACACACCTATCGATATTTTTAAAGAGTTTGAGCAATATAGTTGGTAACTATAACATTGATTTGTTCTTTACATTTCAGACAAGAAATATATTTGTCTGTCTTCACGGGTATACATTCACCTGCTATTTTTAGTTTAAACAGTTGAGTGGGAGATGAAAATGCAGTCTGCCTTTTTTTTTCTTTTTCTAATTATAATTATTTTGTTGTTCCCAAGTTTGTCATATGTGTTTGTGTGGAAGTAATTTCTTCTGGTTTGTCAATAAGGGGTCGTTTGGTAGTTGGTTTGAATATGAGTTATATAGGTATTAAATTGATTTGTATAAATAATACGATATTTGGTAGCTAATTAGAGGTAATTTACTCATATATAAAATTAATATGGTGTTTGGTTTGCAATTTGAAAATCCACATAACTAATACATGTATAAATTACAAGAGAATCTATATATTATCTTATTCAGAATAGAATGTGGAATAAGTTATACATGAATAACTAAACCTTGAGTAACTAATTCTCGCATAAAATAATACACAAAATTTTCTCATAACTAATTCATGTATTACTAATTAATATCTGCATAACTTTAACCAGCTACCAAACAATCCCTAAATGTTTTGTACAAGTTTGTTGCATTTCTACTGTCTGCTCTGTTTAGGGCTGCGTATTGATTGGTTCGGTTCGATTTTGAAAGTTATCGATTTTACTTATCGGTTATTAGTTTGTAGATAAGCTAAAATTTGAACCATTAAGATATTAGTTAATCAGTTGTTAGTTAATCAATTATTGATCATTATCTGTTCAATTATCGGGTTAACCGTTAGGATCTCGTATGAAAAATCTCATAAATCATAAGTATGTTTAGCTAGAAAAAAAATCGGTTGAAAAGAGAAAGAGCATATAGACTAGCTCAACTAAAACAATCAACTTTAATTTAGATTTGAATAGCACTCCCTTCACTTTTCATTGATACCGATTCATTTTCTTGCAAGAATATTTCATATATTGAAAGCTAAAATTGTAATTTAATAAATTATTATCGGGTTATCAGTTCACCCGTTAAAAAAGTGAACAAACCGATAACCGAATCGATAACCCAATAACATGAGACAGTAAATTGATAATCAAATCGTTAAATCAATAACCTAAATCACTAATCCAATAACTCAATCATCAATTCGGATTATTGGTATACCCATTAATTTGCACAACCCTAGCTCTGTTTCTCAGATCTTCGATCAATAAAGGACCAACTCAAACTTTTCTTTTCCCCAAGTTTCTGTCTCCTATTGCCTTTACTAAAGTCTCTTTGGCATGTATAAGTAGCTATCACGAATTGAAGTTTTAAAAGCCCCCCAAAAAAATTTTGAGATAAGAAAAAAGTTGGTTGAGACATCGAATGATAGGGCGGGTGACTGACTTTCTGCGAACTCGATTTCATGTTTCGGGTCTCAATTAATGTTGTATACTTAGATAAAATTTTATGCCTAATTCTTGAGAACTAGTGAAGTTCAAATTTGAAAATGTGGATTTAGATGTGAGGGGGGTTGTTGAACTACGTTGGATTGAACACTGGAAAGAAAGGAGAACTCTATATTAGACTCGGGTGAAGTTAGGGCAAGGGTTCATCTAAATCTTATTCGTCGAAAAATTACACCGGAAATACTAGATTAACTTTTTTTTGTTTTAATACATATATAGTAAATATTGAATACTCTTTGACTTCTTGATATGTTCATCTTTATTTTATATCCCCAAATATCCTAACTCCGCCGTATTTCTGAGTATGCACCTAATTATTCTTCTTTTAAACATGTGGAGTAAATAACTTGACATTAGAAGAGGGATGGCACAAATGAATATGAGACAAAAAAAAATGACATTATTTAAACAAAACACTTAAAATCACATAATACACACAGTACAGTCCCACGAACGAAATTTATAATGTGTAAGTAGTCTTACGTAGAAAACACAAACGCATAACAAAGCTAATTTATAATAATGAGAGTTTGGTCTTTGATTGATCTATCCTAATACTGTCCTACAAACCATAAGAGGCCATGCATGCATTAACTGAAATATTTCACCATCAGATTACTATTAATATTTGACCATTATAGAGTCAAAATTGAACAATCAAAATAAATTATGTAACAATAAATAATCGACACATTATAATGTAGAGTTAACTAGAATCTAGAGAAAAAGAAAAAATGTATACAAAATTTGAATTTTGTCAAGTACAAGGTCAAGATTGAAGGTTCAAGAGAACATGAGTAGAGAAACATAAGAATAATTTAGAGTTAGAATCTAAAAAGGATAGCCTATCGCACTAAGCTTTTCGCTACGTGCGGAGCTCGAGGAAGGGTTCCTAACACGAACATGTGACCTCCTAATCTAAAAAGGGTAGCCGGTCGCACTAAGCTTTCAGTATGTGCGAGATTTGAGGAAAGATTGGACCATAAGAATTTATTGTATGCGGCCTTATATATTATGTATTTATGCAAGAGACTGTTTTCATAATACAAAGACCGTGACTTGCTAGTCACGTAACAACAATTTTATCGGTTATACTAAAACTCCATTTCAACGAATTAAAATCTAGAGAAAAAGAAAAGAAAAGAAAAAAAATGTATATACTAACTTGTGATTGCCATGAGAAGAATGCTAAAAAGGAAACCAAATTTTAGGCACCCCATGCTAAGAATAGTACTTCACTCTTTATAAATTGAAGTTAATTTCCAATATGAGCATTTCATTGCTTTACAAAATGCCATTATTTT
>JACEIK010000144.1:163806-183028 GCA_018107945.1 Datura stramonium | reverse complement strand
CTATTGAAAATTCTTACACAACTTGAAGCAGAGTTGGTAGATTGAACTGTCAGTACTGTGCTCATAGTTTTTCATCATTCTATATTTCCAATCATTGACATCAGGAAACTGAAAAATAAAAAAGGAAGATTCTTTTAAAGGGACGTCAGTCTATTGCACAAAACATCTCATATTAGCAGAGTTCAGTAAAAGATCGCATCATCAAAAAATGTGATACAGACAGTCTGCCTAAGTGACTGCTTGGTCTTTTATAACTCCAAAATACTGCCAGATAGTCGAGAAACTCAGAAACAATATGCTCTCAAGAATTGGTATAAATAGTACTACTATCTAGCTCTTCTCTGAATATAGTTGTACAACAACAACAAAAAAAAAAAACAGAAAAAGGGGGGAAAAATGGATTCCCCAACAACAGTTAAAACCTTAAAGTACAAATCTTCTCAGAATCCTTCTGTTCTTGGTGTCACAGAACATCCTCCTATTCAGTACAGATCCTTTGTCCAAAACCATATTCTAAAAGATGCATCATTCTCCTCTTATATCAAACCAGAAGAACATAGCCCTGATGATTCCGAAATTAACGTGTTCGATGCGAAAAAATATTTCAGTGAAAGCAACGAGTCCTCTCCGGAAGTCCAAAAAAACTTAGTTGGTCAATGTGAATTAGCTTCAGTTCATAGACATTCATCAGTTTCTTCTGTAGATAATGGCTACGGAAGAAACTTTCGTGCCAATTCTTTTCGTGCTACTCCGACTGCTTCATCTGAAGCTAGTTGGAATAGCCAAACTGGTTTACTATCAAATCCTCCAGGTGCTATTGCAGTTTCATTGAGGGGTGTTAATCCGAACGAGAAAAAGAGAGGTTCGTTTAGTACTCGTAAATGGTTTTTCTGCAGAAAATGCCCTTGTTCTGGGAAGAAATCGGTGCAAGTTGAGGAAACTAGCTCGGAGTCCAGGACAGAAATTGATTCTGAAAGCTTGGCCGTCAAGCACAATCATAAAGTAATTGAGAAAGCTGCCAACATGTCTCAGAAAAATTCGACGGAAATACAGCAGCGAGCAGCAATTCTGAACTCAAACGGACATCCAAATAGGCCACTGTCATCGGAGACCATAAATAAAATTGGAACAATACACAGAAGATCATCAGAGTCGGAGACAGATGGTATTCATGTTACGCCTAGCACAATTACTTGTCAACAGCGCGTGCTGGCCCCAGTTAGGCCGTTTACCGAAACTGCAGGGGGGGGATTTTCATTCCCAATTCTGAACAATTCAGCACAAGCGAAATTGGGAATCAAACCTCCACCAACAAAGTCGATTTCCCCAATACTGGAAGATCCGGCCCGAGATTCGCTTGAAGTTTTTCAACCATCTTCGAGAAAATCAACAGAAACAGATCATCAACGATGCAATTTCCCCTTCCCCGGTAGCCCGATTTCGCGAGTGACTGCTGCAACGGACGACGACGTAGCCAGCGACGCGAGTTCCGATCTGTTCGAAATCGAGAGCTTCTCGACTTCGATCGCGACGTCGTGTCCGTTATATCGTCAACGAAATTCACTCGAGGAGCCCGGTACGCCGAGCATTTCAGCTACAGAGTGTTATGCACCAAGTGAAGTGAGTATCGATTGGAGTGTCACTACAGCTGAAGGTTTCGATCGTGCTAGTATTACTAATTATTCCACCATCTCTGAAATTGAGACGAACACGAGACTTTTTGGCGGCGGCAGCAATGGTGGCGGAGGCGGAGAAGGAGGAGGGAAATGGAAGGGGAGTGGATTGTTGAGCTGTCGGCACGAGAAGGCGGTAAATGTGGGGCCGCAGCCGATGAAATATGGGTCGCCCGAGGGGCCACCACAATTGCCATTGATTTCTGCGGCAGGACATGTGGGAAGTAGGCCACTGCCAAGAGCTAACAAGCCACCCCTTGCTAGCTCTCATTCTGCACGCTTGTCTCTTGCCTTTGCAGCATGACAAATAAGTTCCTTCACTCTGCCATGTTTGATGTTTATATGTTTTACTGCTCCCTCTGTTCATTTCATGTGGCACTATTATGATAAAATTTTCTTTCTATCTTGATTTTATTTTTAAAAAAATTAAATTATTTATTATTGCGACTTGTAGTATTTTCATGTAATTTCTTAATACTTCCTCCATCCGAGTTTATGCAGTAATATTTTCTTCTTAACCCGTTTTAAAAAAAATGGTGATTTTTTAAACTTAATTTTAACTTATCATTTGTTGTTGGGGTTGGTATTCTTACATGAACTTGAGCAATTCTCTCCTCTTAAGCCAGTTTTTGAGGTTAAGTTAGACTCAAGATCTATTGAAATCCTGACTAATCTAAACTCTTTCAGTGAAACGCTCCCTAAAATAATTTCAAACTGAGAGAAACACTTCAGTGATTTTTTTTTCATATTCAGACTCGACCCGAAGACCTCCGAATTCTCATAGTAAAATACTTCATTTTTTTCACATTCCTGCTCATAACAATACCTCTTAACTATCCATCTACGACAAGTATCTTTGGTGGTTGAACTACTCATTGTATACTTAATAATAAGCTTTTATAGCAACACGAATGTTATGAAATATTTACGATCACGAGCTTTAAAAATTATATAGCCTCACAAATTTTACCATATATTTACAACCAAAAGCTTTGATTTTGGCAGCAAAATTGAGTAAATGCCTTGAACAGGGTCTAATTGGGGTCACCTAAACAGTAGGTAGGCCGAAATGTCTGATGTTTTTAGATGTTGTTCATGCACCTAATGATCTTTTCCTCGATCTCTTCATAGACTCTTCACCAAATATCTATGTGATTGTCCAAAGAATATTATTCATTAATTTTAGATCGCTTTCTTGTTCAAATCAAGACTATATATTTTACGGAAAAGATTAAAAAAAATATTCTGAATTATTTGAAATAGATTAATTTTATGTTTTTGGTTTAAAACATCCTCACTATTACTCTATTAGATCAAAAATGTCATTTATCTGGCCAAATAGTTCAACCTTTTTACGAACAGAGAAATGAGTCAATTTTGTCTTTAAACTATTTAAAATAAAGTAATTTTTGTCCTCCATTTAAAATTCAAATAAGTGTTCATAATTGTAAAAACTCGAGCGAATGAATATTTTTTGTTAACTTTTAGAGCCTCTACTCGTTCTAAGTCTCTATATGTTCTATCATTATTTAAAATTACTTGGATCAATCCTTAGACACTATACACGTCCTCTTCTTTTAGGACAATATTCAAGTTTTTTATTTATTTTTTGGGTTTAATTATGAGCGTTCGAAACTTATTCACCTGACTAATATAAATTCTCAGCCTAAAAAAGTTTATTATAGGGGTTTTAGCACCTAATACTAAATGAGACTTCATTTTAAAATTTGAACTTGAGACCTCTGAGCTTTGATTAATAATAAAGAAATATAATAACACTATATTTAGGATATTAAGACACATTTTAGAATTTGTCCCCCAATTGTAATGTTTTATTTTTTGGCACTGAAAACTACTTCACTCTATTGTGGGTTACGTTTGTTTGTGAAAAGAGAATTTACAATTTGAACTAACTTCAGGCATAAGCGATAAAAGTGGTAAAAAATTGTGTCTGAAGTTTGCCGACATATTTGTCTGAAGTTTGCACTTATGGTAATTCAAATTTCAAACACGTATATCTGAAGTTTCAGACATACATGTTAAAAACTAAAAATAGTTTTTCTGAAGTTTGAATTACCAATCTTCATTCCTTTCGAAGTTTTCAAAATTTTTCAACAACACCAATTTGATAATTCAATTTTAATATTCAAAATTCAAGACCCATTTTTTTTCAAACTTGCAAATAAATGATTTTAATGCTAATAACCTTAAAGTGACAAAAATTTTAAAAATGTGGCTACAGCTTAAATAACATTGTGCAAATAGACTACATGTGCCAATAGTATAATATTTGAACTATTGGGACAAAACACTCCTTTCTACTATAACAAGCAACATGTTTGAAAATCAACCAAGTCGATTGATTATAACTCCCCCTCATGAACAATGTGAGGCATCGTTGGCTCGCGCTAATAAATCAATATAGTTGACGTCACTTTTTAATATTATTTATTGCATCATACAATTTTTGCATTTTGTCTCGCACTTCATTTCTTCTCTTTCTTCTTAAAGTAAGATAAAGAGTCATACGAAGATCCACTCTACAATCTTTTTAAAAATAAAAGTTCATATTTAATATCAGTATATATAAATATAACTTTTTGTGCCAATTTGTAGAAATGTCCAAATATAAACTATTTTAAAATCACAAGTTTCCATAATATATTCATGGTGGATTGTACTATTTTAGTATTGTCAAAACTCAAAAGTGATAAATTTGTGAACAAGTTAAAATCCTTTCCATATTAGGTAATGTTAAAAGAAACAATTAACCTTTTCCCAAACAATTTGTAGTGGACCACCAAAATGATATCCAAACTATGAAGTGTCAAAATGCCTAATAGCAAGCACAAAAGTGAATTGAATAACCAAAAGTCTACATCCATTTGCAAATAATCAATTTATAGTTAGTGAGTGAATCACATGTCTTAATATTTGGCGAGATGAGTGAGATTTTTTCACGTTTTTTAAAGTTTCATATTCGAATTTTAAAATAGATAAATTTCAATAAAATTATAGGCAGGGGCGGAAGCAGCTTGATGAAATGAAATTTACATAAACTTCTTGATATAAAGTATAAATTTACGTTTAGAAATTTCACTAAAATTACAAAGATATAAAGGCATAACATTAAAAATATAATGAAAATTCAATTTAAGGATATTAGGGTTGAATTCACAAAATTTAAATCTTGAATCTGTCTTTGCTTACAAATTCAGCAAAATCCAGTAGCTTTGCCCCATATTTCATGTTTATGTTAAAATTCATATAATATGTATAAATAATATAATTTATCCAAAACACAGTAAGTTGTCTTGTCTAGAATCCCGAACTCATATGAGTTCATGTAGTGTACTGGTTAAGAATAACTAGTTTCGAGATTAATTTTTGAATGAGTTTATTTCATGTTTGGTTTAGATAAAATCTCGAGATAACTTATCATGTGATTATAGTGTTATTTTTATTCCATATTGAGGATGGAATAACTATCCCAAAATAATTTATTCTGCAATAACTTATTTCTCAATCAAACAATCTAATAAGCTTAAAATTTCAGCTCCCCTGTGAGGTGTTACGAAACTTGAATTTAAATTAATCCAATAAAAAATAATACACATCTCAACACCTATGGTGACTGCCAAGTCACATTAGCATATTACATTTTTTTCTCCCAAATAAAATAACACACTTTGCCTAAAAAGATGAGTAAAGCACCACAGACCATGTCTATGGGGCCTAGGTTTTGTAAAGTTTTAAGAAAGTAGAGAATCAAGTGCCAAATGTGGGAATGCTATGGGTCCCCTTTATTACTCTTTTAAACACTCACCAGTCACCCCCCATGTCCTCATAAGAAAGTGGCTATTTTTTAAATTCTTTTTATTTGTCCTAGGTTGGCTATTCCAGTAAATAAATCAAAATTGATTTACTTCTGTCTTTTTAATTAAATTAATAATTTGATCACTGCCTGTCTTTTAACTTTTTGAGTTACTCCCTTTTTTGTTAAATTGATCCAAACTTTTGTGAAGAGCTTAAAAGGAAAAAAATAACAGTACTTTAATCACTTAGATATACACTTATTTATTAATAAAAATGTAATTTATAATTGAAGAAACCAAATACAATATATTAAAACAGTTAATAACCATGTTGTTTACCCTAATCTTTTATAGATGCATATGAAAAAGGACTTTTTAAGGTGTGTGTATATATATATTATTTTAATTATCGGGTATTTAAGTAAATTTTTCTATAAAAAATGACTTCGATGATTTTTTTTTTTTAAAAAAGGACAACCCAATGCATTAAAACTTTCGCTATGTGCGGGATTTGAGGAAGGACCCGACCACAAGGGTCTATTATAATTACCTTGCATTCTTGTAAGAGGCTTATTTCACACTTTAAACCCGGAGGTAAGTGACACCAACTTTACCAATTATTTAAATAATATTTTAAACAAAATATGTAAAGATGGCTAAACTAATACAATATATGATATTTCATAAAAAGATGATGAACCTATTTCTCCTGTTGATTTTTTTTTAGTCGAGCTCATCGTATTAATTTTTTTATAATTGAACTCGTCGTGTCAAATAGAATGTTGAGGTCAAATTCTTGTACAGAAAATGAAGAAGAGACCATTTATAAATAGTGCTTTGGAATATACTTAGCATATAAAATTAAGGGCTAAGATTTCTTTAATTAATTATTATTAATTTCCTATTTTGAAAGTTGTCTTGGATTTCTAATTTTATATAGGGAGTGCACATTTTTTTCTAGAGAGAATAGAATGTGGGTCTGCTTCTATTCTCTCCTGAGTTAGATTGAGCCTCAGGTTTTTGCAGCAGAAAGCATGGTTTCTGGGTTTTTTGTTCTCTCATGGGTGGTTAATGTTTGACATATGTTGCTGCATGCAAGCTAATTTCATTCCAATAGGCTCTTCCCCTATCTGGGTATCTCCTCATTTCCTTGGTAACACTGTTTTCTCCCTCTTTTTCTACCTCAATCCCTAGCATTTTCTTGAATTTGATCTGGGTATTCTGTTTCTTGATTTTTATTTTGAATCTGTTGATGGTTTTTTTTATGATTATCACTGGAAGTGGTATATGGGGTTTGATGTTTGTGTATAGGGTTCTTAAGGAATAAATGTCTTTTAATGTGAATCATTGGGAGATAGACATTGAAAGATTAGGACTTTAGTTTCTTTGTGTGTTTAATAATTTTGATTTCTGGAGTGGTTGCTTAGTTGGGTAAATATTCATGCGATGGGATCTCAGGGTGGTGGTGGTGGTAATAGTATTGGTGCAACTCAAGCCCAAGACCCAAAGCCAAATGCTTTGGCTAGGCAAGGATCATTATACACCCTCACTCTTGATGAGGTTCAGAATCAATTGGGGGATTTGGGGAAACCACTGAGCAGTATGAATCTTGATGAGCTTCTTAAGACTGTATGGACTGTTGAGGCTAGTCAAGGAATGGGGGGAACGGATTACGAGGTGCTGCAGCATGGTCAGGTTGCTTCGGGTAGTTCTCTGCATCGACAATCAAGCATTACACTGTCCAGTGATTTGAGCAAGAAGACTGTTGATCAGGTGTGGCAAGATATTCAGCAGGGGCATAAAAGGGATAATATCAATAGGAAAGCTCAAGAGAGGCAGCCTACTCTTGGTGAGATGACCCTGGAGGATTTTTTGGTCAAAGCCGGAGTGGTTGCTGAGTCGACTCCAGGGAAGAAAAGTTCAGGTTCAGTTTTAGGGGTTGATTCAATGGCATTGCCACAACAGAGTGTTCAACAGCAAACTCAATGGTCACAATATCAGATCCAGGCAATGCATCAGCTACCGCTACAGCAACATCAACAACCACAACAGCAGAACATGCTGCCAGTTTTTATGCCCGGCCATCCGGTTCAACAACCTTTGACTATTGTTGCAAACCCAACAATAGATGCAGCTTATCCTGAATCTCAGATGACGATGTCCCCAACCGCCCTGTTGGGCACATTATCGGACACACAAACACTTGGAAGAAAAAGAGTTGCACCTGATGATGTGGTTGAGAAGACTGTTGAAAGGAGGCAGAAGAGGATGATTAAAAATAGGGAATCTGCAGCGAGGTCACGAGCAAGGAAGCAGGTGACTTTGGAATATGTTGCAGAGTTTTAAATATAGTATATCATCTCCACGGCTATTGAAACCATTATCTTTTGATCAACAGGCTTACACCCATGAACTGGAGAACAAGGTTTCACGCCTCGAAGAGGAGAATGAAAGGCTCAAGAGACAGAAGGTATGTTATGCAATAGCTACTTTCTCGTCAGTGAATATGGTAGTCATTTGCATATTCGTCTAGTGGTTATTCAAGAGTGTAACCATCAGGTACTATGTGTCGTTTGCATTCTTAATGGTTTTACTTGCACTGATGTGGGCATCATTAAAAAGTGTAAACGAGTTCCAATTCTAGATCACATGAGGAGCAAATCTGAAAGAAATGTAGAACAATTTCAACATAACGATTTTTCAATACCATTTACGACATATTATGCTAAACTGTTTACTGTTGAAACCTATATCGTTCGAGTCATGTAGGCTCTTTACTTCTCCGCAGAACAACCTCTCATCTAATGATCGTCGTAATGCTGCATTGTGAAGCTCTAACTCCTGAATGAATGTTTCTTACATAAAATAAAGCAAAATATATATATATATATCATGTTTAAAGTGAAATATCTTTTAGTAAGGTTAGAAAACAGAAACAAAATGAGATCATTTATGCTATGAGAAGAATCAGTCAACTAAGGGGTTGCTTGGTAGCTCGTTAGAGTTATGCGGGTATTAGTCATATATGAATTAGTTATGAGGGAATCAATATATTATTTTATGCAGGGTTTAGTTATTCATGCATAACCTATTCCATCTTCAATTCTGCGTAAGTTAATACATAGATTCCGTCATTAACTTATACATGTATTAATTATGCAGATTTCTAAATTGCAAACCAAACACCATATTAATTTTACTAATGAATAGCTTACCTTCTAACTAGCTACCAAACATGGTATTACTTATGCAAAATTTAATACCTACATAACTCATTTCAAACCAGCTACCAAACGACTCCTAAGTACATACTTTACGTGAAAGAAATGATTGCTTTACTCTCATTGCAAATTTATTTTAGTAACATCAGAAATAAAATGATTTCCATCATTTATGCAAATGAGAAGAAACTGCCTCTCTTTCTCATTTTGTGTCTTGTTTTATCTCCCCTGCCCCCATAGTAAAAGCAGATGAATTTTAAGGGTCTAGTACTGAATTATTTTTAGTTTTATAACTTTATTCCTTGTATCATTGTGTTTCATTTTTAAACTATTATGTTGCCATTTTGCTGGTTGATTTGCATAAAGGTACAGTGGCTATCTATTGGTTAAAGTTCACTGCTTACCTTGTCACCATTATCTTTACCCACTTCACACAAATTCTCATTGTAGTAATGCCCTTGAGGAAAATACCACCTTCAGTCAGTTTTGATTGCAGAAGATATTTTCTCTAGATTCACATTGGAGAAGGAAATAGCATTATTGTCTAAAACCATCAGGAAGTCTCCAGAAATTTTGCATTAGTTCTTGTGTCCCTTTGTTCATCGAAATAGGAGAGGTGGGGTAAGGAAGAAATTGACAGCAATGTTTGTTTGTATGTAAAAACCAAACCGTATTCAAGTTTGTTCACGTGAGAAATAAGAGAAGAGAGGAGATATATTGATGACTTAATCATCTAATCAGTACAAGATACACTTATTAGGTGTCAAACACAGTACAATTGATAATTGTCCCAATGTGGGATAGTATTTAACTTAAGAACTTAACTCTTATAATATTCTAAACTCTACCTTTAGTGTATGTTCTCTACTTTTTGGTATGCTATTTTCGTATGAGGGTTTTTTCTCAACATTAATAAAATTATTTACCTCATCTAGCCAGATATTCTAAACTCTACCATTCTACCAGTATTTCTTAACGTTCTAACAGTTTATGGATTACCTAAGGGGTTAGGAACAAAGAGGAATGACTGTTATGAGAGATTTAATTTTGATTATGGAAAGGGATGGCCATCCGCATGAAAGTAAAGGCAGATTGTTTTGGTCCCCATCCATCTGAATCAGAATCAAAGTAGTATGCATCTTCTTTCTTTGTTGGTATCCTAAAATCTTGACCTAGTTATTCCAGATAAGGAGTTGAAAACAAGGGAGTGACCCTGATCTTGTACCATGAAAAGAGGACTGATCATGTACCATGCTATAGGCTTGACCTAGAATTCTTTTGCTCTCTTTGGATTCCAAATTGAGAAAAACAACAACAAAGCTTTCATGGATCTAGATTGTAAGATATCAGACTTGTCAACAAGCCAAATACTGTTTTTTACTGGTAAGCCAAATATTATTCCATTTTTTGTTGGCAAGTATTCTCCTTTCAGATTGGTTCAAGGCTACAAGCTTTGGAGATAGAGTCAAAGATTAGTTGAATGTTTCATTCTAGATTCTACTAGAAGTTTTAATATGGAGTAGTCTATGGAAGGATAGAGATGAAGAAGAGAGAGTTGATGAATGAGTTGGGAGAAATAGAGTATTGGAAGAGGTAAAGGGAGCTAGAGGAAATGGAGTGCAAGGAGGAGGTCAAGCGAGAGATAGCTATGTTGGCAATTGCGCAAGAGACTGGTTTGAAGCAGTATTTGAAGGCATTGTGGTTAAATGAGGGGAATGGTAATACTAAATTTTTTCGCATGGTAGCAGTAATGAATAGGAAGAGGAATTTCATAGAGTATGGAAGGGTGGGCTTAAACCAAACAAACCTGGTTGAACCCAACTTTTCCATTTTTCTGACTTTTTGGTTTATTCAGTTGGTTCACAGTTAATTTTCTTATATCTTAAGTCCTTCAATTAGGTGATCGGCTTCAAGGGTTCGGTTTTTCTGTTAAGCTCTTAAAAAGCTTCTGGTCCCCTTAGCCTAGCCTTGGCCCAAAACCAAATTATCATTCGGAAGATTGAAGAAGCTCAATCCCCTTACTTTTCACGCTTGTTTCCCAAATCCCTTGCCATGTTTTTTCACTATGTCCTTATTTCTTCACTATGGTTCAATCTATTGTTGCTACTGCTTTACGCCTCTGCTTCCGGCCCAACGGTCATCCTTGCCATTCGCCTACTGCCGTCTTCCTCTCCATCATTCAGTGCTTGTTATGTTGAGAGCATAAGAGCTCTAGATCTATTTCCTTTTTAATATATCAATGAGCCCCGAAGCAACTTCTACAATGCACAACTGAACATGAGAGAGCTAGCTTTGATAAAGAAGTAAGACTAAGTCATTGAATCTATTTTTACTTTTTTTTCTTTTCTTTTGTCTATTTGGTTTCGAAAGTAGTAAACTTAGCTTAAATTTTATTTAACTCTTTGTAACTGATCCAACAATATCTCAATTAAATTTATTTTTACGTGAACATGAACCTAATCGAATTTACTATGGGTTCGATTTAGATTACCAAAATCAACAAACCAAAAATTGAAAACCAAAAAAACAAATGGAACTTTTGCAAAACCAAATCAAACTAACTGACACGCACCCCTAAAGTATAGAAGTCGATGAACCGGTGATGAAGGATAAGGAGGAAGTAAGAGGGGCAGTTGTGAGAATTTTTTGAACATTTGTACGTGGGGAAGAAGTTGAGGAGGAGAAGGGATTATTCAAATGGGAGGGGAAATAAGGGAGTGGTTGGAGAGGCCTATAGGAGAAGAGGAGACAAGGGAGGCAAAGCCCCTGTATCGGATGAATTCACATTATTTTTTTCTAGCATTTTTTGAAAAGATTGGAGATCATTGCGGAATGTCAAGAAATTGTAGAGTTTGAAAGAAGCCTAAACACATCCTTCATACTTAGAGAGGAAGTAACGCGCATCAAAGATTATAGGGCGATTAGTATGGTAGGAAGCATTATGAGATATGTGCTAGAGGATATAGTCTCTACTTCTCAAGATCCATTTGTATTAAGAAAGACAACATTAGATGTGATTTTGGTGGCAAATAAAGTGGTTGACTCTGGAAGGAAGATAGATATCGGATGCAGTTTTGATGGCAAATGAAGTGGTTGACTCTACAAGAAAGAAGGACGAGTCAAGGATTTTATGGCAATTGGACCTTAAAAATGCTTGTGGTCACGTAAATTAAGAATATTTGGACTTCATCACGACGGGGATGGAATTTTGTGACAAATGGAGGAGGTCTCTCTCTTCTTTTTTTTTTTTGGCAATAGTCTGAACCACTACTAAGCTTTCAGCACACTTAACTGTATTATAATCATATAAACTGCCTTTTTAGCACAATTAAGTGTATAATAATCATAAAATTGCCTCCTTGAACAATATCAAAGGAAAATTCAAGGACGTCAGGTTTGGATAGTCTTTTCCAAAGAAATCTTTCTAAAAATAAAAAATGGGCTTCTCCTAGAGCTCTAATCTATGGTAAGAACGCCACATGATGTGTTGGTTAGGTGCTCGTCATGGATTCGAACCTTGCCACAGACAAAAGTCTAGCATTTAAAGGGAGAGGGGTGGGTCCATTACCAATCAAGTTTCAAACCGTGCTCCATCGGCCACCGGGAAATTTCTCAGTCGTCAAAAAAAATAGAAGATGTGTTTTAGAGTGTACTTATTCCCCACAATTGTGTTCAACTATTTGGTTTAAAAATCAGGTTTTGGTGTCCGACAATAAGTTTTTCAAAATGAAAAACACCAAAATAGTAGCTTTTCACTAAACCAACACAAATGGTTTTTCAAAGACTTGTCATCAAACTAATTAAACACAATTGTCCCCAAGCTTAGTTTCCAAAAAAACTTTAATATATATTCCCTATGTCTCAATTTATGTGGCATACTTTTCTGTTAGTCCGTCGTGAAAGAATGTAACCTTTCCAGAATTTGAACAATTTAACTTTAAAATTTCCTTTTTATCCTTAGTGAAATGATTTATAGCCACACAAATGGTCGAGGAGTGTTTTAGACCACAAATTTCAAAAGTCTTCTTTTATTTCTAAATCTTTGTGCAAAGTCAAACAACGCCACGTAAATTGGAACGGAGGAGTACGAGTTTCCCAGAGTTAAACCAAATCAAATCCAGGCAGCACCTTAATTCAAATTGAAGGGTGGGAAGGTATCAACTCTGTAAATTTATCTTTTCTTTCTTTCAAGAAAGAGGAGGGAAAGCTTGACACCCCAATTATTTTACATGAAACTGATAGAGATCACAATCCATTTCAACTTTGCCCTATGTTCATGTAATCTTGTTACATTTCAAAGACATCATGATTTCTCGTTGAGAAAAGTTCAATACTTTCTACTTTTAAGTCATGAGTATAATGTGAGCATGATTTGCTCGAGTAACTTCTCCTTTGTGAGCTCATTTATGGCGTGAAACTCTTTTTCTCCTGTAAACCGTTCTTTCTGACACCTATTCAGTATTCACCAATGAAAAAATAATAATAATTCTGTCTGTTTCAGCATGTCTTTATCCTTTTAGTAGATCTCAGAAAGTAGTTAATAATCTTCAAATTTCCTTTCAATGTGGCAAAGAAGAGTAGCAACTGAAGTCATCTGTTCTTTGTACACTACATTAAGGTGATCTTTAGCTGAGCCTGACTGATGTCTGGGTGCATCGGACGATCCTTGAGACTGATTGAGATCTTAACAAACTGAACCGATCCCATTATCTTTGAGTCTTAAATGCTTAGCATCTACTAAAAATATGATGCTTGCAAGTTGCTACTTCCCATTTATATAAGGCGCTATATAAGAAAGCTGCAAATTTTTGGAACAGAAAACAGTGATTTGGCCACATGATCTTGGCCATCTCAAATATTTATGGAGATGTTTTTTGCAAGTTAATCCTTGGAATGCCTTTTCAGAAGTGACTTATATGTCATATTTATTGTTCAAATAGCAAGATAATTGTTGCGTGATTCTTGATGATATATCGTCTTCTGAAAATTGGAGAGTATTTGAGACCACTCTTTGTTGCCTCCATTTCTCGTGTGTATCAGCTCAGTTTCATAGATTATAATGTTAATATGGTTTTACTTGCAGGAGATAGAGAAGGTGTTACCAAGTGTTCCACCTCCAGAGCCTAAGTATCAGCTGCGCAGAACAAGCTCCGCCCCCTTCTAACATCCAGTTTCATGTACGAATGATGAATATGTAGATGCATAGTGTTTGTTATGTCATTGAAATTTATGTTAGCTAGTCATTATCCGTTCATTTCCACGTTCTTGGTTAACATTGCTGTTCAGGATACAGTCCTTGAAGCCTCCCCCGGCAGCTCTTGTCGGCTTCAATTGTGACCCTCTCTACTTCTCTAGATATGCTTCTTTTTTTTTTCCTTGTATGTACATTTTTATAGTTTTAACCTTGGGATTATGTTGAGAATGTAGTTTTGTTAGTTTCCTTTCAGTTGTTGTAAGCATTTTCCAGTATGAATGCTTTCTAAGACAAGTAAAAACAAAGTTATTGTATGTTTCAAGTTGTATTAAAACGATCGTGAGAGGGGTAATCCTCTTCATGGTTCCTTCTAGACTTGAAATCTTCAACTGGCTTCCACTCTTGCCCATAATGTCACGTTTCTTATTTACCGCATCCAATTTTTATATCAAACTATATTGATTTACCATGGTTGTCAACTCATGATGATAAATCGATGTGAGAATATATTCTCGTTACTATACATATATATAAAAAGAATACATATTAGTTAATCACGAATAAGTGATAGCAGTTTATCTATTCAGTGATTTGGTGTAAATACTCGGTGGGCAAGGCAAAATACAATAAAATTGATTTGGTGTAAATACTCAGTCGCCCCACATTGGGGGCTAAAAGCGCTCCCTAATAAAAGTGACTCCGTACCCGACCTGATAAGGTGAAACTAGATCAAACACATGGCTTAAAATGAGTCTTCCAACAACCTCTATACATCTGAATACTTCAGCAAGAAAGTCATTATATTTTGTTTCCTAAAAGACTAAATTTTAAACACCTCTGATGATCATCAGCCTCTTTTCAAAGTTTTCAGCAGCTGGTTTTAATTTCCTCTAGCCTTTTCCAGGTCTGGAAGATCTGCAATTAAGAGACAAAATTAATGCCACAACTGGGAACACTCCATCTCATAATAAATAGCTTGCTTCTATCTAGTTGAGTTGGATATGGGGAAATTGACATTGAAATAGATGCATCAAGAAAAGCAAGCAAACATAGAATTCTTATTCGCTTTTACGCATGTAATAATAATCAGAATACATGAGAAAATCAACAGCTATATAAATGTCATTTTGGTAACTTAGAAGAGAGAAAGAAAACAACAGGCAAGAAACTGGTGGATCAAGGAGAAGGAAAAAAGATGCTGGCAGAGAAGAAAAGAGATATAGAGGGCCACTCACTTGCACATAGGGAGAGACCGAGATTAAAGCTAATGGGTGTTATGTGATCTCAATATATTTATAGGATGTTCATCTTATTCTCGCTTCTAAGGTGCGTTTTAGCAATACAAAAAGTTTCACCAAGTGATGTATCCCAGATTTCACCAAGGATGTTCATCTTATTCTCCTCCTTCGTTTCTCTCCATAAAGTTTATCCAAACCCTGAACGTTATCCTCCTATACTCATTCCGCTCCTTTCTCTCCCATTTTTCCAAACTTTCTAGGTTACTTGTTTCTTCACTGTCATCCGAGTATAAAAAGTTGTTCACATAAGCAAGAAAATGAGAAGCAAGAAGTTGGCGCTATTCCTCTCTTAAAGGAAATGAGACCTGGATAAGTATTTGAGAGCAGCTGCATGCTGATGAATTGTAAGAAGAGTTGACTGAAAAACTTAACATTGCATCTGATGTGTACAACAAATTAAAGCTATATGTAAACTAGTGCAATCAGATAGGAGACAACTCACAGAGCATTCCTCCATCATCGCTGCTCTCATCATCTTCTCCAGTGTACTAAAAGAAGATATATTCAAGTCAAATAACTATGATCAAAGTCATTGAACAAGTATTTTACATATAAATATTTAACTAGATCAGGGTAGGCATTACCGCAACACCACCATCATCATCAGAGTCTGCTGCATGGAACAGAAATCTGGATTAGCTCTATGAGTATATTAGGATACAACACATAACGTTATACATGAGAAGGAGTTAGCAAGCTGCTGAAATAATTGCCATGGTTTCCGTTCTTCCTAAAGTAGAAGAGACAGAAGCAGGAAGTAAGTGAATAATATAGTTCAATGTTCATCCCTATTGGCGCGCAGCTGTAAAAGACCACTAACTTGACAAAGTTGATTATCACTATGGTCGAAGAAAGGAAGAGGGAGGGAAGTGATGAAACGAAATTTAGTAACTGGAACGACCTGAAGGGTGTTTAAAAATCAAATTATCTTTGGAACTACGAACGGCAAACCTGCATGACTAATTTTGGAGCACATTATCATTTCACATTAAGCAACTATGTCAACTGTAAAATTAAGTAAATTTTAGACAAACTAGGCCCCTGGGTTTTTGTCTAGTAGTAAGAGCACAATGCGTGAGTGCGGATTAGGCGCACGTCAAGTGTTCAAATATTGGCATAGGTAAAATCACGGTATCTAAGTAGAGATGGGTAGAGGGACGAGTCCATTATCCATCGAGTTTCAAACCTTCTACTCCTTTAGTCAGGCATGAAAAGTTTGATTAGAAACAGTCATACTTAATACACTCAACCCGCAGTCCGATTACTAAAAGTTCCTTTGATCAATCAAATGAAACATTTTGCAGAGAAAGTACAAAGAAAGAAAACCAAAAGGATTGTTAATATTTCATCTGCCACTTAGCTCCAATTACAAAGCATAAAAAAATAAAAGAGTAAGATTGGCTGAACAGGAAGGAGGCTTACCAGCATTAGGGTTAAAATACTTAAGTTCTCTAATTCTTTTCCCCCTCAAATTAATGGAAAGATAGCTATAAAATTAATTTAAAGTTAAGGAAGCAAGTGATGTGCAGCCAACTCACAATATTCTTCATCATCTTCGTCACACCATTTGTTCCAATCGACCTTGAGGTATGGAGCAGGCTTATCTTCAGACTTCAATAATCTTGGCCACCAGCCTTTTTTCTCCTTTTGGATTGAGCAGAGGATGTTTCTCAACCCAATGTTAGTCTTACACTGCTGCATCAGAAAGCACTCCATGATATCAACCACGAGAATTTTCTAACCTTGAAACCAAATTGTAAAGGAAATAATGTCCAGTTCAAATTCTAACATTTCTTTAATAGACTATTCATATCTCATCTAAGGAGAGCAAGACACTGCACTATTATTCAAGCAAAAAGTAACAGAAAGATTCTTTAAGTCGTAATAGACATAAACAGCCTCAATTACATATCTGAATAGGAAATACAATATCCAACTATCATAGAGAAAAGCAACCCAAAATAGGACTGCTCCAGTCGCCATCCAGTTTTCAAGAAGTGTAAGGGACTTTGTCATAACCTAAATTAGAATGTAAAAAAGGAATTTCTACTATGAAATGAATGATTAGGTATCAAATCGCAAATTTAACAAGAGTGTTTTTGGGAGTTAACATGATCATATTTTTAAACAAGGTAAAATATATTAATAACCAACAGAAAGAAAGTGCTTAGAATGTACAAATGAAACTGGAAGATTTCTAGTATATCTTTAGGAATCCAGTAAGACCAGTATAATGTCTATACTATTTCTAATATTCAGACTGAACAGTAAGTCTAAATTCTGAAAACATCTTAGTTTTAAGAAAACTATATGATCATCTATATCATCAAAACACTAATAATTTCTTTCTATCCACATACAAATGAGCAGGTCTCCAGACTTCTCTCTGCTTTTCTTCTCTTTCTGAGGCAGCCAACAGGTGACTGCAGCATCCAAGCCTCTTGGCATAACACTTCCCAAAAGTATGACAAATTTTTATATCCATTTATATAGTCCAAGCCCAAGGCAGTGGGCAGATCTACCTTGGTGTAGTCTGTGTAGACCCACCTCTGGTCATGAACCATCACAAAAAGGTGTTACAACAGCTATGATTGAGCCAGCAATGAGCCAACTTTATCAAACCCATAAATCACAGCAATAAACTGTGCATCCTGATTCAAAAATACTACAACCCTTTTCATCGTAACAACACCTCAATGGCTCAATCTCAAATTAGTTACAGTAAGCTATATAATCCTCAATATATGTCCCAATATATTTGTACCATCTTATTCCAATACTAGATAATTTGGTGTCATGAAGGGGAGCCTTGGCACAACGGTAAAAGTAGTCATCAGGTCCAAGCCGCAGAAATAACCTCATGCAGAAATGCAAGGTAGGGTTGCACCCAATGAGGTCTAGCCCTTTCTCGAACTCCACCCATAGTGAGAGCTTAGTGCACCAGACTACACTTTACTCAATAATTGAGGGGTTCTCCAACATTTTGAAGTTCTCCGCATTTTCTAATCACATACAAATTCCTAGACAAACTCAAAATTATTAGAAACATCTAGCAAATAATGGACGAAATGTGCATGTACCAACAACCCTGTTCATCATACTCAACATAATTGCAACATTTTTGTACCCCTTTTCAATAATTTAGGGTTTCGCTAATATCTCTACATTTTTCACTTACATACAAATCCCTAAACAAACTATTACTTGCAAATACTGAAACTTAACATAAAACCTACCAGCAAACCTTTTCATCAGACTCAACAAATTTGCCACGGCCAATAAATAAAAAGAAAACCCAGAAAGGAAAAAACAAAACTTCACCAGAAAATAGTAAGCAAAATAGAAGGGAACCTCAGGGGAAATATTCCCGAAAAGTTGGAGAGTGAAGGAGAAGGAATCGCCATGGACGCCAACAGCAGAGAAATTAAAAACACCATCTGGGTCACACTTCAACGATACGTCTTTAGCATCAGGCAATGATATGGTCAAGTAAACTTTCTCCGATCGCTGTGCCCAAAGAACTTCTGGTTGACGACTGCACATTATTTTTCTTTTTTCAAAATTTTCACCCCAAGCAATACAACTCAGAAAGAGAAAAAACTGCAGGTAATCAATTTTCTTCAAATGAGTACCTCATTTTTGGAAAAAAAGAAAAAGATCGCAGATTTCAGTCGTCCACTGACTCAGTCGATGTCGCCTTTTCTCCTGCTTTTTCGAGTTTAGAGCACAAGTTTCCAATTAGCAGTTCATAGTTGTCACTTCCTCCTTTTTGACTTGTTTTCCTCGGGGGTCGCGTCGCAAGCCTAAAAATAATCCCTTATTATATTCTCTGCTAATATTATTTATAGCCAAATGTTTTTAACATCCGGATTAAAACTAGACTAAATACAATTTACATATTGAAGTCGGGGCAGAGTCAAAGCGAGAGTTTTTCCGTTCATGTTTTGTGTCAAGATTTTTAAATACATATGATAAATGTGTCAATTTATTCATAAAACATCTAATATCTAAAGAAACTTAT
>JACEIK010000144.1:129855-142362 GCA_018107945.1 Datura stramonium | reverse complement strand
CTATTTTTATTTTAACTCAATACACCTTTTACAAAGTTTTTCACTTTTTCTAGAAACTGAAAAAGTAAATATTTCATATAAATTTTTTTTTTTTTTGAAACAAACGCCACTTTTTGTCCTTTGGTTCTCTTTTCTGTGGCGTCATCTGGAAACTACTCCTTGATTTGTTTTTCGGTGAAGTTCATTGCCCGGCGAACTCCTCGACGATCTCTTTCTCCGGCGAAATCCAGCTGTAAGTTCCGTTCGTTCTCTCTCTCTTTCCCTCTCTTTCTTCACCAGATTTTTCCTTTTCTTTCTCTTACGACTTACGAGCAAAAAAAACGAAACCTCATCCCTTTTCCAAAATGATTCTTAGCGGTAAAATAAAAGAATAAAAATAATTGATATTTGGATTCAATGCTCCATATCCGTTTTCACTGCATGAATGAAGCCTCAATTTCGATACTACGTCGTTGTTTGTCATGACTGCATAGGTGGGATCTGAGTAATGATTGCCTTGGAGTATTGCTAATCAATTGTTCGAAGAAAATGAAAAAAAAATCAAGGCCAATAGAGAAACCAAAACATACTTTCATGAATTTCAAATAATTTATCAAATACTTCTGATTATCCATACACCACATTTCAATTTCTGATCACTTGGAATCATTTGATTTGGAATACCCACCCCGTTGATCCAAACCATTCTCCAAACTGGTTTTCGAGTTAATGCCGGAATGTTAGAGCACTTATAATTTTCTTCAGCATCAAATATTTAATATCTAAATGGCTTATATTTACTGATAAAAAAATCTTAATAGTTGCACCAAGGATGTGGGCTACTGGTCAATGAAGTGGGTTGTAGGAGCAAAAATATTAGGTGATTTTTTTCGATATGTCAAGCATTAGTGGATAGAGTTATTTGGTACTTGTGCTATTGGGAGGTAGTAGGTGTCTTATGAAATTAGTTGAGGTGCGTGCAGGCTGACCCACACTCCACGCTTATGAAAAAAGAAAATCTGAATAAACAATAGTAGTTAATATCTCCAAATAGCTACTTAAATTTTTAATCAACTAGGATTTTTAAACTTTCTTTTTGAAGGGTATAACATAATTCCCTCGCATCTCTTTTGTCTTTTCCTGCATAAGATGAGTTTAACTGGAATTATTGTCGGTGAGGATTCATATAGCAGAGAGCCGAACTTGTTTGAGACTGAGTTGCAGTTTTTTTTTTTTTTTGGATAAAGTAAGGTAGTTCATTCACAAAAGGGCATCAGGAAGATGCATAGTTACAACTTACAATGAGAGAAATATTGACACAAAAATTGGGATAAAGAAAACGGAAGTCCCTTTACAGTTAGTCAATCTAAGACGAGGGAACTAATAAACTCCAACAATTGTTCAGTGTTAGATAAATTAGCCAATTTAGACCAGCAAAAAAGTAAGACTGGACATCTAGTTCTGAGAGAGTAATTTGGAGTTGAGGTTCCATCAAAACACCTCCTATTACTCTCATTCCGAATACTCCAGAAGATAGCAGCAGGGATCATTAGCCAGATCCTTTTGATGGTTTCATCAACTCTCCACATGCTCCAGTTCATATGTGCCTCTTTTATGGTGTGTGGCATGACCCAACTCAACCTAAAAATGCAGAAGAATATGCTCCAAAGATCAGTAGCCACCTAACAGTGCAAAAACAGACGATTCACAGTTTCCGACTTATCCAACCATAGGTAGCATCTGTTCACTAACTGGAGACCTTTCCTTTTGAGGTTTTCTTGTGTCAAGTTAGCTTCATATAGAGCAATCCAGTTAAAGCAAATAATCTTAGGAGGCAGCTTTGTCTTCCAAATCAATTTCCAGTTGTTCTATGTGGTCATTACTTTATAACACAAGCCTAACTGCTGAAGAAATAGAACTTAAATGAAATGATGGTTGATGATTATTTGACTTGAGTGCCAGCTCTTGCTGATTAGGTCCATCAATTTTGACTATGATGTACTTACTATTTGATCTTGTTCAAAAGCATTTCCGTCAAATAGAAGATTTTTGCTATTTTTCATCTAATATCCAGTGTCATCTGGCGCAAATATGTGGGCCAGTAACATTAGAACTCCAAAGTTAAGCGTGCTTTTGCTAAGTAGTACTGGGATGGGTAACTCTTTGGAAGTCCTCGTGTTGCATCCCTAAAAAACATGAATATTTCATCTCAAAAAAAATATGTGGGCCAATATGAATGTCCCAGAATGTGGTGAGTTGTTTGAGTGCTGCAGCATATTGATCAAACAGATGATAGTGATGGATATTAATCAAAGAAGTATGTTGTTGTTGCATCACGTAATGGTTACTGGGTAATATGGTGTCTTAATTTCATAACAGATGCTTTTTACATTTAAAAGATTTTTCACTTTTCTTTTTATAACAGTGATTGTTTAGGGCCAGCTTGCTTGTATGTGCCTCGCCATTCTACCAGCTATCTACATCCTCCCACCAGGACAAGTATTGGTAACTTTGCCCTCATGACTTGAGTATATGGAAAGAATCAGCTGGCTTTTTTCCTCTATTAGGATTCAAACCCTCATCTCTCATGAGCTTTGGTCCAGTTCCATTGATGATAGGATTCACCTTTGGATGTCAGAATTTTCACAAACAAGCAAGCACTAGGAAAGCTTCCTTTTCTGTTTACTAGGTCAAAAAAAAGGAACGCCCATAATTGAAAGTTGCAAATACTTAATTATAAGCATTACATGATAAATAATTGTCAGTCCTAGTCTGCCAACCTGCAAGGTGGTCAATCTACACAGTGCTAAATTTGTTGGTAAACACTTTTCAGTTTGACAACTTGGAAATTTATTTCATAATTTTAGTCATCTTTCGTGTAATTTTTCCTGTCAATATTTGGTGTGTGTGTGTGTTTCTTTTCTTTTAAATTGACATCAAATGATTTATAGCTTCATCAGAAAGTAACTGTTCTTGATGGCTTGATGTAATCAGAGAACTGATTGGACATTTATATGTAACTCGCTTGATCTTAATTGATGTCTTTGCTTTCTCTTGAATTTGTGCTGCAGGTTGCTGTTTACACCTAACTAATAATGGGAGGGCACAAGAATTATTCACCTCCACCTTATGTTCCTCTGGATCAATCAGATGCAGAAGAACAACAAGTTTCTACTGCAGAAGAAAATCAACAGAGAAAAAATGATGACCATGTTCAGTGGAGTTCTGGAATCTGTGCTTGTTTTGATGATCCACAGAGCTGTACGCTACTCTCTGCCCTGTGATCTTGCTTTATGAGAAGGGAAAAAGTGAATGAAAGGTGCATTTTGGGTAGTAAAATAAGATTCATGAGTAATTATCCTCTTATCTTATTAGATGGAAAACATGATAAAACTCTTGAGTGCACCACCCATATCTGCCCAAGGAAGCAGCCTCTATAGAGGAATGAAGTATTTTGATCTGCTTATATGCATCTTTGTTAAAAATTTAGCTTGAAGTTTGTATGGCGTTAAAAATAAATATTCTTACCAAATTTGCAAAACTAAACCTATCCATAGACTTAGGAGTGCTTGTACTTTTTCTGATTTTTGGTGTAACATGCTTAAGTGTATATAACTTAGATGCCTTGCTAGAGTTCCTAAGTGTGCTGCATTTATAAAGGGGTATATTAATTTTTGTATACTGTACAAATAGAGCACCTTCTTGGTGCTCTTTTGGTGGGTCAAGAGTGTACCCAAAAGGACACACACACACACACACACACACACACTCACACTCACTTACCTAATTTGTATCTTTTTCAATGTTGAGGTAGCCTTGTAGCCTTAATTTAGTTTACTGATTGGATTTAGATACAACAGCAGCTATTACGCCTCAATTCCAAGCTAGTTGGGTTTGGCTATGTGAATACTGGCTATCCATTTCGCTCCATTTAGAGTTGTTTAGTTTCAATATTCAATAATTGGGATGCATGTCTGGGTGAGCATGCCCTAATGTACTCAGTACTATGATGATTCATCATAATTGACTAGCTTTTTCTGGCCATTAACCTACTGCAGCGCTTGTCATTAATTCGTGTTTGAGACAGCAAACTCACACAGGCAATTTTGGACTTAAGTGTTTTTGGAAATGAAGCATCTCAAGTATCTTTCAGTTGTGACGTTAGCCTCAATTTGGTTCTTTAATTGCACTTACATGTTTTCATAATCTTTCTTGCATACCCAAATCACAGATACTCAATAATCACGGGTCAGTCAATTTCAAATAACAATGAACTTTAACCAAACTTTTTTACTGATATTGTACTTTTACAGTCCTAAGAAACTAAACGTCGTGTATATTATATTTGCACATTTATTTCCTATATCCCAGCAGTTGTACCCGTCCTTTTTATTCATATCCTTGAGTGTAAGACTTAGGTGATGAAGAGTCTGATTTCTTCCTGTGTCAGATTTGTAAATCTGGGTCCATGTAAGGTTTTTATAGAGTATTTCCTTTCATTCAATGGATCAGTACAAGAAACAAAAATTATATACATCGTAGTAACTTCCAGCATAATCTGTAAATAAGTACAAACAACACCTTTTGTGTTCATTTTTGTTAACCGCATTCTTGAGGTGCTTTGAGGCAGTCACTAATTAATTCTTGGATGCATGCCAGCAATTAGATTTTACCTTGCTAGCATCGGAAGGGTAGACAAAAGCTACTGTTGTCAGATAAGCATAGTCATTTCACACTAGGTGTTTACTGTGGGCCTGAAGATGAACATTTGAACCCTACCAGAGGCCTGCCCTCAACGTTAGAAAATTTTGGAAGTCTTATGCCTGATATATGTGCATGTGTGTTGGTATACAACATGAATTATTACAACTCATGAATTATTACAACTCTTAGAGTTGTTCTAGTCCTACACATTGAGGCATAGTTGATTGACATATTCCTTGTCAAAAACTTGAAAATGGAAAAAAGAAGAAGCTGATTGATATATTCCATACAGTTCTGGATAACACTCATGCATTTCTTTTCTCAACACTACTTCTATTCTGTTTCCACAAACAGATTTTTTGCTATTCGCTCCACCTTGTGGTCTCACTGTTTGTCATTTTCGTGAAATAATAATACAACTGCTAGATTTTCCAGAAACTTTGTTTTCAGCAGTGCCAACGGGCCTAGATCAATCATTCCTATCTGAACATATAATAAGATGGATGTATGATTGTGAAACTTCTCTTTTGAGTATTAATTATGTGTCATTATGTGTCTTCAGATTTAAAATTTCAACACCTGTTTCTAAGAAATGGCTCTTCTGTCGCGTCGAGTGCAATAACACTAGATGTTGGCTGACAACCTTGAGTTAGCACTCACTAAAATTTTGAGCGCAGGTTTTATTGGACTTCTTTGCCCTTGCTTTCTGTTTGGAAAATGCGGGAGCTCTTTAGTCAGGGAACCTTGATGGATCATGTACTACTCACTTTATTTTGTGGGCGCTTTTCAACACAATTTGCTGCTTCTTAACCGAAGGCATTCTTCTGGGTTTGCCTGGGTGCTTTGTTGCATGTTATGCCTGTGGCTATCGAAGGACATTGAGATCAAAGTACAATCTTCAGGTAGTCATCTCTGTCGTTTTGCTATGTATAGTGCACATGGATGAGAGTATGGTTTAACATATTATCAATAGCTCTATTGATTCAACAGGAAAGACATAGTTGGAAAATGATAAGGTTAGATTGCTTGAAAAATTTACCTTCAATCTAACCTTTCACCTCCCCAATCACCACTTGTGGGATTACATTGGATATGTTATTGTGCCTATTTTGCAAAGTAAATTACCCTCCTAACATGGGCTATGCATGGGAGGCTAGTCTGGATGCGCAAACCTTTTGAGGATGTTTCAGCATCGATGCATAAACTTTTAATGCTGCAAGGAGGACATTAGATTGCACTTACAATAATAAATGATTCTATCCAAAAGAAAGAAAGAATTTCTGCTCCTAAAAGAGAGATTTGGACTTATTGTGGTGTAAATTATATTAATATTGATGGCTATATTAAGACTCTTATTATGTAGTTTGAAGTTAACCTTTTCATTAGAAAAAGAAAAACTAAGCAGAAAATGTGTCTAATAATCACCGACATTCCTTTGGATACAATTCTCATCCATAGAAGGTACAAAATTAAAATTACTATGTGTAATCGCATTCAACTCCTTCCTAAGCTTAACAAGTTTTTTTATATGGTGATCAAACATAAAAACAATAGGAGAGAAGATTATACTTTATTTGAACAAGTAATGGTGGGCTTCAGTTAGATAAACTATCAACAACATGAAACTGGGAAAATTAGGACTCCGTGTAGAACGAGAGCTGACCGTGGTTCCTTATTCAGTTTGGTTTACATTGAGAAGGGTTAGAAATTTTGGTGTGTTATTGAATGAGTTTGCAGCAGTTTAAAACCAGTAACTCCATTACCTGCTCCTTCTTCCTCTGTTTTACCATAATATGATATGGTTCTGTGCCTGAAGGACCACTTTTACCTGAAACCAGAAAGATGCAAACTGCTTCCATCAGGGTTTCTGCATTTAACAATTTAAGTGTCCTGATATATATGCAGGAAGCTCCGTGTGGAGACTTCGTGACACACTTTTTCTGCCACTTGTGTGCCATATGCCAGGAGTATCGAGAGATCCGTGAAAGATCTGGAGATTCAAACTCATCTGATCTTAGCTTAGTGGCAGTGACAGCTCCTCAAGTTCAGAAAATGGAAACAACTTCTGCAAACGAATAGATATTCTGTTTCTGTTGTCCAAAAATCATTTCGCGATGCTTCCTTTTCCCATTACTTGGTCCATCTTTGCATTCATTTATTTTTGGTTCTTATCTGTCACGTCTAATATAGGTCTCTGCACTATATATATCTGTTGTAATATCTTTAGTATATTATTAAGGTGAGTACTAGTTGACTGCTCACTCTGTATGCTCTCTGGTTAGGTTGGGGTATACACTGTATACACTAGGAAATTCCTATGGATTCTGTTTTGTATGAAGAAGATTATATGAAAACTTACCTTTTTGTACAAATTCTGCAAAGAAAATTACTACATAACTTATTAGTTCTGTATTTGGTTCGAATTAGTATCAGTAAAATGTGATAGCGATGGATAGAGGATTGATATTTTTCGTGATAATCGTGGTACCAAAGGATGTGAGTGAATGTTCATAGATTTATAGAGGTGAATCTCAAATGTGAGGACTCACATTTAGAAAAAAATGAAAAATCAAGTCGTATGACTTGAATGTGTGATTTCAAGAGCTAGAAGAGTTTTAAGTTTTATGCTGTAAACTTTGCTCCCAATGATGCGAGGTTGAAGCATGGTTGACGTTGAATCTAAAAGATCTACCAAGTAAAATCTTCACTCATATAGTCGCACCTACCAGCAACAAGTTAAATCTAAAGGATCTACCAAGTAAAATCTTGATTCACATAGTCGCACCTCCTCCCTGCACGCCACTAAACGGGCCTATTTAACACTTGGTTTCCCCCAATACATATAAAAGATTCAACCATTTCGATAATTCAATGGCGAATGTGTCCAAAACTAATCCAAAAGCTTGATTGAAACTTTACGAAACCTCAAGTATTGTCAAGTTTATCTATACAGAAAATTATATTCCTTTCACTTTTGTTGTATGTTTTTAGCAGCAGGTGAACTTACTACTTTCAAATAGAGTCGACTATAAGAATCTTCAGTTCTCCATCAAGCTCAACTCAGGTCATTATCTTCATGAATTGACAAGTTTTATGCAGGCTGTCAATCTACCACAACTCTCCTCCTCTATTCGGGCAACGTGAGCAAGCTCACACAGGTGAGCTATTGCTATTGCGTGACAAGTTGGTTTGAAAGTTGTAGAGGTGTGAAATTGGAGAGGCATCACTGCTTGAAGAGTCCCTTCTCCATGCATCCTCAACTTGAGCAGCAAACTGCAAATTCCATATTACATCCTCAACTGATGGCCTATCTTCTGTATCTTGTACCAAACACCTGCAGCATAACTCCATCATTGTCTTCAATGATTCGTCTGAGCACGAATTTCTAATTGCAGGATCAACCACATTCTTTCTTGACACTGCATTAGCCATTATGCTCTCTTGCAACTGCACATGATAATAATAGTAAAAGAGTCGGTGAGGATTCATATAACTGATCCCAACTTGCTTTAGATTGAGACAGAGTTGTTGTAGTGGTGTGCCGGCCTATCCAAGCGAACTTGTCTGCACCTCGATTATTCTATTGGATACCTACTATTTCTCACCAACACAATTAGGTTGACGTGAAGAAATCACCTAACACTTTGTTTCTATGGGTAATGCCCTGGCCCGTCTACATAAGTATTAGGCTTATTCTGCTCATGATTTTTACCAACTTCATTGACCACTAGTAGATTTCTACTAACATTTATCATGAGTAATCTTTTCCTAGTTTGGTTCTTTTATAGCTCAAAAATGAAGTTTTTGAATGAAAAAGAGTGAAAAGAAGTGTTAATATCATACCTGATTTTGTATAACTCTCACTTCTTTCTTGGTATTTATCTGCCTCCCACTAATTATCTCCAATAATATTACTCCAAAGTCATATACATCTAACTTTTCTTCATAAATAGCCCTGTGAATCAGTAGAGATAAAGATTGAGAAATCTTTTTGCTCAAAGTGGAACTAATATAACTTTTTTGTACCTAAGTGGATCAGCAAAATATAGAGCTAATATGTTAGTTAATCATGTCTACTACTATAGAGGGATTAGCAAAATATAGAGCTAATCTATTAGTTAATCATGTCTACTGCCATAGAGTGATTTGCAAAATAAACGAAAAAACTGCAGAAATATAGGGTGGTCTAGAACTTGTGTCTCCGCTTAATAAAATCTTTAAAAAATGACCTTTGTTGCCAATCGGTCATAAGTTTCAGTTGTAGTATCCACATAAGTTAGTTTTTCCTATGAGGCAGAAAATCGGGACGTTTAAGAAGTTACAGGCAGTGTAAATAGTGTTAAGTGTTGTCTATCCGGTAGGTTCAGTTGTATTGACTTGTGAACCGTTGAGAAACATAAACAACGTCTGACTATGAATTAGAACTTATTGCCAATTGAGCAAGTTTACTGTCTCTGACTTATTGTAATATCCCGAACTCCTGCCTCATAAGCAAATCTAATTTATGTCCATAACTTATCGATTATTTTCTAAAATAAAATATTAAGCAGGTTCAAAAGTTCAAGACCACCCATAGGGGGTCATTCTTGCAAATCACCTAGAATAAACAACAAATAAATTAGCTGATCATGAGAGTAGCAAAAATAAACAGCTTATATTTGATCAATAAACCACTTTTGAAGATTTAACTAAACAAGCTAGTGTTGGAACAGTTATGCATACCTTGTGCTCTTCAGCTCCTTGGAATTAGTGGATAAATTTTGAAAGTTTTCCTGCAAATATTGCAGCATAAACTTAGTTTTTGTATGTAAGAAATGACATATCCAACTTTGTTAAGTCTGTTATCCCACCTTTACATTCTCAGCCAGAATAGGCAAATTATAGCTGCAAATTTTGGCAACAAGGTTCTGATCCAACAAGATATCTGTTGTCTTTATGTTATTTGAGAATATACCAGGTACAAATCCAGTATGCAGAAACTGCATTCCCCTTGCTACTCCTATAGCAGCTGCTATACGTTGTGTCCACGTTAGTCTTCGTTTAGCATGTGTATCTGCAAAATAGGAGAGCGCGAAAAAGAGAACATCAAATTCATTATGTTAATCTGCTAAGCACATTATTTCAAGTATAAATGCTTGTTGTATAATTACCAGAGATCCAGCTTCTTAGGGTTCCATTTGGTACATACTCAAAGATGAGAAATATCCTGCTAACACTCGAATCATCCAAGTAACACTCGAAGCAGTGTCCAAGAGTGCTGACGAGATGCTGATGTCTAAGTTTTGACATCAATTCTATATGATGCATAAAATTTTGAATACTGTTGTTTCGTTTCGTTTTCAGGCATCTAATGGCAATGTATGAACCATCTTTCAGCTGACCTCTGTACATCTGAATCCAAAAAAACCAGCAGTTTATGAGTCTTTGTCCTTCACACTTCACTAATTCAGTCATATAACATCTGTCATTTACTTTTCTAGTTGTTACATTCGCTCAGATGTGAGTAATACATATGTGTGTGTATCCAATAAAATGACATTTGTTTTTAGTAGACTAATGAACTCTTCTGGATCTCGACAAAGAACTATTATCATGTCATTAACTGTTGGATATCCACTAGTCTAAGCAAATGATCGACTAGTAACATGACATAAAATCTTCTTTAACATCTTTAACAGGATAAGGTATAGTTTAACATAATAGATTAAGAATTCTAAGGCAACTGAATATGTGTTATAGGCTGCAAGATTCTGATTCATAGTTTTGGTTCCAAAACAATGAAGGATGATAATACCATGAAACATTCTCAAATGAACATTTAAGGATCTCTATATTATGGTAAGAAAGAAAAGGTAAATGGTGATTCTTGAAGTGCACCTGGTCGTCATAGCTGTTGCCTATAAAAGTTGCTAAATCAAAGTTGTTTGTTGCCACCTTAAGCTCTTCCGATGAGAAGGTCCGATAAGATGGAAGGCTAAGTGATCCCAGCTTCATTGCTCGAGTAACATATTCTTGTAAACAGAGAACAAAACCAAGGTGGAAGATTAGTTGTAGTTAGGAATCAAAGGAAACTTTGTATATTGAGGCTTTTTTACTTTCCTATTTAGTAATTTGTGCACAGAGAAGCCAAGATTATTGTACTATGCTACAAGCTAAGACAGGAACTTGGCTGCTGACAAGAAAAATCTTACCCTCAGAATGTGAACTTAACTTTGAAGACCTTTCAGCTAGAGCATTCACTATGTTACCATTTCAATCAGCATAGCGTGTGGCCTAGTTAATTGATAGAGAATACAGAAAGAAGTAGAGGAATCTTACTTGCATCTGTAAATAACTTTGAGGTATATGTAGATGATGCAGTTTCTACTATTGATCTTGTTGTTTTTGGAGCATCTTTCTTTGCAAGAAAATTTCTGACTAATATAATGGCTGCACAAACTAGCACGACTCCACCAGTGATGCTACCACAAATGATCAAAGCAAGAACCACTTTTGAAGCTGGTTTTTGTTTATGATGATGAGGTAAGATACCAACAGCCAAAGCCTCAGTCCGACAGAAAGAAAATGGATGTTGAGTTCTGTCTCCGGTTGCTAAACAGTTGTTAGAGTAATGCATAATCCTGTTCTTAGGGCCTGTCAGAAGGCAACTAGGTAATCTTCCACTCAACAGGTTAGTCGATAGATCCACAAAATCTAATCCGGCATTGCACTGATTATCTTCAAAAAGCATTCCCGTTAACTTGTTTCCTGCAACGTTGAGATAAGTGATCGATGGCAAAGACAACAAAGACGGAGGAAAGGGCCCCATAAATCTGTTTGAAGAAATATCCATATGTTCAAGCTGATGGTAGGATTGAACTTCCTCCGGAATGCCTGCAGTGAACTTATTGTTCCTCAGCACAATGCTTTGGATTTTGCTGGTAACTTGTGGAAATTTGGGTCCAAGAGAATTATCTTCCAAGTCTAGAACTTGAAGGTTTTCTACACTGCTAAGATCAGGCACATCACCAGTAAAATTATTCCGCGAAAGTGAAAGTACACGAAGATTATGCAAATTTCCCAGTGTATCAGGTAAATGTCCATCTAAAGAATTGTTCTTCACACTCAAAACTGCCAAAACAACAAGTGAACCAAGTTCATTTGGAAGTCTTCCAGTGAACTTATTTCCATCCAGTATTAGAGTTTGGAGGCTCGTTAACGATGAAATTTCTTGAGGTATGTCACTATGAAAGAAATTTGAACTGAGGTCTAGTATCTCCAATGATGAAAGTCCTGAAAGTTTACTAGGCAATGACCCCCATAAACCAAGAGAAACTAACCTTAAAACTTTCAAACTTGGAAGCTTAACAAGAGTAGTGACAAACGAATCAATCGAGAAATTTTCTGGTAACTGAGAAGCCCCTTTCTCCCCTATTATATGAAGCTGAGTTATGCTTTTCTCATAGCAGATAACAGTAACAGTTGAACTTGGCTCAGTGTTACAGAAATCAGTGCCATTGTTCCAACTACTCAAAGCAGTTGGATAGTTCAGAAGATTCTGAATCCTCAGTAGGGTCTTTGCTTGTGAAGATTGCAGTTGCTCAGATAAGCATATTGAGAGCAAAGAAAAAAGCAAAACTAGAAGATTTTTAAGTCCTAAATGTTGTTCCATCATCAAAAAGCACCGAAAGAACAGAGAAATTTACACTTTTGAGCTTTCTTGGAAATACTCTACTTGCATCAGAACATAGGAAGTTGCCACCTATCACTGCTTCAGCTGAAATTTCAGTAAGCCAACATCAAACTCTGAACCCATAGAATTTAGAGTAACAATTAAAGAAAATG
>JACEIK010000144.1:89437-106426 GCA_018107945.1 Datura stramonium | reverse complement strand
TTTTGATTAGAATTACAAACTGAAAAAAAAAAAAATTTCCATAAACATTTTTGGAAACTTTGGCCAAATACAAAATGTTGCTTTAGTATTAGAAAGAGTTTTTTTCTTTTAATTGATTAGCCAAACACAAATTGTTACTCTTTTTGATAACCATTTCTAACAAAAAAAAAAACGGTTTTCAAAATATGTAGATTCTAAAAGTTTAGCCAAATGGACCATATGTGTGAATTGCTCAAAAAATACAAAATGACCGGAAGGGGTAGTCAAAATTTAACACCAAATCTTTTTTATTATTATTATTTGGCCCGAATTTTACAAAGTGGCAAAACCCTAACATGATGAGTGACTTGTTACAACGTGACACCGGAAATACTGTATATGGTTCAGTTACTTTAACGTGACAAAATAATTTTGTAAATTTACTCACATAATCTCTAAAATAGAGTGATCATACCTGAAATTAATCCTATAAATTTTTTTGGAAATAGTTCTAATACTCTTTGATTTCTTTTTGTGACTGATTTTTTTCAGCCTTATGTCACTTCAACAAAGGAGGATGCTAGTTTAACAACACTTAACAGACTTGCAGCTAGAAGATTGTGGCCACCTTTGTTATTTGGTTCATCATTTATGTCCTGGTATGAACACTTGGGTAGATGTATATGTTACATCATCTGCAAAAACCATAGAATTTGGGAAGGAATCTTGAAGTTGCTCACAATGAATAGGTAATGTACCTTTTTATATAACCATTCAACTTTCAGTATTATGTAAGGTGAGTTGCTGACGTGACTATACTTATATGACAATTTTGTACATGTAATTAAAGATGTGATACTAGCCTACCTGTGCTTTTTTGCGGGGCCAACATAAATATTATGTAAGGTGAATTGCTGACGTGACTATATATACTTACGATCAACTTCTTTTATCTTTAATTTCAGGAACCTACATTTTATGGCAATTGACTTGACTAGGCACACTCATAATTCAGCTTGGCACACAATGCATAATGTGATATGCGGTGGAGCAAAATTGATAGACAAATACTTGGAGACTCTAAAAATAGCCAAGGTGAAAATCAATGTTATTCAAGGTAGTAGAGACCAAGTAGTGCCATTGGAATGCATCAATAATGTAAAGATGAAAGTGCCTGATGCTGAGGTGAAAATTGTTGATGATGCAGATCATACTTCTGTAATCATAGGTAGAGAAAAAGATTTGTGTAATGATTTAGAGAAGTTATGGGGGTCAATATGTTAGAAAATAGGTCATCAACCTTCTTTGTTCTTTAAGTTTAGTTCCCAATTAATGAAGCAATCCAATGTTTTAAGCTCTCGCTATGCGGAGAATAAGAGAGTCGGATCATATTTGGTCTATTATATTAAACTTTAGTTTGGATATCAACAAGCGACCGTTTCTATAGCTTAAACTCGTAACCTTTTGATTACACGACAATAACTCTTTGTAACTAAACGATTTGCCCGAGACAAGATAATCATGAAACCTTGGCTGTATCTGGCAGTCTGTTGACTAAAATTTATGAATTCAATTATCACGGAGGACAAATTTAGAATACCCATAAAAGGTTACTGAGACAAGTCGTGGATGTAGAATATTATAATTTTTTGCCTTGAAAAAAGTTGAGATAAAGTTGTTCATAATAGATTACCTAGAGAAATAGGTAAAATAAATTTCTATCAAAGATTTAAGGAAAAAGTACATAAAATAGACCAACAACTAAACTAATTACATAAAAATGGACCGTTTCATACTAATTATTCGAAATACCCAATCGGCCCAAAATAATTACAATTCGTGCTCTATTATGAATTTGAAGGTTTTTTTCGTGCACAAAATACCATGGCAATATATGAATATACTGTGATGGTATAATGAAGTATATCATGGCAGTATATGAATATACTGTGATATGGATATACCGTGATGGTATTATGCATGATTAAGGAGTGTAATCCCGAAGGACTGCTCATTCTTCAGTAATACCATTACGATATATGAACTCCGATGGGGAAATTACGTAAGTTTCTCAAAATTTGATAATTGATCCATTCCCGACCTTGATGAAGTCCATCTTGCTGCAATAGGAATGAATAAGAACAGATACATTTGCTTATAGTATTTCTTTTATTTTTATAAGAAATTACTTTTAATCAAGTTTGATAGAACGTGAGTTTCCAAAATCCAATGTCATAGGTTCAAATCCCACGGAGCGTGATTTTTTCCATTCTTAGATCGAATTAGAATTGTTGCTCTAAAGATCCCTTTCTTAATTAAAATTAAGAATCAAAGATGAAAATTTTGTAATTGCAAAAGGAAAAGAATTTAACCAATGCATTGTTGAAACAAACAAGAAGAGAAATACCAATACTATTTGAGGAATTCCAAGAAGTGGTAAATTTATATTTCACATATTTACATTTTCAACAAGGATCCCAATTGCTAGAACCACATCCCTATCAGCTATCACAAATATATATAATATATACAAAGAGGTTCAAAGAATCAAACTGTCATACTGCTGATTACAAACACTAAATGTGTTTTGCAATAACACATATTTCTACTTTTTATTTTCTTGATCCCTTCCCTTTTTCCCTCTTTCAGAGGTAGAACTACAATGGCAAAACTACGACAGACACGAAGTATGGAAAACGAGACGGTGCTTCTGCATTCTGAAACATACATCAGTTAATCAGCAGAAAGGCCAAATATGCAGCTGTTTCTTCAAGAAAATCTTGTGCGAATGAACACAAGGTTTGCCACTTGCCTCGACAGATACATGTTATCATGCAAGGGAGTTTGCAGACGTCTGGTAAATTTCATCCACATGAGTTGCAGGAACATAAACTGCACTCTTCAGTGAACTATGGGTTCGACCATACAAAGCATATATGCACGCCCCTATGACCAGCCATATTGATACACGAGCCCAAGTTGCACCTCTGCAAGAGATGTAAGCAGACGTTTAACAATGCTGAACAGTAATGCTTCTACTAAAATGATAAAGAAATAGTGGTAAATCACGGGTAGTCATTCTAGGCATTGACAACTGCCCGTCTTTAGATAGTATAGGAAATTGCAGGAGGAAGCATTATATATATGTTAACACGTCCTACATTAGTTGAAGGAATAGGTGGTTGTCGCCTCATATAGTTTTGGACAATCCTAACCTCATGAACTGGCTATGAGATTGAGTTGGGCCCAAATTCATTTTCTACATGGTATCAGAGTATTCAAACTCATCAATATTCTTGTTTATCTAATTCTAGGCCCCATATTATGTCGTTCATGCTCCAAATGTTTAGACCTGAGTGTGCGGATGTATTGAAGTGTCTCATTAATTTGATGAGTTGTTGTCTCCTTATACGGGTCTTGGACAATCCCCATGAGCTAGCTTTTGGGGTTGAGTTAGGACCAAATTCATTCTTAACAGTATAAAACCAAAATTTGAAATATGGTTGGCAGCGCACAAAAACAATAGCAAAGAAGTTCATGAAGGCTTACCCAAGATTAATTAATAAGTAGACATTGATGAGAATGCAAGCAATAGGCAGAAGTGGAACAAACGGACAAGTGAAACCTGAATAGGAAAAAGAAAATATGTTTTAAACGTTTCCTTGTAGATGCATAACAGGCATTACTTGCGGTCAAGCACAAGAATTCTAATTAGATAATTGATGTGGCCATGACCACAAGTAGAACAATAACCCAAAATATCAAGATCATTAGACCTAAGGTCAATGCTAATGGAATGAAAACCTTTAATCAGGCATAATGATAAAACATACCTCCTGTGTGTCCAAAGTTGTGTCTCGCGTCATCCTGGTCTATACAAGTGAGTACTATCAGGCCAGATAGCAGGAGCAACCCACCAATTCCAGACAGTGCATACCTTGCAGGACTGGTCATGAAAACAATTTACAAGTGTCAATTTTTTGTACAGAAAATGTAAGATTAAGAAAATATAACGACCTCAGCATTTGTGACAGATACATCAAAATATCCCAAGATTTTGATCATATTCAATGATAATTATCAGAATCTATGCGCGTGTCAGAAATACATTTTTTTTCTTTGATAAAAGTAATGTTGTATTCATCAGCATTAAGGCTATGCTGGCCACCTCCAAATATATGTGCCTGAAAACATTCATGTCCAGAAATACATTAATGAATGTCTATATCCAAGTTGGCACACAAACTTTCCTGGTGCTTAACCCTTATAACCCATTTGCTCGCTTCTTAAACCTCCTCTGTAGCACTCCAAAATTTAAAAAAATAAACAGGTGAAATCTCAGAGAGAGAGCTCACTTAGACAAGCTAGCAATTGAAGCAGCAGATGTAACGACGCATACTCCAACACAGACAAACATAATTGTCCAGCCAGCAACTTTCCGCCTTTGACGAACTAGATCTGCGACAAAATCAAGAGAAGTAAATTATAGTAGGAAATGCCTACTTAGATTATTCCTTGTAAATGATAAGAACATAGTGAACACATCTTTGATTCCTGAATGCAGCGTAGGTAACAGAGACTGGAGAAGAAGGGCCGGTGAACCTAGGTTCATCAGTTTTTCATTTTTTACTTTTTTATTGTTGAGTTATTTAGTTGGATCATGAAGGTAATATAATTCCTATTTAATGGTGGTAAGAAAGAGACAGACTGTAATCAAGAAACCAAAGTTAATTCTTATTGCTTTTTTGTTCTTCAGCTAATTTATATATCTGCTTTACACCACTTGATTATCTATTCTTTTTTTGCCATACCTAACACGAGCTATTAGATTTACCTAGGTGGCAATTTCTGAATTTCATATACATGAAAGCATCTTTACATATAGAGTGTTTACCAAGTCGTAGCATAGCATGCTCATTTCAGCACACAGTAGTAGTCACATCAGAATAATAAACCGCAGCTTACTACCAAGAATTCAGTACTTACAGCTCAGCTTTACTGCTGCTTTTTCCACAAAGGGATGCCCAACTGAAACCTCGACTAACAATGGAGTGCTATCGCCAGAGGTCACAGCTGTAATTTTGGTGCTCTCAACATCAATGTCTGAACTACTACTACTACAGCCACTACGTCGCAGGCTTACTGAGTCGATTGCCTCCTGAAAAGAGGAGGGAAGTGGGACCTCGTCTGGTGGAACATATCGGAGAATCAATACCGAAATAGCCACCATTGTAAACGCAAGAAGCGTACCAACACTAACCTGTAAAGACAGAAACACAATCAAAACATGCAAAAACCCCATGAAAACCAAAAGAGATGGGACGAAGAGGAAAGCAAAACTCATTGAAACCTAATTTCACATAACTTCTCTAGCCATTCAATCACCAGCCATCCTCCCAAAGTAGAAAAAAAGACAATACAGGAAAGACACAAGCCATTTGATATAATCCTTATCAGAACAGTTGTGTTAACTCTCAGAATCAAGGCTGTTAGTAGGAAACTAAGACTTCTAAAAGTTAGATGAATCAAAACATGCTAAAATTACTGCACATTAAACACATTACAGACAGAGCCAGAGGGCATAAACATTTTCCCCTTCATAAAAATAAAGGTATAACCAGACAAACATCAGAAAATAGAACATTTTATTCCTAACTAATTTTTTGGAACTGGCATTTTATTCCTGACTAATGAGAGCTGTGAATTACTCAAAACCAGACTTTCAAAGTTTACTCAATGCATTTGGAAAATAAGACAAATTATTACAAGGCTTTCTGGTTGGCTTTGTTCCTCCCTCCAAAACAAAGACAACACACAACAAAGGGAAAAAAAATTACATAAATTGATATTTTTGATGTGTTTCAACACCATATCAAACATGCTCCAAGTCATATTTTGACATAAGCCTCTATGTAAAGTACTCAGACATTTGATTTTGCAAAAGATATAGTGTCAGATAGGAAGAAAAAGGAACAAAATGATATCACTCAGATGATTCTGGAGGACTTAAGAGAGTTCAGTCGGCCTTTAAACATGTAATTTGATATGTCCAGAAGGTAAGCATACCATTCCTGACAACTGCTCTACGTTCATGAAAAATGCTAAGGTTCCAGAAAGTAAACCAGTTGCTACAGTGCCCTTAACAGGAACTTGAGTCCGTTTATTAACATCTGAGAAAAATGAAGGCAGCAATCCATCCCGAGCCATTGCCATAAGTATCCTTGGCTAGAATCACAAAAAATAAATGTTAATGTCAAAATACAAGTATGAAAAAGAATCAACTCTGCCTATCACTAGTATGTCCAATGATATAAAAGATGTAATATTTAAGGCTTCAAAGTGGCTATAATAAGTTACATGCAATCAAGTTTCCCATGTACATGCTAGAGTATTTCAGTACTACCAACACAAAAGCTATAATTAGCGATTACAAAGTATTTAGTACAGAAAGTTATACATCTCAATATAAGTAGCAAGTCAAACAGTTTAAAACACCCAATGAAGTTTATAATGCTCAGAATCTAATCAGATCTTGGTGTCTTAAATAATTTCAAGCTAGGTAGACTTCAAAAGCCACATGATGCAGCTTGCTTACCTGAGGCAATATAGAACCCATCAATGTTGAGCAAAGAGAAGTACAAGCTCCGATAGTTATTATATATCTGTAATGAGATCCAGAGAAAGTACATTAGAATAAAGAGTATTAGAGTAAAAAGGCAGATTCACATCAAATAGTTCGGCGTTAGTGATAGACTAACTGCAATATCAGAACGCCAAAAAGATTAACTTACGCTGCCCAATTAATTCCATGGCTTGCAAATGCAGAAGAGATTGGTGTATCTGGATCCATAGCATAATAGGGTACTAAACCAACAATAACTGCAGAGACTAACATGTAGAGAGAGCAGCATATCGATAATGCAAAACCAATTCCCATTGGCAGGTCACGTTGAGGATTCTTCACCTTTTAGAGACGCAAATTGTAGCAAGTTAGTTGGAAATTATTAAAAGTTCAAGAATCTTCAACAGGGATAATCCCTCATAATTCATAAATATACAGACTTGGGCAATACCTCCTCAGCTGTACTAGCAACTGAATCAAACCCAATGTAGGCAAAGAAGACAGTTGAAGCTCCAGCAAGCATTCCATCAACTCCGAAGGGAAAATACCTATCATTTGAAGAAACACTGAGAAAGCAGATTGATAGGAGGAAAATACATATGAATGCCTGTGCAGGACAGCCAATTACCCAACAGGAAGCTCATAGCCTGGCCATCCTGCTTTGTAGCCCAGATATCCACCAACAACAATTACAAAAGCCATGACACATACATTCACTGCAGTGACAAATCCTTGTACCATGGTACTCTGCAAAAATATAATTGAATTAACATAAAATGAGAGCACAAACTACAAAGAGAATGACAATTATTTGGATATGAAATATACCTCCTTGATGCCCACGCACAAAAGTCCGGTGACAAGAAAAACCAAAATTGCTGCACATGGGTCCACTGTAACATTCAGTCCTGGGATTGTATGACGAGCTAAGAAATATGGCAGGCTGTCTGGACTTCCAAAAAGCATGGCCTGCAAAAAGAAAAGGATGACAAAAGTACAGTCAGAAAGGAATAGTCCAAGTGTAGTGACATTTCAAGATGTGAATTAGGCCTCTTTCCTTCATTTGGTTTGAAAGAGGGATGAAGGGGCCAGGAAGTTATCTAGAATCAAAAGAGTCATGAAGAGGATCTCAGATAAGTTATCCCTTTTACCACATCAACTTCCACTTAAAAAGAAAAACAGAGAAAACACGTCTCCCACTCCCAGCACAAATTGTGCACATAATTAGTAGTAATATATGAAGTACTTTATAATAATATACCCACAATCTCCTCAAAGTTCGGGATTAACTAATAGTTTTTCCTGCCAAACTAACAATAAGTGAGTTCCTCACAACTAAAACCAAGAGCTGTGTTTTTTCCAGCATACTTTCTCATCAGAAACACCACTGGCTGGACCAAATGACATTCTCTATTTAAACATATGACAAAGACGAGTGAATTTAAAAAGCAATAGATTTAGGAAAACAAGGGAAAAGTGAAGACAAAATGAAAGACAGTTTGTCGCTTCACCCCTGTGTGTTTTATTGGTCGGGTAGAAGAACAAGAAAAGAAATGGGATGGAACAAAAAGAGGAGAAATTTCAAAATGAACAATTTTCTGTAGTTAATAAGTCATAACCATGAGGAAGAAATGTATTTATTTTCAAACTTCAGGGAGGTTATAAGCGAAAAACTCAAAACACCTATGGATAATCCATAATTACTCAGTTAGCAGTATTGGAGGGGATGCTCCTATGACACTCAGAGATGAGACATACAAAATAGCCTCTTAAAGTGGATGAGGGTGAAGCCTTCTCTACTTTATTCCTTCACATATACCATTGGGAAATAGGTTCTTGGTGGAGGTGAAAACCACATCGCTGGTGTAAACTGGGAACGTGAACAAAAACAATCTTTACTACAATAATGGCACATGCAGATTTCTTCTAATAATCCAATTGACCTATTAAACTATTTGCCTTCCAATTCCTAATTATTTATCTTCACATAATTCAGAAGACCTAAAGTAAGAGAAACAAGTTGATTCAATCAAAGCAGATTTCTGCATGATACACAGAAACAGCTAGGCCAGTGAATCTACTTTGTCTGAAGGGTGCACAGAAATTATTTTACAACAATAAGGCTGTCTCAAGGAAAAAGACAGCTAGGCACATTACTTATAAGGAATAAAATCTAATAATTCAGAAGTCAAAGAGAAAATGCTGCACCAGATTTGGCGATATGCCGCGAGCAACTGCGGAACCTCCAATCGTGTACTCCAATACTAATGCCCAACCAATCAGCCAAGCAACACTGAGAGGGAGAGGGAGTGTAATGTCAACAAAAACATATCAAGACCTCAAAAAAAGCAAGAAACAAAAGCATATCTACACCTCAAAAGAGTTAGAAATAAAAAAGAATTTGACAATAATTATAATTAGGTAAACTGAAATCACAAGTCGTGTCCCATAAAAAAAGACATTATATTATAAAAATCAAAATTCTAGTTCTTTTCAGTGGTTAGCAAAAGGTTTTCATTAATATCACAAAGCTCAGACATTAGATCAAAATTCGTGCACCCAGAACTTTGTGGCATTACCCCTCTCCAACGCAAATATAAGAATAATGATAGGCACTCCCAGCCGATGGGCAACGACTTGCGAGCTCCGCATAGCAAAAGGCAGAAAGAGCAGCTGCTATTCCAGCTATGAGAAAGGAAATGGTGAGGGCCGGGCCTGAGTGCTCTCTGGCAACTGTGCCAACCAGAATATAAACCCCAGCGCCTATTGTCGAACCAACCCCTGGCAAATCAAACAACAAGGATTAAAAATACATCTTTTTAGCTAGCAAGATGCAAGATAAATTGAACAATCAATCAACAACTCTTCAATCTTAAACTAGTTGGAGTCAGATTTATGAATTCTATGTATCTTGGGACAGTGCATGTCCCAATAAACTCAGTATGGAAAGGAGTAATCATATTGGACAAATTTTATATTGGCTATCAACCAAGTGGAATCACTCCCCCTTATCCAAAGTTGGAACCAGCTAGCAAATCCAATCTGAAACCAATAACTGCTCAACTTATTCTCCCTAACAATGAGCACCATTAAGGTTAAACAAAGAATCGCCCCTGAATATTAACAGGGGAAAGTTATCTAGTCTGAAAATAACTATTGTTTATTGATGTTATGAGGAACTCAATTTCCACTATGAGAACACCAACTTGACATGCCATAACATAAGAATGCAGAATAATCAAATTTCCATATGAATAAAATGGAACAATTGATTTCATCAAAAAACAGAAAGCAGACTGTAAGGATGTCCATCTACTGAATGCAAAAGACAATCAAATAACCATAAACATGAGCCTCAGAGGATTAAAAAATTGAAAAAATAAATAGCAAGCTGATCAGGAAGATAGAGAAATAAAAAAGATCAAATTCTTTGAAGCCCAATTCACAAAACTCAGAAAGCAATCAAGGTTTACCTATAGAAATAAGATGAGGAATAGTTAAGGCCTTGGCTAATTGATGAGCAGAACCAGATGCAGGAGAGGATTTTGAATTTGCAGAATCAACCTGCTTCCTTCTGACAAGACTTTTCATACCCCCCATAAAGCACCCTCCTTTATCACCACTACCACTACCACCATCAATCTTCTGTGTATCACCAACAAAGCCCATGATGAACCAACAACAATTTCCAAATGGGTGTTGGAAATTTTTAATCTTTTTTAATAAATACTATACCTATGAATATGAAAGAAGAATAATATGAAAATCTTGGATTATAATCAGATCAATATTAAAAGGACCACGAGGAAGAGGATGCTATGGTGCTTCAAAGAGCAAAACCCAAAGGCGTGAAAGGATAAATTCCTGAAAATTCGTGACCTTTGAGAAGCAGAAGGAAAATTAGGCTGATTCTGCAGAAATTTTACAGAGAAAATCCTACAAATCCAATTAACCCGATGAAATGGGGGACTTTTGCTTTATTCTTATCCCGACAATAATAGTAATTTTCGGAAAGTCTTTACCACGCGCGGGCGCGTGTACCTGCAAATGAATTCTACTCTCACTTTCCTTCATAATTTTTATCCATTCTTTTTTTTAAAAAAAAGGGCTGTTTGTTTTTTTAAAAAAACAGAAAAACTAAAAAAAATAAAAAAAATAAAAAAAATAAAAAAAATAAAAAAAATAAAAAAAATAAAAAAAATAAAAATATTTTTAATTTTTTTAATTTTTTTATATATATATAATAAAAACATTAATAATTAAATTTTATATATATATATATATATATTTTTATTATGTGAAATTATAAGCTAATAATCAAATATCATATTTAATGTGTCTTATTTTATATAGTAATTAAAATTTAAAATATTATTTTACTTACTCAATAATTTTACTTATCACAATTTTTATCTATACAACTCTCTTTAAGAAATTATATATTTTAACTATCATACTCTTATTTATTAGCTTCAATTATTTAAAATATTAATTTTAACTAATTTAAAATTAAAAAAACAAAAAAAACCAAAATAAATAAAATAAATTAATCTAAGCAAACACAGTATTAAAATATGTGTATTTACTTATATTTTTTCTTAATTAATTAATATTTATTATTTTTTAAAATACATTATATATTAAGAAAAATTTACAAAATATATTAATTATATTTACCAAACATAATATTAATTAATAAAATATTTTAAAAATATAAATAAAAATAATAGTGCACAAGACTTTAATATATTAGATAATTAACAGAAAACCATTAGCTGCCGTACTTATCTTCTATGAAAGGTATTTGATATAGATTAGATTTTATTGTACAGATATTTTGTACACAATTCGGGCCACCTCATTTAAAATTAAATATTGTAGCTCCGATTTAATATTAATATAAATTTTATTAAAATATTTTAAATTTTATTTTATATATATCTATTGAGTAGATTAGGATTTTATTGTAAAAGATATTTATACATGATTCAGTTCAATCTATTTCAAAATTTGGCTAATTTAAATTAAAGATGAAATGAATTGACATATGATATAAATTTTATTAAGATATTTTAGATTTTATTCTATTTAATATATCATATATAATTATAATAAATAAATTTAATATATAGTCATTTCTTTATATTTATTATAACATTTTATATTTTTAACGGGTCATGTTTCAATTAAATACCTTTAACTCCTAACAAAATATTCTAATTAAATATTTTAATTTGAATTTTGTAAGAAAAAAATTAGCGTGTTTTTTTATTCGTCTGTTAGTAGTTAAATTAACCATATAAAATATATCTATCTCTTTTAATTATAATGGTTAATCTCAAGTAAAAAATGCCCAAGTTTTTAAGGTTTATTGAGTTAATACATATAATTGGAAAAAGAGGATGATATATTTTATATGATTAACTAATTATTCAATAGATGAATGAACGCACACATTTTCTTTTTCGAAATTTGAATCGAACATGATTTATAAATTAAAATATTTTTACTAAATAGAATATCGTAATAAATTTAAAGATGTAATATGTATTAATTAATATGGAGAGATCTCCAAAAATGTGGACCATATTAATTGCATAAAAGGGGAGGAAATGGCTTCCCATGCCCCATATATCCCTAGCAAGGGGTTGAGCCTACCTTTCGCTAAACCTACCCCCACCCCATCCCTCCCCCACCAAAAATAATTACACGAATTTGATTATGATCTATTATTTAATGTAATTCATCTTAATATATTAATATGAGCTTAAAGTGGAATTTGGTCAATTCTTCAACCTTTAACTATGTATTTCGAGTTCGGTTTCAAATACGGCTAATTTTTTACCGAAACGCCGCAATTATAATAGGTCCTACAATACGCAGCTCAAATGTTTCAATCTTTTAATATAAATATCAAACAATAGTTAAAATAAAAATAAAAATATCAACTATTAAATAAAAGAATATATTAAGCTAAATTAACTCAAATAATTTTCAATCCGTCATTTCACAACCCCTAATTTTAATGGAAGGAGAGCGACGCCTCACTATCCAGATAAGGAATGAAAGATCGCAAAAGGTTAAAATTGAAAAAGTCAAATTTAACTATTTTTATAAGATCGAATAAAATCATGTATTCATTATTCTTTCTTTTGCATTTCACGTATAAAGTTTTATTACGTATATTATTGCTAGTTAACTCAATTTTAAATTTGCAAAAAGAAGCTAGCTTGGACTATGACACGCTACCAACTCCTTCAATGTAATTTGCCCAAACTTTACAAACTCCTCTAATTTATTATTTTCAGAATATTAACTACTAATTTTTATATGCAAATAACTTTATATGAATAGACAATTTTGACCTTGTTAACTCAGTTTTAAATTTAGAAAAAGGAAATTAACTATGGGCGCCAAAAGATACAGATTTTTTTTTTTTTTTATAATCGTGATATTCGGGCTAATTTTTGTATATTTCAATTAATTCTGATTTTATATCCGTCTCTCCTCCCATCAACAGAAATGATTAAATAATTCTATCCATCAAAATTAAGAACAGATAAAGATATGCACAGATATTAAATTCATAAAAATAATTTTTATTAACGATCATTTATGCTTAAAAGAATTATGTGAATGTCTTTGTTTTATTTAGACTTCTAAAATATTACATCCCTATATTTTTTTTCACTTTTTCCCCATAAAATTTGTTTAAGTATATATTGTAAATTACAATTAAAATAAAATTATCAAAAAAATGAATGAATTAATAGTCAAGCTCAAAGCGTGGATAATTTTTGCTTTCTTCAAAGAGATTTAAAAAGTTCATTATGTATAATTTTCTCGATCCAGCAGTCACATAACTACTAACAACGTCAGACGACTTAAATAATTCCAAATTGGCCAGTAGCCTAAAATTCCACTAAAAACATTTACCTTCAATATAAAATACTCTATTTTATATAATAATTGGGCTTAAAGACTTATAATATTTTTTTCTACCTCACCTTCTTTCACTATTACCCACACTTCTCATAATTCTCTTCTTTTCTGGCGCATCAACACCAGAAAGCAAACATTCTTTTGTTGAGTGCAAGATTTGTTTCACGACTAAAAGAAAAAAATGTGTATAGATATTTAAGATGGTAATAAAATAAATTATTAATAAATTATAAATAATAATACTAGTATAAGTTAAACAAAATAATAACCATTTTTGCCAATTTATATCCATTAAAATAAAATATTTTAATATATATTATAATTTTAATATTAAAAATACACAATACTTCTTTGAGTTGTTACGCTACCACGTTGACAACTCAATTTATTTGATTATTACATAAATGAACTCCATCCGAATATATGAAAGAAAGAGTGACATTGGAGACACCACCAAAACTATACTGACCAAATTTTAATATTCAATTAATTGTTTTTTAAAAAATATAGAGAATTCAAACATAAATTTAAAATTGAACGTGAGAGTAGCCAATAGCCCAATATGTGCCATAATTCTAATTATTATTATTTTCAGAAACGCGTGATGATGAAGGCAATAATAGTTGTTTAATGAAATTAACCAATGTTATCATTTAATTACTCCTCTCTGCTCTCAAATAATTAATCGTATTTTAAAAAAAAAAAATATTAATTAAAAAGATTTTTTTAATTATTTTATCTTATATTTATATTTTCATTGTATAGTCTCGTTTGGACAAGCTCTTGAAAGGCTAAAATGCTTATTTTAAAAAAAGGTATTTGATAAAACTTTGGAGAAAATAAATACTTTTCAGAAGTTAAAAAAGACTTTCTCTCAAATCACTTATTTGAAAAACACATTTGCGAAAAAATACACTTAGAATCACTTTTTTAAAAGCTTGATCAAACACTCAATTGTTGCTCGAAAATGCTTTTTAAATTTATTACCAAACACAAATGTTCACCAAAAAAGATTTTTTTTATAAGCACTTTCTTTAAAAAAAATACTTCTCAAAATAAACAGATTTTAGAAGTTTGACCAAACATGTTATATCTCTCTTGATTAAATATTATTCCCACAATATTTATAATTTTCAAAATAATTAATATTATAATTAAACAAGAATTTTTTTTTATTTTACCTTAAACTTCTTAATACAAATACTTCCTCCGTCCACTTTTGCGATTTCAGTATTGAGTATTGACTCAACACCGTATTAAAAATCAATAAATAAAGTGATAATTTATATATCATGATTAATAATAAAATAAATTAAAAATTAAATATCTCTTAAAAAATTAATTATTTATTATAAGCAAATACTTTGAGACCGATAAAATATTTAATTATTCTCATGGCCCTATACGTCCCCAGAAAGAACACATGAATTTGCGTCAGAATTCAGGAAATGAATGTGCATTGATTTTGTTGTGTGTGGGGTGGTCGGGGTTGGGGTGGGGTGTGTGGGGTTGTCCAATTATTTGTTTGGCCACCCACCCACTTGCTTATATTTCAAGTTCCACCATTTTAATTTTTTAAAATTTTATTAAAAAATAAAATAAAAAATATTGCCACTTTCTTACTGTTCTCAATTCTGGATCATGCCGACCAAATCTTGAATTTGTTTGCCCAATGAATAAGGTGGGGAATTCAAATATCCAATAAAAAATTTCGCTATTATCGTTATAATCACCATCTTTGTTCGTTGAATAAGTTTTGATATCTTGGCTCAATGTATTTTATTTTATTATATATATATGTAAAATAATAATAATTATTTTAAAATTATTGAATTTGTCTACCGACGGCATGCAGAGCAAGTTGGGACCTTTAAGGCACGGAGGGAACTACTGCTACACGTCTGTTCTTCCAGACTATGTACAGTATGGTTCAAGCACCACACAGGTCCAGAAACTATAGAGTAATACATAATATTTCTTTCGTTTTAATTTATTTATTTAATTTTATTTAATATGAAATTTTTAAAATTAAAAAACAAAAAAAACCAAAATAAATAAAATATTTTAAATTAATAATATATTAAAATATAATATTAAAATATTTTTTAATCACGTTGTCTTAAACATATACAAGTGAAAAGTCAAAATTAAAGAGAAGCCAGAAAGATAAAGAGACATTACTTTTGAAACAAACTAAAAAAGAAATTAAGACAAACATATTAAACCGAGGAAGTATAAAGAATAGAAACGAATCAAAGATTTTAAATTTATATTTTAACTATTGTGATCAGTTCCCATTCCCCTACCCCTGACCAAGTCAGTCAATCTCCAGATCTCTATTGAATGAGTTATTCACTTTTATTTGATCTACCAATAATAATAATGACCTTCGCAAATTGCTGACGTTAATCAATGACTAAAATAATTCTTTTTAAAGAATTTTATCTCATTCTCTTTTGATCCGAAGCCGATAGGAAAACACTTTTTTATTTTAATCATTTGTGTTACTACGGTGTTGTGATGGGACAAAATAAAGTTGTAACCATAACTTTATTGCACAAAGCAATAATGCATATGTTCCTTATCTAATTAATGACCAAAATGAGGTCAAATTTACAACGCTAATCACGTTTTGGTAAATTAGAATCTACATGATTGGATAGACTAGCAATAGGGAAAGGAGTATACTAATTAATATAATGCTTATATAAATTAGATGTAACGCGATAATAAATATAGTATTTTTGTAAATTATAAAATATTATACTAATATATCACTGTAATTTCATAAGTGAAATTTAAAGAAAATTATGATGTATACAGATTTTATCTCTTTGTTTACGGATAGAAAGAAGGTTTCCGATACACACACAAATGGAATCTGAACAAGATATGATATACACAATTCTTATCTCTACATTTTGCGGAATAAAATCTAATAAATTCTCGACTCAAAATAAAATAAAATAATTTATGACCCAACGTCCCAATCAATAAACGAAACGTCGTGATATAATAGTACAAAAACATTTGCATAATTTCACATTGCTTTCACAAGTAGGGAAAAAGTTCTAAACAAAAAGTTGAACAAGAAAGTGAAAGAAGGCCCCATAATATGATAATGATATCTGATTATAACATCGATTATTTTTAGTAATATTGTAAATAGTTCATGATTTATTCAAGATTTTTTTTAAAAAAAAAACAAATTAATAATATCGTGTTATTATTGTCCGTCTATAATAATAAATGAGCAATTGCAATAAAAAATCCATTTTCATTGTTATGCTTCACATTTATTTGCTAGCATGAGGGTAAAATTTCGATCGGTTTATTATAAGACGTATGTCTTTCGTATGCATATTTATCACTTAACCATAACGTAAATCATATGTATTATTACTTAAATTTTAACTGCTAAGATTAAATTGTTTCGTGGGGGGTGG
>JACEIK010000144.1:18355-32239 GCA_018107945.1 Datura stramonium | reverse complement strand
CCCCCACCTACACACACACACAAAAAAAAAAAAAGGGACTAGGAAGATTTTTTTTCAGGCAACATAGGATGTTTCATCACTTCTCTTTTTAAAGGGCAAAGTGGTTCACAATTGATAGGAGAAAGAACTGCATGCAACATAGTATCCCAACAACAATATTGAATCCCCTTATCGATCTAACTATTATTTAACCAGCAGAGAATCTTCCGGGTGCATAAAAGCTGCAACATGAAAAATAACAAAAGTTGGTCATACAATACCTGATCTATATCTTCGCATATGGCAAGTTCCTCATGACCGTATGGATAACTATTTAGCATAGACAGTGTCAGAAAGAGAGGTTATGTAGCATATGACTTCAATAACATAAAAGATTGAGCTACATTAACTTACAGTAGGCCAAAATTAGAGTACAACTTCCTGCGGTCATCACGTGTTAGCTCAGTGCCAATGCTGCAAATGAAAAATATTTCTAGTTAATAGAAGTATTATGACAAGGTACATAATTTACATTATTCAGCAAGATTATGACTAATTCTGAAACAATGACATGCCTGTTTATGGTAATATTAACAGCTCTTCTGTCGGCCTCAAAAGAAAGCAAATCAGACATGATCTCTGCAGTAGCACCACCTAATTTCTGTTCGAAAATATCATATTTGACAAGTGAAATGGTTGTTAAACTTTATTAAAATAGAGAGTAGACAAATATGACAGAAAAATTTATAACTGGTACCTGGCAAAATCTATAGAAATCTTCAAGATAGGCCTTGTACAGTGTGTTTCTCATAATCTCAATGTTCATGTCATCCAAGTCCTGCTCAAAAGTAAGTCCCATAAATGAAAGGAAACATCGATACATGAAAGAGAACGGGCTAATAAAACAAACTGATGCATGATTAAAAAAGGGCAGCAGGGTCTGGGAAGGGCCGCACCCCATGGGGTGTGATGCATGATTAAAGATACTCTAAAATTGAAAACCAAACCTACTTGGAATGAGCAAAAATTAAGATACCCTATCATCCTCATAACTGCAATCATGACAAAATACTAGGGTCTGGTGATGTGGTGAGAGGACACCGGTTAACTACTTATGCAGTGCAATAACCTTCAACAATTTACTTATTAATTTCTTCCAAGGGACAGCATGCATAGGAAAGATCGATATTCAGGAAAATAAAGGTACAGGAAACCTCTTTTTGGTGGAAATGGAACACGTAGTTACTGATTACCTATCAAAGTTAAAAGAAAAGGGTGAAGCATTTGATACCTCTGAAGTAATGCACTCAGAAAAGTATGGAGCCAAGGGTGTATCAACAAGCACCAGCCTGTATAATTCCCTCATATTCTGGGCAACTGCCAGAGAAGCAATGCTGCAGAATAAGTTAGAATAGTTAATACATGCTTGCATTTAGCTATTATAATCGAAGGCAAGCATTAGCAACAATACCTGTCAAACATGCCCAAAGGATGGCATTTCTCCAACAATTCTTGGACATCTCTCTCATGCAAAGTTCCGGTGACAATTAGGACAACATTATCAATCATGTGACCATACCTGAACCATATGAAAAAATCGCAACTTAGATTCAGTACTGACCAGCAGCATTATTTCACCAATTTCCATACAATACTAAATGCTTAAAATCAGAAAATAAGCACAACACAACCACCCTACATATACCCATGCATACACGCGTTCAGGTGATGAAACATCCTCTTCTTTCTTTGTTTTAAGTTATTAGAAAGACAGTCAGAGAAGACGATAGACCAGGAAAGTTTAATTTAGTTTGAAATATAGCATGGCTCATTAACTTCAAGATCTAAAATGCACAGCAACTCACATGTTCTTTTTTCAAATGCCAACATTACACCCCCTTGGGGAGCGGTCTTCCGTGGACCTTGCGTGAATGTGGAATGCTTCGTGCACCGGACTGCCCTTTTTTTGGGTAAGCAAAAGGAATACATGACATGTTCTTTTCTCTTCTTTGTTTTTTTACACTATTGCAACTACATGTTGCCAAAAGAGAGCTTTGAATGTTACATTTAATAATGACTGTAATATTATATAGATATATTGTTACTCAGATATAAGGCTACGCAGATGTGAAACTCCCGAATCTAGAACAAAATGAAGGGATTTTTTGGATAAGGTAAGTAAAATGAAGTTACATGACTACATTTGTATGCATGACTCTCAAGTTCGATTTTGTGGATGAGAAAATAGCAAAAGAAACATTTCATATTAACTTTGCAAGGAAGCTGAGGAGTATGTTCCTTTTTCTTTGATAACCTTTGTAATGCTAAGAACAGTGAGACTTTTCAACTATCTGGAGAGGCTGGAGAGACTTTTCAAGGGGGTAAGATACGGAGGAAGCTGGAAATATATATGTATTAGGACTTTATTTATTCAATTAATTTATTTATTTGTGTAATCAAAATGATGTAAATGGTATACAAGATCGTAGTGAATACTTTAAGCTCTTTAGAGCTGTAACTAATCATAAGGATGCATAATACACACTTGATGTTTATAACTAAATACTTATTAAAGAAATATAATTGATCTTTCCTAACGAGCAGAACAAACTTGGTATCGTTTCATCCTTAATAAAGAAGTTTTTGATACATTTACCTAAAAATATACAGGTAAAATTAAGGGTGTGATACAAACTAGCATGCAGGGCATGGCCACAAGTCCTTATGCGACATATAACACAATATGTCAATGGAGTAGTAAAATGAGTTCTCAGTTCAATTATAAGAAGATGTGCCCTTTAATGACATATGCAAAATTCCAAATATCATTCACTGAAAGAATAAACTTGTTATCGTATTTCTCTAAAGATAATTCTCCATGTATAGCGAAACTACTAAAAAGTGGGATATAGAGTGAAAAGAAAATTTTCCCCAGCAGCACAAATAATATTTACCTGATGTACTCTAGAAAGGTTGACAAGGGCTCTGTGGCTTGGCAGAGCATGTGGTTGAACTCATCTACAAGTTTAACTGTGCATTTCTCCACAATTGTAGTCGTGTGTAAAGGGGAGGGCTCTGCAAAAAGCCAGCAAAACTAGAATAAGGAAGAATATGACGGTGATCTGTAATAAGCATTGCACAAGAAAGGTGTGTTCAGAATTCCTCAAATATTGGCAGTTAGGCAGCGTTTTAGTGTATGCTACTTAGGATTCTTCCTACCTATCCAGCAAATTCTGGAATCCATTCTGAAAACAGAATCACCTTGAGGAATGATATTGGGATTTGGGATATTGGACACCATTACACAATGTTATATTACAATAGTGTAACATGAAAACAATGTATGTTATATTACAATATAGTGAACGTATGTAATTTTACTTATCAAAAAATACAATAGTGTAACATGAACATTTTACCCAGGAGGTTTAAAAAGTCAATAAGTTAGAAAACATATAGGAGAAAGTGAACCAATTAATGCAATAATAAAAATTGACATGCCAAAATACTGAGAATCTTGCGAGGTTGACATCATAAAACTTGTTATTCCATGATGAATCCTCATAAGGCAGATTTCAAATGCCCATCACCAACTAAAATTATTTTCAGATGTCTCTTTCAGCGAGCTTACACTGTCCACCAAAAAAATATTGAACTGTATATAAACAATTGTTGTCTCCATCAAAAGGGAATAACATTCTAACTTGGAAAATACTCTAAGTGATGTATCAATCTCTGTTCTAAGTCCAATATTGTAGGAAACAAGCTCAAAGTCATGCTGCTTTCGATGCCCCAAAATTAATTATCGTACAAAACAAGTTTATCTCAGATTTGATTCACTAAATCCCTAAGCACAGGGCAAAATAATTTTTCAAGAGAAAAGTAGATCCTGTAAAATATGATATTCGATTTTTGCTTAATTTGATATCTGATAACTCATCTAATTAGCACTGCTGCATCAGATAGCTTGTGCTCCTTGTAGATTTTGAAACGGGGTTTACATAGCAGCTCTAAAGCAACGGTGTTTCATGATCATAAGTCATCATGGCAACACAATAAAAAGAAAGATTTCAATTTGTATTGCTAGATAGGTTGGACAATGTAAACCCTTCCTTCCTGAATGGATCAATTTACTCAATCCCTGTCCTCATAGAACTAATTTCAAGTAAATTTCCAACTCACAGAAGAACTCACATCATATGCGATAAAAGATGGCGTTTGCAGTAGGTTAATAGCCAGTGTAAAACTAGTAATTTGGTCAAAGTACGATGAATGTTCATTATTATGTAGATTTGCACGTCAAGGTATGGATAAATGTGATATTAGAGAACCTCTAGTGCTATAGAACCCCTAATTTGACTTAAATGACAAACTACTGAGTATTGGATGGATATAGTGATTTCAAATAGTTCCAACTCACAAAACAAACTACCTCGTACCTTTTAAATACATCTGGGTCAAACATCAAATATATGAGATATCCAATACCTCTCCATTGTAATCCAGAAAAAGAGAATGTCCATAGTTCCAATCAAACTAGCTATAATACACGACGACTACGACTTAAGAGTTAAAGTGATCTCAAGCCAATCCTGAACCTACCGAAACAAACTACCTCACTACCTTTTTTCACTTACAAATCTGAGTCAACTTCAGATAATCCAATTGATACAAATATAAGAAAAATGCCTAATCTATCACAAGGCTTCAATTGATTTATGATCATAGGCATACGAAATTATGAAATAAGGACTACGTTAGAGTTAAACTGATCTCAAGCTAATGCGGAGCCTAACTACCTCAGTACCTTGTAGTTACAAATCTGAGTCAACTCCAAATAATCCAAACCATACAAACACAACAAAAATGCCTAATCTATCACGAGGCTAGCAATCGTGAATCTAGGGGGAGAAACATACATTTTGGAGATAAGGACCGTATTCAGTAGCGGAGAGGTGCATCTTGATGTCATCATTTCCATTACAAGGAGTACTTCATAAGAGTTAAACTGATCTCAAGCCAATCCCGAACCGTACAGAAACAAACTACCTCACTCACTACCTTTTACTTACAAATCTGAGTCAACCTCAAAATAATCCAATTGATGCAAACAAATACAACAAAAATGCCTAATCTATCACGAGGATCCAATCGATTTAATACTAACACAGGCAACGAAATTAAGGAGGAGAAACTTACCATTTTGGAGATAAGGACCGTATTCAGTAGCAGAGAGGTGCATCTTGATGTCATCTAGGGTTTCGCACTGGCAGAGATTGTTGTAATCAGCAGCGGTGAGAAGACCAGATCTGTGACCTCTCACGATGGCTTCCAAATAGCCACTGTGGATGTTGAAGGTAAGCGCTTCGAATCCGTACATGATGATTTAGAATCCTCCACGAAATTGGAAGATCCAGATACAGATCTGAAGCGGAATTCCGAAGAAGTTTTTCTAACCTCAGAGATATGGAGAGAAGATGATGAATAGAATTTTGAGGTGTTTTGTGGGTAACGAACAATTGAACAAAAGGAGATTAATCAAATTTTAGCCTATTTCACGTGTTCCGTTGACAAACTGACATCTATCTTTTGTTTTTTTATTTTTTCTCTGCGAGGTTTTTTTTTTATTTAACCATTTTGTATTATAAAGGGTTAAAAACTTTTTCGCACTCAATATTTACATAAAAACTATATTAATTATCATGTTTATGTCATAAATTAAACTGAAAATACGTATTGGTTAACTATATATTTTAGTGATAAAAGAGTGTATGAAAATATATACGAAAATATACACGTAAATTTTGTCACCACAAACCCACTTAGTATGAATTTTTTTGTGCTTCCTAATATGAAATTTTTTTTATCTTCAAAGCCTGAACTCGAAAGTTTTAATTAAGGGAGAATGATTCCTTCTTTGCACCACATCCTTGATAAGTCCGAAGGTGAGGTCTGAAAAGGGTCGGATAATTACTGAAGAAACAAAATAGCCATTTGTGACCAAAAAGCATAAATGGCTGCTGATATTACAACCTTACAAATCTTTTAGAGCACCTTTGTATGTCTCTGCTGCATCTTCCACAAATTCATCTTGAATGTATAGTTGCTCAAATCACAAACTCTTTTCTGTAGTTTCATTCTTGTAGCCTGATGCCCTCCCACTTTTACCAATTAAAAACGGCTCGGGGAAATTATTTTCAGGATGAATGTCAAGGCCGTGATATGACCTAGTCGCGAAGTACTCTGCACCAGACTTAGCTGTTCCGGGTATTAGAGTTTGCGAGTCCTTATCACGAACACGCAGTGCCTTCTCTGTGATGTTCACTAAAGCAGTAACTCCATCTTCAACTTCTTCAACCTCTGAAGAAAAGAAGACATCTTAAAAACATTAACAAGAAGAATGCCTTCAAGTAATAACTTTTTTCTTTAAAAAAAAAAGAAGGAACCGGACAGGCAGAAGTAATCACGGGCACACAAGATTAATAGAAGTTAACCGCAAAAAATAGACCTTGGCTTTTCCGGAAAGCCCCGGTCCAAACGCAGGTATTGGAAGCACAGCTATGAAACTAGCAAAGTCGAATTTGCAGGATCAAAAACACTCTGATTACGCCGCTGAGTAGACGAAACAAGAACGTCCAAGAACCAAAAGTGTCATGAAAACTATATCTTAAAACAAACCTAATTCATGAACTTACAAAGAAAAAGGACCATCAGTAAAACTCATGTTGTAATTACTTATCAAACAGTCATAATAAAAATCACACTTATCACAAGTAAATGCAAAATGGACTGTATAACTCAAAGTGATACTTGATAGTTTTCATATCTGAACAGAAGCTATGCATGTACAGTTTTATGGTAGATTCATCTTGAACCCAAAAAATAAATGTAAACAGAAGAATGCACCTTGCTGTTCAACATCTTCCACATATCCACCCTGAATGAATGAAAACCGCGCTTCTGACTGGCTTTTCGCTTCCATGGGCGAAGAAGTAATCAAATCCCGAAATTCTGTCACATAAGCCCCCGTCCATTCGCTTCCTCTAGAAAAGATTGTTTAAAATGAATTAAAAAGATTGCTGCTTTGTTATATCGCAAGCTTGCCTGAATAAATGTTACTATTAACGATATTTTTCATTGATTTTTCAATTTATTGAAGCACATTATTTAATCAGACGACTTTTTTCCAAATGTAACCAACAATAGAGGTTGGCACGCACACGTAAAGAAGAAAAATTTCAATCCTTTTCTCATTTTTCTGCACCGACTATCTTCCTGGTCACAATAATTATCTTATAGTGAGAAAATTAGAAGTTCAAGTGATAGTCATGAAACCACAAGAGAAGGATTTCAAATTACAAAAATTTGAGGAGTTGAGTATCAATTTAGTGGCTTTTGGACATCATTATATGATAGAATTAAGATTTGAAAGTAGCAACAATTCAAAGGATCCTATGCTAAGTGGATAAAATGGAGGCTTTCATCCGGTGTTTTGGAATTAGGTGGATAAAATAGAGGCTTTCATCCGGTGTCTTGTGCGATAAGAATGTGTCATTAAGACTTAAAGATTAATTTTATAAAGTGGTTGTTAGACCAGCTATGTTGTATGACACGGAGTATTGGCCAATCAAGAACTCGTAGTCCAGAAAATAAGAATAGCGGAAATGAGGATGTTGAGATGGGGATGTGTGCGTACACAAGGAGAGATAGAATTAGGAAGAAAGATATTTGATACAAGGTGGGAGTGACCTCCGTGGTGGACAAGGAGGCAGGTCTGAGATGGTTCGGGCATGTGAAGAGGAGATGTACAGATGCCCTAGTGATGAGGTGTGAAAAGTTAGCTATGGTGGGTCTGAAGATAGAGGTTGACCGAAAAAGTATTGGGGAGAAATTATTAGACAAAACGTGACACACCTGCAGCTTACCGAGAATATGACTTTAGGCAAAAGGATATGGAGGTCGAGAATTAGGGTTGAAGGTTGAATATGTAGTTGAGTGTTGTCTAGTTTTCCTTATCGATATATTATTATTATTCTCCTACTATCTTATTCTTCAATTTTATTACTACATGTTGTTTCGATTATCGTATTATTTGTTGTTGCTACTGTTCTTTTCTCCATTATTTGTTGCATGGCTTCTTCATTGCTATATTTCCTTTTCTTACTAATTTTGATATGCTTTACTTGCGCCGAGGGTCTATCGTAAATAGTCTCTCTACTTTCACAAGGTAGGGGTAAAGTTGCGTATAAACCACCCTCCTCCACTTGTGGGATTAAACTAGGTATGTTGTTGTTATTGTTGTTGTTGTTGTTGCGGGGCTAATAGAATACTAAATCACTAAAAGAAACATGAGCTAAACATAAAAGGTAGTTTGAAATACTACCTGCCGAAAGCAATCATTGCTTCAAAAGGAGTAATAACCGGAGCTAAGAACTCTTTACTATCCAATAGAGCAGTTTGTGCACAAGAAACATAAATGAAGACATCGCACTGCAAAAATAAATAAAGAACTTCAGCAAACCCACAAATGACAAAAATACCTCTGAACATCGTGCAACTTTGTTTACCTCAGGGAAGTTGGCAAGCTTTGCAGGGTTAGGTCTCCCCATAACAAAAGTATAGGCTTTCTTCCCAGCTCGCGTAATCAAGTCTTTCATCTGATGAATCATATGGAGGTAACCAGCTGCACCGACAATAGAAGAATAAAAGCCTTAGTCTACCTACTGCAAAGGAGTAAGCATATGAATCATGCAACTTTCAGATTGCACCAAATCAGAACCTACAAAGTCCAAGTATGTATACTAGAAAGTACCTACTCCGAGTGTTCCTACCAAGATCCCTATGATGCTAGCATCCTTTGCTTTCTCAATAAGAAAGTACCTGCAGAGACGTCATTAATACGGAAACCTTGAAATAGTGTTAAAAGCATGAGTATGAAGAAAGAGAAAGCTAACAAAATCTGTCCAGTTGAAACGAAGGGAATGGTACATAAAAGTTTCTAATATACCTACGCTTAAGAATCCTTTTCTGCTGAGAAAATTCATTCACCAAAAGATCTTCAGAAGCATCATATCTGACTGGGAATAACTCAGAGAACATAGAAGACAGCAATCAGCAACATTGAAAACAGAACTAGCATCAAATTTTATCAGCAACAGAGAGAATTGTTTACAAATAAATCCTACTGAAAAAACGGATCTTCTAATAAAAGAGAATAATTCCTTTCTTCCTTTTTTTCAGAAGAATAAAAGAGAGAAATTCAGCGACACAAAAAATAGTATTAGATGGAGGATTTTGGCGGTCTCAGAACACTAAGTGAGACAATCCCAGCAAGGTGAAACAGAGGCAATTCTAATGTTATCTGAAAGACAGTCTTCACAGTCACATAATTTAAAGGCAACAATGACAACTTAACATAAAATTAAGTAAACTACACACCTATTTCACAAGTATTATATGTCATTAATATATTTGCAAAGGCTGAGTCATCTGAACCAACATAGAAAAGCAAATAGTCCTCCATCCTGTGTCCCACCGGTAATGACCACGTCAACCCTCCAATACGATACGATGCATTGTTCTCCTCAGTAGAACAGCCATTTGCACATTGAGCATCACATAGTTCTGGTTCCCCATTCATCGAGCTAAAAGTTTCTGATGGAGTTATAACTGGAGACATGATATCAGCATAACGAACTTCCAGTTTGAAGCACTGAGTACCGACTGATGCTTTGATCTCTGTGATTGCATGTGCATATTCAAGACCATAAAGAACCTGCAGTTATAAGCAAAAACACTTAAAAACAATTTTAATGCAGAAAGACAACCAATCTTTTTTGGTGTCATTTGAGTGGCAATTAAATCCTTAACAAATCTGATAGAGAATTTAAATTCTGACAGCTCTTATTTCTGTATGAATAATCAGAAATCGTGATGGTAAAACCTCCCAGCACTATGAATCGCATATGGATGTCAAACATACTTACATCAATATGATGAGTTATAGCTTTAACAATAGATCTAAACATCAATACAATTCACATCATTGCCACATCATATTGAAAATCAAGAAAATCATTAAGGTCATTGTATAGAATTTCTTAATGAGTATGCTATTGACAAGAAAATCATCAACAATATGGTACAGAGTATTCTAAAAGATCATATTAATAATCAGAATTCAATTTTTACCTTATCAAAAAGAATAATAAAAATCAGAATTTGCTGGATTAGGAATTTATCAGGTTACTTTTCAAGGGTCAATCAAGTGATTTTTAAATAAATTATAAGAACAAGCTTTTAGTTTGACTCCACAATATGTATCAATATTTACCAGAGTAACAAAAAACAATTTCATGCTACTATTGCACTTGACAAAATATGCTTATTGCAACTTCCGAATGATAAACCAACGCAGAAGCAAACAATAGACATAGGAAGTAGCAGTTAATCATACCAAAATAGGTTTGCCAGCCTTTATAGTATACTCGCATAGTTTTTGAGCACATAGTGGCACATTCAGTGAAGCTTTCCCAACGACAAGAAATGCAGGGAGAGTTGATGTCCTGCAGCAGAAATAGCCAGATCCAAACACTAACTTCGTCAACTGTTTTGAAATAATCGCAAAAATAAGTTACTACAGAGTTTGATGAAAATCATAAACATGCAATACTCACGGACTGAAGCAAGTATGACCATAATGGATAACACAGTCCGCATTGGCATGAGATGCTCCAACTTCATCGACACAACAATTTCCATACATAGTATCTGCCATTACATACAGCCTAACATCCTTTGCATCTCCATTGCTTCCAGTATGTAACTGGTTGAAGAATCGAAGTTTTTCATGTAGAGCAGCAACTATCCTTGTTGAATCTTTCAATAGTTCATCTGGGAACTAACAGTTTAAACAAAAAAACTTATCATGTACCTTCAAAGGCCACTAATCTTCCATAACCAGCACCTTTAACAAGAAACTCTACTACATGTCAAGTGTTTTGGAAAAGAGAAAGAAAAACTCTTATTCTCTACATTAATAAAACTCTTATTCTCTACATTAATCAGAACCCGAATGCTGACCATAAAGCTTGAAATGGGAAAATGTCCCCTGTTACATAAAGAGTTTTTGTCCCGCCTCCTATTAGTGCTACATACCCTGATTGCAAACATACATGACCAGCATACCATCTTAAATTCTTTCACCGAGAAGCTACTACATTTGAAGTTAAGTATGCCACAGTAGGGATCCTTTTGGACATTAGATGAGCATAAAAATGTGGTTTTTCAAATTTTTCTCCTGCAATAACTGTGGAAGCTTATGCCTAAAATATTTTACTAAAAAAACATACCTTTTGCAAAATTGAAACCAAAGAACACAAAAGTAAAGCACAACCTAAGAGAAAATCCTTATTTAAATAATCGAGTACTAAGAATATCAATTTTATGTTTCATATATAGTATTTTGTAGGGTTTTGTAGGGTTTATGGACAATTTCAAATTTATTTCTAACAAATAAAAACTATAAAGTTGGAGAAACAAAATGTGTACCTGAAGAGCAACTCGGCGGAAAGCTCTAGCCGAGATGAATCCGGCGACACGGTCAATCTCATAAGTCGACTCCAAGTCCATGGAGAAACTACAATCTAGAAAGGAAGAATTGCAGTTCAGTAAATAAAAGGCACAATCCTAAATTCGCACTCAACAAAGATGAAAGAAGCTTGGAGCCTCGGAGAAGCCATGGAAGGTTATGGAGAAAAATAACAGAAAAGGTCCCTTATGTTTGAGTATAAGCTCAAAATAACCTCTTCAAGTATTACATTTAACAGTTTAGTTTTCTTAAGTTTGCAAAATTAATATTTTTAATCTCCGTCAAATATTTATCGAATTTTTTCTGATGAATTTGACGAAAATAATGAAAAAAATTAACCATAAATACCAAAAAGAGTCTATCAACTTCTAAAAAAATTCAACACAAAATTATGCTAGACACTAAAAAGATATTTTTATAAAATAACAAAAATTACATCTCAAAAAATTGCCCCAAAACTCTCAAAACAAATTTAAAATAGCAGAAACTAAATAAATTATATCTCTAAATATGAGTTTCCACTAATCAAAAATTCATAAATTCCGTCAAATCTGATATATAGAGTTCATCTTTATGAAGCTAAAAATATTAATTTTAACAAACATAAATAATCAAAATTATTCGATATGATTTTGAACCTGCCCTCAAATATAATGTCATTTTTATCATTTTCTTTATGTATTTCTTTTGTTTTAGATCTTTTCTTTTAAAAAAAAAAATCAAATTTATTATTCAATGTTATTTATCAAAATAATACTGTAAATACCAAATAATTTTTTGTTTCAAAAATGAAAAAGAAATTTGTGAAAATTAGTCTCTACAAATAAATAAATATTTTGCATGTTAATTGCTTGATTACTTTGGTCGATCATTTTTCAGACAATAAACTATATACTATTTCTACTACTAACTGTGTAGTACTATTTGATCAAATAAAAAATTGCATAAATGAGGATATTACTGTGGACATATTAGGAGTGATAAAATTAGAAGTATCGATATTCGGGGTCAAGGTGGGAGTGGCTGGACTGGAGGACAAGATGCGTGAGGCTAGACTAAGGTGGTTCGGGCATGTGAAGAGGAGGTGTCCGAGTGCCCCGGTACGGAGGTGTGAGCGGTTGTCTTTGGATGATTTTAGGAGAGATAAGGGTAGACCGAAGAAGCAATGGGGAGAGGTGATTAGAAATAATATGACTCATTTGCAGCTTACCGAGAACTTGACCTTAGATATAAAAGTATGGGGTACATAGATTAGGGTAGCAAAGTAGTAGGGAACTGTGTGACACTGCTTTCTTGTTCTCAGGGGTAGGTTTAGTATTGCTCTTATAATTCCTTGTCTTTCATTGTTTGTTGTTGCTTGTTTATTATTTAGTGTATTGATGTTGTGGGTTTTTTATGTGGGTACTAATTGTTGTTTTGTTATTATATGTGTCCCATGTATTGCTATTTTATTATGGGGTATGTCTTTCTTAAAGTTGAAGGTCTATCGGAAACAACATCTCTAGCTCTGAGCTAGTGGTAAGGGCTGCGTACATTCTAACTTCCCCAAACCCCACTTAGGGAGATTACACTGGGTTGTTGTTGTTTATTGGTCGCTTTGGAACGTTTTGAAAGATTTCAATTTTGTATTTTTGATTTTGAAAAGTATTATATCAAAATAAATTTGATATGATTTGATTTTTAAATTTTTATTTTTAATTTGTATGGTTCAGAGGTGGAATAGAAAAATCCGGTTGAAGCGTAATGATCATACGTTAGTAATGCATTGTATGTCAAATAATAGGTCACATTCTTCTACTCTTTCTTGGAAGTCGATGACTATTCATAGCTATTACCTTGACACACCAAAGAAGAGTTCGATCTAATGCTTTATTTCTGTTCTAGTTGATCTTGATTCGACATTAAAAGTATATTGTTTTTTCCCAAATAATCGAATACTTTTATCTGTAAATTCTGCATATTTGATTTCATTCATAAATCGATTTTCTTCAATCTTCCTTATGAGTTATAGTTCTAATGCTCCGAATCGGTTTTACGCAGTCCGAATTAATAAAACTCTAATATAAATAAAACGCCAAATTGAAAACAAAAAAAATTTAAAAAAAAATCAAAGCTAATATATCAAGAACTACAAAATTTAGAACAAATGTGCAATCTTCAACAAATTTAATCCAAGGTAACAAATTTCATTTCTCGTGTTTAACATTAAAGAAATTACACAATAAATAAATGTCCATAAATAGGTAAATAAATAAACCTTTGATTTTTAACAAAATGTATGCATGAAGAGTAACTTGGCTGAAGGAAAATTAAAG
>JACEIK010000143.1:586456-604257 GCA_018107945.1 Datura stramonium | reverse complement strand
CTATGTTTCTAAGTATGATCAGATGTATATGATGAAAGCATGATTTAGAATTACCAATGTTTATAACCATGATTTTGACTATTTAAAGTATGTTTAAGTTTGGGAAAGTCCATATGATCAAGTATGTTTCATGATTTACCTCAAATTCATGTGATTAGCTTACCATATGGACTTTAGAGCCTAGACTCCAACTATTTTCAGCTTGTGGTGTGGTTTGAGCCACGACTACTCATGTTATATTTTCCAATTATGCATGCGATATTATGAATCAACTTCATCGTAAGATGATGGTCCAACATTGTTGAAAAACAATGGAAAGCATATGCATGTTTTTGGGAGTAGTGTCTAGCACCAAGTAGGCTAAGGGTTTAGTCAACCCTGTTACTCAGAACAACATGCCAAAGTAGGTATGTTAAGATTATTTAGGACCTTCCTTGTGAGCATCCCCTGCCCCCAAGGGGACTTCAGCTTGATATCAATATCATGGTAGCGTCCTTAGCCCTAGCAAGGCTTTAGACGGCTCTGCCAACTTGAATGTAATAGTTGGGACCACGTAAGCTCTATCGTGGTAATGTCGGTTATATGACGAGTCTCCCATTGTTCCTCATGATTTTAGTTATGCATGTTCATCAGTCATGATATTATGTTTTCAGTAGGTTTGAGCCAATGTTCAGTTTTACTTATGAATATCCAGTTTCATCTTTGGGTCACTCGTTTCAGTTATGACATTCAGTAATGTTAAAATCATGTTTTAAGATAATAGCATGCATGCCCTACTCTCAGAATCTTATGATGAAATATTTTATGATATGAATGATTTCTTAATTTATTTAGAAATTTTACTTGCATACACGATAGATTTCACGTACTGACTGCATACTCTATGCTGTATCGTTTCATGATACAGGCTTAGATATTCTGGTTTAGTCTCGCCATAGCCAGATTCTCAGAGTTATCATCTCTAAGCTAGAGTTGGTGAGTCCTCATCCTTCGAGGACCCTTTTATTCAGCTGGTTTTCAGTAAAAATTTTAATGAGTCAGTTGGGGTCTTGTCCCATCCACTCGTCAGTGTGTAGAGTCTTATCAGGCATAGTATGTTTTCAATTTTAGATTTTTTTATGTTTTCACGTGATCAGATGTTATTATATTTTCAGAATTTTGCTATTATGCATGTTAGACTTCCGCATTATTTTGTTGAGATTTAGATGTCATGTGCATTCCATGGGTCGACTTGGAGCCTCTTAGGGTTCATTGTCCCATGTCTCAATCCGAGCCTATGTTTGGGTCATGACAAATATAGTATCAGAGCCTTAGGTTTTAAGTAGAGTCTTTTTCATGGGTGTGAAGCACCTCACACTTATGACGAAGAGGCTACGAAACCTTTTAGGAAATGTTCCCTTCTTTCATGATCCATAGGGTGCAATGAAATGTCTCTCCATCCTTCTAACTCATGCTATATGCATTTGCAGAATCATTCCTCCTCTCCAAGTTAACAGAAGAAGAAACGGAAAAAAAAATGGCCATAAGAATGGCAACGGAGATGGGCACCAGTAGGCTCAACCAGCCTCCGAGGATCATGTGCTCGATCAGGTGGCCCAAGAAGAGTTTAGGGCTGCCATCCCGATGTTGGCACATGCTTTCACTGCCCAGGTCAACAACCAGGTGGTAGCGCGTGTTACCCAGAATGGTAATGTGGCAGCAGCAAGAGTCAGGGACTTTCTTAGGATGAACCCTCCGGAGTTTCTCAGAACAAAAGTGGATGAGGATCCACATGAGTTTATTGATGAGATTAAGAAAATCACCAAAATCATGGGGGTGACAGGGGAGGAGTACGCAGACTTAGTCTCTTATCAATTGAAAGGAGTTGCACATATTTGGTTAAAACAGTGGAAGGATTGTAGGACAGTCAAAGTAGGCCCTATTGGTTGGGATGAGTCCCATGCCACGTTTATAGATCAATTCTTCCCCCGTGAGATGAGGGATTTCAAAGCAGTTGCATTTCTGAACTTGAGATAGAACAACATGATGGTCCAGGAGTATGTTGTAGAGTTCACCCTCCTATCCAAATATACACCTGAGATTGTGGCTGGCAAGACGGCTCTAGTGAGTCGGTTTGTTCATGGGATAGCAAACTATTTGGTCAAAGATTTTTGGACCGGGATGGTACATTAGGACAACGATTTCTCATGGATAGTTCTGTACACCAAGCATATAGAGGTTGTACAGATGAGTGAGTGGGAGAGAGAGGCCAGGAGGGCCATGATTGATAGCTTTGGATTCTCCCAAAAGAGACCTAGTGGCGGGCACCATTCGCAGTCCCACCAGAGATCATCAGCCCAGCACCGTTAGCAGCGAGTGTGCCATCAATATCTAGGCGCGACCAGAGAGGACAAACATAAAGCTCTCAAGGTCAGGGGAGCAAATCTGTAGAGCCTAGTATTCCAGCTTGTGATCGATGTGGTAGGAGGCACACTTGTCAATGCTTAACAGGTACAGGTACTTGCTTCGGGTGTTGGAAGACCGAACATATGCTCAGAGATTTTCCAACAGCTAGACAAGGACATGGTAAAAGCCTAGACCCAGCCACTAGTTTAGCAGCCTCACCAGTACGCACAGCTCAGTAGGGAGCCTCCACTAGTATAGGTGGTGGTCAGCGTAAAAATAGGTTCTATGCCCTCACATTGCGTAAGAAGAAGGAGGCCTCCCCGGATATAGTCAATATACGTTACAAGTATTCCACCTTGATATATATGCTTTGTTAGATCTAGGTGCTACCTTATTTTTTGTGATGCCCTATGTTGCTAGTAGTTTCAGAGTCAGTCCCAAAATCTTATAAAAACCCTTCTCAGTCTCTACTCCAATTGGCAATTCAGTTATAGCTCGACAGGTATATACAAATTGCCCTGTCACAGTCCTTTAGAAAGTCACCTCAACAGATATAGTAGAGGTAGCCATGACAGATTTTGATGTCATCTCTGGCATGGATTGTGTACATGCATGTTATGCCTCAGTAAATTGTAGAACCTGTGTGGTAGAGTTCTAGTTTTCGTGTGACCCAGTCCTAGAGTTGAAGGGTAGATAAGTTGTGTCTGTAAGTCGTTTCATTTCCTACCTTATGGCCAGAAAGATGATTTCTAAGGGTTGTGTGTACCATCTAGTTAGGGTTAAGAGTGCTACCTCTAAGACCCCAACTATCTAGGTTGTTCCCCTAGTGTGTGAATATCTAGAAGTGTTTTCAGATGATTTATTGGGAATTCCTCCCCAGCAGGAGATAAATTTTGGTATTGACCTTCTTCCCGATATGCAGCCTATACCTATTCCTCCTTGCAAAATGGCTCCAGCTACGCTAAAGGAATTGAAGGAGCAGTTGAAGGATCTTTTAGAAAAAGGTTTCCTCAAACCAAGAAAATCCCCGTGGGGCGCACCAGTTCTCTTTATCCGGAGGAAGGATGGTTTTCTTCAGATGTGCATTGATTACCAACAATTGAACAAGGTCACCATCAAGAACAGGTACCCCCTCCCCAGGATTGATAACTTGTTTGACCAAATTCAGGGTGCTAAGTTGTTTTCAAAGATAGACCTCAGATTCAGATATCATCAGCTCATAGTAAGGGAGAGTAACATCCCGAAGACAGTCTTTAGGACTAGGTATGGTAACTTTGAGTATGTGGTTATGTCATTTGGACTAACGAATGCTCCTGCAGATTTTATGGATTTGATGAATAGGGTATTCAAGACATATTTTTACATGTTCATGATCATGTTCATAGATGATATTCTTATATGCTCTCGGAGCGAGGAGGAGCATGCCGCTCATTTGAGGGTGGTGCTACAGACTCTTAAGGATGGCTAGCTATATGCTAGATTCAGCAAGTGTGAGTTTTGGTAAAACTTGATAGCATTTTTGGGTCAGGTGGTGTCAACTGAGGGTGTGCACGTGGATTCTCAGAAGATAGAAGCTGTGAAGAATTGGCCTAGACCAATGAGTCCTTCGGATATCAAGAATTTCTTGGACTTAGCTAGTTACTGCAGGAGGTTTGTGGAAGGATTTTCATCCATTATAGCACCATTGATTAATTTGACCTAGAAGAAAGTGAAGTTTCAATGGTCGGAGGCTTGTGAAAAGAGATTCCAAGAGTTGAAGACTCAACTCACCTCAGCACTAGTGTTGACCCTACCTGAGGATATTGATGGATTTGTGGTATATTGTGACGCCTTAAGGATCAACCTTGGTTTAGTATTAATGTAGCATGGTATGGTTATAGCCTATGCTTCCAGGCAACTGAAAGTCCATGAAAGGAACTAAACGAATCATGACCTCGAGTTGGCAGCGGTGGCATTCTCCTTGAAGATTTGGAGACACTATTTTTACAGGGTCCACATGAATGTGTTTATGGACTATAGAAGCATACAGTACGTGTTTACCCAAAGGGATCTAAATCTACGTAAAAGAAGGTGGTTGGAGCTTCTTAAAGATTATGATATAAGTGTCCTTTATCATCCGGGCAAGGCTAATGTTGTGGTAGATGCTCTTAGCAGGATTTTTATAGAGAGTGCGTCCCATGTAGATGAGGAGAGGATGTGCATCTGCTTGCACGACTAGGAGTTCATCATGTTGACTCGATGAGTAGTTGTGTCGTTGTTTTGAATGGATTGGAACCTTCCTTGGTGACCGAGGTCAAGGCTAGAGTAGATGAGGATCCTATTTTATTAAAGTTGAAGGAAGCCATTCAAAATCAGAAGATGGAGGTTTTCTCCCAACGGGGAGATGGTGTATTACGATATCAAGGTCATTTGTGTGTATCGGGTGTTGATGACTCGAGGGAGCAGATGTTGTATGAGGTTCATTGTTCTAGATATTCTATACATCCAGGTGCAACCAACATGTACCGTGACCTATGAGAAGTTTATTGGTGGAATGGCATGAAGAAGGACATAGCAGTGTTTGTGGCTAACTGTCCGAATTTTCAACAGCTAAAGGTTAAGCATCGAAAACCCGGAGGTGTGCTTCAAGCAATTAATATCCCTACTTGGAAGTTGGAGGAAATCAATATGGACTTCATTATCGAGTTTCCTCGTACTCATAAACAGTATGACTCTATTTGGGTTGTCATAGAAAGGCTAACTTAAACAACTCATTTTCTACTAGTCAATACTACTGATTCAGTGGACGCTTATGATAAATTGTATATTAGGGAGTTAGTTCCGTTGCATGGAGTTCCTTTGTCCATTATATCAAGTAGAGGTACTCAGTTTACCTCCCAGTTTTGGAGATCATTTTAGAAGGGACTTGGTACTCAGGTAAAGCTTAGCACAACATTTCACCCGCAAATAGATGGTCAGGCTGAATGGACCATTTAGGATCTTAAGGATATGTTGAGGGCGTGTGTGATTGATTTTATGGGTAGTTGCGATGGCCATTTACCTCCCATTGAGTTTGCATATAATAACATCTACCATTCCCACATTCAGATGGCTCCGTTTGAGGCTCTTTATGGGCGGAGATATAGATCGCCTATTGGATGGTTTGAAGTCGGTGAAGTTGTGTCGATAGGACCAGATTCAGTCTATAAGGCTATGGAGAAGGTTTGACTTATAAGGGCAAGATTGGAAACAGCGCAAAGTTGTCAAAAGTCCTATGCGGATGTGAGGAGAGAACTCGAGTTTGAAGTTGGTGATTGGGTGTTTTTGAAGGTATCACCCATGAAAGGAGTGATGAGATTCGAAAAGATGGGGAAACTTAGTCCCTTTTATGTTGGCCCATACCGGATTGTGAGTAGTGTTGGCAAGGTATCATATGAGTTGCCCTAAAAATTGGCTTCAGTACATCCAATTTTCCATGTATCGCTCTTAAAGAAGTGCATGGGTGACCCTGCTTTGGTTGTCCCGGTGGAGAGCATAGGTGTGAAGGATAGTATTAGCTATGAAGAGATTCTGGTGGAAATACTTGATCGTTAGTTTCGAAAGATAAGGAAAAATAAAGTAGCTTCAATAAAGGTTTTGGAAATGAATCAGCATGTTAAGGGAGCTACGTGGGAAGCTGAAGAAGATATGATGGCTAAATACCCGCATCTATTCCCTTCCGATTCAGTTTCAACTTGAGGTATCAATTTCCTCCCCAGTACTCTATTCAGATTCATGTTCAACTCATGTGCCCTAGTTTCTTTCAGGTTAATGTATGTATGTACGATTCATTAATTCAGTTCAGTCATGTAATTCAGTCCGGAGTCAGTCACTCCGTCAGTTTCAACTCTAAATGTTCAGTATTTGGTACAACAATTGCTCTTCCTACCTTTTCAGTATGATTATCCACTTTTGAGGAAGAATGTTCCCAAGGGGGCGATATTATAATACCCCAAAAGCCCTAAGATCAGACTTGAGGGTTGAAACATATTAAAAAAATGTTTGCACCAAGTCCTAGGATGAGTCGTCCAGTGACCCGTGAAATATTCCATGAGTCGTTAAGTGACTCATGGAGTGGAGGGGAATTCGGATGAGTATGTGATTTGAGGGTTGACCACGAGACAAGCCACGACTCATGGTTAGGGCAACGAGTCGTAGGGCTAGTCATGGTCAGGAGCCGACATAGAGGTTAAGATTATGGGAAGTGTTCTCAACAACTGGTCACCACAAGTCATGGTGTCCCTCATGGTTACTAGCAGGGTGATGTGTCCAGTGATGGTGACAAATGCAGACGACGAGTCATCCCCACAGGTAACGAATCGTCCAGTCCCTCGTTGGGACTAGCTGTGCAATTATCCTGCGAATTTATTCAGGGCTTTTCTGTAATCCCTAAGCTCCTTAGACGTAAACTACGTCATTTTGAGCTTAGATAGGTCTGTTTTAAGAGGGTTTAACTCATTTAACCTATCCCTCTCCATGCATGCAAGCCTAGAAGTTCCTAAGGGTTATCAGACCTAGAAATTCATCAATTCTCCTTCAATTTCTCATGGGCATTAAAGAAGGTGGAGAAATCATAAGTATCCATGTTTGTATGGTTATGAATGGGTGTATCCATCAACTCCCATGCCCAATTCCTTCTCAAATTCATGGAAATTCCTAGTTGATGATCTATGGGGTTTTAACACAACTTGTGAATTCTGTAAATATCTATCATGGGTAAATTCAATTCATGTTTCTAATGTTGACTTCATATTTATGGGCATGTTTTATAATGTTTCCTATTAAAATTCATGTTTTCAAAGTCTTACAATTATGATGCCCAATTATAAATGTTCATGAGATATATATGATGAAAGTATGATTTAAAATTACTCATGTTTATAGCCATGATTTTTACTATCTAAAGTATGTTCAAGTTTGGGAAAGCCCATATGATCAAGTATGTTTCATGGTTTTCCTCAAATACATGTTATTAGCTTACCACATCGACATTAGAGCCTAGGCTCCCACTCTTTTCAACTTGTGGTATGGTTTGAGCCAAGGCTACTCATGTTGTATTTTTAGATTATGCATGTGATATTATGATTCAGCTTCACCGTAAGATGATGGTCCAGCTTCACTGAAAAACGATGGAGAGCATATGCATATTAGTGGGAGTAGTGTCTAGCACCGAGTAAGCTAAGGGTTTAGTCAACCCTATGCATCAGAACTACGTGCCAACGTAGGTATGTACAGATTATTTCGGACCCCCTTATTAGCTTCCCCTTCCCCAAGGGGCTTCAGCTTGATATTGATATCATGGTAGCGTCCTTAGCCCTAGAAAGGCTTTGGACGGCTTTGCCCACTTGAGTATAATAGTCGGGACCATTTATGCTCTATTGTGGTAATGTTGGTTATATGACGAGTCTCCCATTGTTCCTCATGATTTCAGTTATGCATGTTCATCAGTCATGATATTATGTTTTCAGCAGGTTTGAGCCAATGTTTAGTTTAGTTATGAATAAACAGTTTCAGCTTTGAGTCATTCGATTCAGTTATGACATTTAGTTATGTTTAAATCATGTTTTTAGATAATAGCATGCAAGCCCTACTCTTAGAATATTATAATGAAATGTTTTATGATATGCATGATTTCTAATTTTACTTACTTAGCGGTTTTACTTAACTTTCATACACGGTACATTCCACACTGATCACATACTTTATGTTGTATCGTTCCATGATTGAAGCTTGGATATTCTGGCTTAGTCTCGCTGTTAGCCAGATCCTCAAAGTTGCATCTCTCAGCTAGAGTTGGTGAGTCCTCTTCCTTCGAGGACGCTTTTATTCAGCTTGTGTTCAGTATGTTTAGTATCAGTTTTAGTGTGTTAGTTGGGGTCTTTTTCGATCAACTCATCAGCGTGTAGAGGCTTATCAGGTATAGTATATTTTTAGTTTCAGGTTGTGTTATGTTTTGATGTAATACCCCAAAAGTGCATAAGATTGGACCCCGGATCAAAATTTTAAGTTTGGATGGAAACTAGGAAAATAACACAGAACGTGTGATGTAACGACTTGTGGTATTAAACCACGAGTCATTGTATGCAGTCGCGGTGAGGGGAAGTCCTGGTGGCAGTGGGGACAACAGACGATGTAACGACTAATTGCTTGGAACAAGGAGTCATTGTCAGCAGTCATTGTCTACATGGTCAATTCCCAATGGACTTAACGGACCGACACCATGACATGTTGGAGGTTACAACAAGTCGTGGTGAGACTCACTGTGAGGAAGTTCAGAAATTTCAGAGGGGCAAGAAACGATCGACTCAAGGACCTGTTGGACCAAAGGAAAACTCATCCTATCTATCCGTGGTTTGATTCCAGTAGAAAGGGCTGAGAACTGCATATGAAGGGCCATACTACTAGTTGTCATAACTTTCAACGACTCGTTATACCCCCGTTGGATCGACCTAAGCAACTTTTCAGGGAATTTTCATTAAGGGCATTTTCGACCTTTCCATGATATAAGACCCTAAACTACGTCGTTTCATGTATTTTTATGGGCATTTTAAGATATTTTACGTCCATATTGCATAGGTCATTCCCATGTAGAGAAATTTTTGAGAGGTCAAGCTATTCCTCAAGCTTTTCCCTATCAATTCATCCTTGGGCATTCAAGAACTTTAGAATCTGATCGTACCCTGGTACGTAGGGTTATGAATGGGTGTTTTCGTTCACACCCATGTCTATTCTCTAGTAATCTATTGAAATCTACTAAAAATCTATTGTGGTTTTAATTCAATTTTTATGAAAATCTAATGATTTGCAAATGGATTGTTTTAAAGTGTGATGTAAATTATATTTTATGAATTCTGATCAGATTTTACAACTATTTTGATTATGAAATTATTGATTTCGATTTCTATTAAATTAAGCCTAATTCTGTATGATCTATGATGAATTGATTTATGATCTTCACTTCAATTGTAGATATATACAAGCCCAACATGATTTATGAATTGAAATGTTTATTTATTCAACTACCCATCGTGATTTGATGATTTACAAGTTATATGTATAATCTACAAGTATGCATGAAGCCTATGATTCATGAATTATGTTTTGGCCGACTCATGGGCCTTATGTCATGTCTAGTTCATGTACGTACAATTATGTTTATGATTATCATGATTTAACTAGCCCATGAATTCATGTATGTTATATTATGAGCACTATATATATTTTGGGAGTAGTATCAAGCACCGAGTAGGTTCGGGGCCTAGGTTCTGCCCCGGATCTCATAAATTATGTGCCACTATAGGTATGTTGGGACCTCCTTTGTGACTGTCCCTATCCCAAATGGCCTCATAATGTTGATATCACACTTTCATGGTTCTACACTTTGCAAGGTATGGATACTCTCCCGACTAGGGTTACAAGTCGGGTTTCATGTGTGCTCATACATGGTATGTTGGTTAAGAGAATCTCCCACTGTTCCTCATGATTTATGCATGTTTATGATTACATATGTTGCCTCAAGTAATGTTTATTATGGCTTTTCTCCCATGATTATGGGTACGATTGTATTACGAATGCTTTGAAAACCTTGAGCCTTATGATATGTTATGTTATGAAATTTATGATATGAGCATGACGTCCTACTCTTATGATGTTTTATGATATTTTACATATTTTAAATGTCTGTTTTACTTACCCTGCATACTCGGTACATTCCATTAACTGACCAAAAACTTTCTATGTTGTATCATCTTATGATACAGGTTCCGGCTCTCAGGCTCTTCCTCATATCTATAGCATCTCAGAGTGTACTTTCAGCTTATTGATGAGTCCTTATTTTTCGAGGGTCGTTTGACAGACATTCATGCTAATTTGTCTTTTAGTACTTGTCCGGGTTAGTTGGGGGTGTTGTCCCATCAACCCATCGTATGTAGTAGAGGCTTTCAGATAGTATGTAGTATCCATCTTATGTGTATGTATGGAGATTTCCTTACGTTATGATATGTTATGATTATGTTTACATTTCCGCTATGCCTTGTGATTAGTATTCCTCTATAATGAATAAAGTTAGATGTATGCTTATTCCATGGGTCAACTTGGGGCCTCTCAGGGTTCCTTGTCCCGTGATATGATCCGGGTCTATGTTTGGATCGTGATATTTCAGGTGATCAGATGTTATTATATTTTCAGACTTCCGCTATTATGCATGTTAGACTTCTGTATTATTATGTTGAGTTTTAGATGTCATGTTCATGCCATGGGTTAACTTGGAATCTCTGGGGGTTCTTTGTCCCTTGTCTCGATCTGGGCTTTTATTTGGTTCGTGACATAATTTGTCGACGAATCATTAAGCACCCACTCATAACCCTACATACCTGGATGGGATTGATTCTACCACTTCTCTGATTGCCCAAGAAGAATTTGAATGAAAACCTTGAAGAAATGCTATAGTTCACCTCTTCAACCTCTCAAGCTTGCATACATGGAATGAAATAACTTAGAATAGGTTTTCTCCTCCTTAAACCCATTAAAACGGGCCTTAAACGATGTAGTATAGGGCCTTAGGACGTAGAAATGACAAAAATACCCTTACTGATTACGCAAAAAATTCTTCACTAGACGAACCAACGGGCGCCCCAATGGGTTGTTCGATGATACCACGACCCGTGGTGACAATCCGTCCTGTACACTATCCAGGCTTGGTCTCGGCTCAAACCACGACTAAAAACGATGGGTCGTCATTACTTGCAACGGGTGGTTCTGTCGACGGTTGTTTACTCCTGCAACTTTGACACATCCTCAAACAACGAGCATCACCACGACTCATGCACCCGCCAACGAGTCGTGGTCTACTTCTGTCGAATACACTGAACATGTTGCCATCCAAACAAAAACTACTAACAACGGTCCGTGCTAACTCGTGACGGGTCGTGGGATTACCCTTCACTCCCCATATGCTAAGGTCCATCTCTCACCACGACCATAAATGATGACTTGTTGTTTCCCACAACGAGTCATCACATGGATCGTTGCTTCCACTGTCCCTAGACCAGATGCTTTCAACGATCGTCCCAACGGGTCGTTGGTTGGACCAACAATCTGTAGGGTTTCCCCTTCTGCAACTTTTTCCTAGTTTCAGCAGTTTTCAACTTTTAACTCCCGGGTCTACTCCTAGGCACTTCCGGGGTATTACAATATCTCTCCTATGGGAAAATTCATCCTCGAATGTAGGAAACAATAAGAAAACAAAAACACGCAATTATCATATTCTGATACTGATCATTATAACCAAAAACAAACGGAATGACTACCTCTGATTCAAAATATATAGCTGAATTGAATTCGCAAATGACATACACACTCATATATATTAAAGAAACATGCATGCATGAATTTATCATGAAACTAAATAGAGTTATAGAGAAAAAATGATACCTCAAGTCAGTAATGAGCCGGTAGAAAATAAGTATGGGTATTTATCCGTCATATCCGCTTCGGCTTCCCACGTAGCTCCTTCAACACGATGATTCCTCCATAGTACTTTAATCGAAGCTACTTCTTTGTTCCTTAACCTTCGAACCTTTGGATCTAGTATTTCCACCAGAACTTCCTCATAGCTAAGGCTATCCTATATACCAACGCTGTCCACCGGAACTACTAAAGCTGGATCTCCCAAACATTTCTTCAAAAGGGATACATGAAACACAGGATGCACAGAAGATAACTCTGAGGGCAAGTCCAACTCATACACTACCTTAAAAACTCTCCTCATAATTTGGTAGGGACCAACATAGCGGGAACTGAGTTTTCCATTCTTTCCAAACCGCATGACTCCCTTCATGGGAGATACCTTCAGAAATACCTAATCATCCACCTCTAACTCCGACTCTCTCCTCCTCACATCAGCATATGACTTTTGACGACTCTGAGCGGTTTTCAGCCTTTTCCTTATCAACTGAACCTTCACCATAGACTCATGAACTGAATCTGGAACCATCCGATGGGCGATCTACATCTCCGTCCATAGAGAGCCTCGAACGGTGCCATTGGGATACTGGAGTGATAGCTGGTATTGTAAGCAAACTCGATCAGGGGCAAGTGATCATCCCAACAATCTTTAATGTCCATCACACATGCTCTCAACATGTCCTCGAGAGTTTGAATTGTCCGCTCCGCCTGACCATCCATTTGCGGATGAAATGTTGTGCTGAGTTTAACCTGAGTCCCAAGCCCTTTTTGAAAAGACCGCAAAAACTGGGAGGTAAATTGAGTACCTCGGTCTGAAATAATAGACAAGGGCACTCCATGTAATCGAACCAACTCCCAAATATACTGTTTAGCATAATCATCCGCTGAATCTGTGGTTTTCACTATAGGAAATGTGCAACCTTGGTCAACCTGTCTACCACCACCCAAATACAATCTTAGTGTCGGCGAGTACGAGGTAGGCATGTAATGAAATCCATATTAATCTCTTCCCATTTCCAAGTGGGAATGCTAATATCCTCCCGGTCTTTGATGCTCGACTTGCTGACAGTTAGGGTACTTGGCTACGAATTTCGCAATATCCTTTTTCATGGTTCCACCAATATATTTCTCGCAAGTCATGATACATCTTGGTGCCGCCTGGATAGATAGAACACCTAGATTCATGTTCCTCATGCAATATTTGGTCTGTCAAATTATAAACATCTTGAACACATAGACGACCCTGGTACGGCAGCACCCCATCTCCCCTTTGGTAGAAGAACTCCACTTTCTGACTTCAAACGACTTCCTTTAGCTTTACCAAAATCGGATCCTCATCTTGTTTAGCTTTCACATCAGTCACCAAGGAAAATTATGATCCATTTTGCACAACAGCGCCACCATAGGTCGTGTCGGCCAATGTAACTACCAATGGACATCTTTAACCAACTCCTTTCCCTCATCCACGTGGGACACACTCTCCATAGAGAGCCGTCTAAGTGCGTTTGCTACCACATTAGCCTTACCCAGGTGGTAAAGGACTCTCAAGTCATAGACCTTTAGTAGCTCCAACTACCTCCTTTGCCGAAGATTGAGATCTTTTTGAGTGAACACATATTGCAAGATCTCGTGGTCCGTAAATACATCAACATGGACCCAATACAAGTAATGCCGCCATATCTTCAATGCAAACACCACCGCAGCCAACTCAAGATCAGGGGTTGGGTAATTCCTCTCATGGACTTTCAACTTTCTTGAGGCATATGCTATCACCGTCCCACGTTGCATTAATACGCATCCGAGTTCGATTCTCGAAGCATCATAATACACCACAAAACCATTAGTAACCTTGAGTACGGTCAACACTGGTGCTAAAGTGAGTCAAGTCGTCAACTCTTGGACATTTCTCACAAGTCTCCGACCATTGGAACTTTACCTTCTTCTGAGTCAACTTGGTCAAAGGTGCTGCAATAGATGAGAATCCCTAAACAAACCTCCGGTAGTAGCCATCTAAACCCAAGAAACTCCAAATATCTGAAGGATTCACCGGTCTAGGCCAATTTTTTACTACCTCAATTTTCTGAGAATCTACCTTTATGCCCTCACTCGATACCACATGGACAAAAAATGCCACAGTGTCCAACCAAAACATGCACTTGCTGAACTTTACATACAATTGATGATCCCAGAGGGTCCGAAGTAGTACTCTCAAGTGAGCGGCATGCTCCTCCTTGCTCCGAGAGTACATAAGGATGTCATTAATGAACACAATCAAGAACATGTCCAAATATGCCTTGAACACCCTATTCATTAGATCCATAAAAGCTATAGGGGCATTGGTTAGTCCAAAAGACATAACAACAACATCGTAGTGACCATACCGAGTCTTGAAAGCGGTTTTTGGGATGTTACTCTCTCGAACTCTGAGTTAATGATAATCAGACAGGAGATCAATCTTGGAGAAATACTTAGTTCCCTAAAGATGATCAACCAAGTCATCAATCTTTGGTAAAGTACACCTATTCTTAATGGTGACCTTGTTTAACTGCCGATAGTCAGTGCACATCCGAAGCGAACCATCCTTCTTCCGGACAAATAACACTGGTGCACCCCATAGAGACTTACTCGACCTAATAAAGCCCTTATCTAACATGTCCTTCAACTGATCCTTCTACTCTTTTAGCTCGGCTAGAGCCATCCTGTAGGGCGGAATACATATAGTCTGCGTGTCGGGAAGAAGGTCAATACCGAAATCAATCACCCGCTCGGGAGGAATGCCTGGAAAATCATTAGGAAACACCTCTGGATACTCACATACTGTTGGAACTGACTGGATAGTTGGGGTTTCAAACTCAAAATCCTTAACCCTAATTAGATGGTACATGCTACCCTTAAAAATCATCTTCCTGGCATTAATGTAGGAAATGCATCGACCTACAAGCACAGCTGAACTACCCTTCCATTGTAAGACTTACTCACCTGAAAATCTGAACTCTGCTGCCCAGGTTCTACAATTTACTAAATCATAGCATGCAAATAGCCAATCCATACCGAAAATAACATCGCAATCGATCATGCCTAACTCTATCAAATCTGCTGAGGTGACCTTATGTAGGAGTGAGACTGGGAAACCTCTATACACCCATGTAGCTATAACTAAGTCACCTACTGGAGTAGAAACTGAGAAGGGTTCTGATAAGACATCGGGATTGACTCTGAATCTACTGGCCAAATAAAGTGTCACATAAGACAAGGTAGCACCCGGATCTAGCAAAGCATAACATCAATATGGACAAATCGCAACATACCAGTGACAACATCTGGGGAGACCTCCTGCTCCTGACAAGATGCTAAGGCATAGAGTATGTTCTAGCGCTGACCGCCAACTATGCTAGTAGATGCCCCCTGATGTGTTGGGCGTGCGGGAAGGGCTGTTGAACTAGAACCTGGGCCTAGGCCCCCAACCTGATCCTGCCTCACAGCTGGGCGATATCTAAGCATGTGTTTGGGCTTCCAACACCCGAAACAAGAACCTGAACCCGCCAAGCACTGGTCTTTTTGCCCCCAACCACATCTGCGTCAAGCTGGGTTGCTAGAATCTGCGGGTCTGCTGCTTTGACTCCTCGAGCCTAATGCTCTCCCTCTATGATCATGTCTAGGCCTGGATGGCACACTCAATGTTGATGAAGCCAGGGCGAATGATCTCTGGTAAGTCTGCTGTAGGTGCTCACCATCGGACCTCTACTGAGAGAATCATTGGTCCTCTGTCCTAGCCCTCTTGGCCTCCCTCTCTCTCGTATGTACCGCCTTCATTTGCTTGGCATACAACACTATGCGGGGGAAGTCTACATCCTAGTGAAGCATGGCAGTCCTGTAATCTTTGTCCAAATAACTTGCTATCCTATGGACAAATCTACTCACTCGCATCGTCTGATCGGCTACCAAACTCTGGGGCATATTTCGATAGGTGAGTGAACTCAAGGGCATATTTACGAACTTAGCTATTTTTATCTCCCTCATCTCCTGAGGGGAGAACTGGTATAGAAATGCAACCTGGAACTTTTCCCAAGTGACCGTACTTGCTCCTGTGACTCTGCTATCCTTCCATTGACAGAACCAGATATACGCGACCCCTTTCAGCTGATAAGAGGCTAAATCGGCACACTCAACTCAAATCATCCCAATAATCTGGGTGATTTTGAAAATCTTATCAACCAACTCATGTGGGTCCTCATCTACCTTGGACCCAAGGAACTCAGACGGGTTCATCCTCAAGAAGTCTCTAACTAGAGCCGCTGCTGCAGTGCCATTATGTGGAACATGCGCAACGGCTTGCTGGTTGACCTGAGCAGTGAAAGCCTACGCAAGCATCTGAATAGCTACCCAGAACTCAGCATGGGCTGCTGCCTCCAGTGCCTGGGGCTCCTGAACTGGTGGGGCTGGTTTATGCCCATAACCATTTCCATCCTCATGGCCTTCACCACCTCCATTCCTCCTTCCATTTATTCTTCGAGGAGCCATTATTCTGCGATCTCGAATAGCATGAATTAGAAGGATAAATAGACTTTTCATCGCACGACATAGATAATGAAAGAAGGGAACACTTCCTAAAAGTCTTGTAGCCTCTTCGTCATAAGTGTGGCGCGCTTCACACCCATGAAAAATACTCTACTTAACCCGTCTTTCGGACACCCTAGGACACTTCAAACCTATTTCTCTGATACCAAGTCTGTCATGATCCGAACGGAGGCCCGAATCGTAACAAGGGATAAGAAGCCCCGAGGGACCAAAGTCGACTCATGGCATAAGCATACATCTAACTCAATCACGAACTGAATAACCATCAATACCATTATAGAAGTAGCCTAACTTAAATATAACATACGAATATAAAGTCCAAAGCTTAATATATACAAATGTTTGAATAGCCTCTAAACATGACGAGTTGATGGGACAGGACCCAACTAACTCAACAAGCTGAAATCCAAAATTCATAATGAAAGATAGATAGTCTGGTACTCAAAAGATAAGGACTCACCAATAAACAGAATCTAACTTCAATGAACTATCTAAGAGTGGGGCTGAACCTGAGAGTCGGGTCCTTTATCATGAAATGATACAGCATAGAAAGTATGCAGTCAGTACGCGGAATGTACTGAGTATGCAAGGTAAGTAAACCGCTATAGTAAGTAAAATCACTTTAAGACAATGACGTAGTCAAAACATATAAATCATTAACTAAGAGTAGGTCTTGAATGCATTCCTTCTGAAATCATGATCTTTTCATAACATACGATACATAGCTTACAACATCAAACTGACTCGAATGACTCAAAGCTGAAATATGACATATATAGAAAAGCTAAACATTGAGTCAAACCTTGCTTTTAGAAGATGCATGTATAAAATAATAACGATGAGTAATGAACATGCAAATCTAGTTCATATAGACAATGGGAAACTAATCACTTAACTGACATACCACGATAGATCTTACGTGGTCCCGACTATTACACTCAAGTGGAAAGAGCCATCCAAAATCTTTTTAGGGCTAAGGACACTACCATGATATTTATATCAAGCTCAAGGGCTATTCGGGCTGGGGATAACTCACAAGGGATCTCCCAGTAATATAATAGTATAAACCTACCTTGGTGCGTAATTTTGAGGCATAGGGTGATTGACCCTTAGCCTTCTCGGTGCTAGACTCTTCTCCCAAAACATGCAATGCTCTACATCGTATATAACGAAGTTCAACATCTTCTATTAATGAAGCTCAATGATCAGTACATCTCAAATATGAAATCATGAATATGAGAAGCTTTACTCTAGAACATTCCACAAGTTGAATACATACTTGGGAGCCTTTTCTCCAAATCCATGTGGTAAGCTATCATAGGAAGACATAACTCAAAACATACCACAAGCTAGAA
>JACEIK010000143.1:552823-583204 GCA_018107945.1 Datura stramonium | reverse complement strand
AGAGGACAAGGTCGAGGAGTTCATGTCTCTCTGACATGGTAGTATGAGTGAAAGGGAGTACGACCTCAACTTCCCTTAGTTGGCTCATTTTGCTTCGGAGATGGTCTCCAGCATGAGAGCCAGAATATGCTAGTTTGTGTATGGCCTCTATAAGCATACAATAGGTGAATGTGGGGCAACATTGCTACATCCAGACATGAATATATCCTGGCTAATGGTCTACGCCCAACAAACCGAGGACATAATGTTAGCAAACCAACTCGATGGGGAGTAGCACCAAAGTAAGAAGGCCAGGTCAGCTGGCTATGATAAAAGATACTAAGAGGGCAGTAGTAGACCTGCCTTCCATAAGAGGTCCACAAATGATCAACAAAGGTAGAATAATTAGGGTCATGGGTATAAAGCTTAAGGGTCCCAGTCGCAGACCAGCGTGACATGGAGTGTCCCTTGACTTTCCCTATGTAACAGTTTTGGGAGAAGACACCTGGTAGAGTATCAAGTGGGGGAAATAGATGCTTTGGATGTAGGTGATAGGGTTATTTTCACATGGACTACCTTAATCCAGGCCACAGGGATGGGGTTCATACAGTTATATCCCATAATACCGAAACAATTTCTCCTTGTGATAGTCAGGCCCAATAGGGCAAGGTGTGAAAAAAAGCGGTGGGCAGAACCATTTATATGCTTTAGCAGGTGGCTAGAATCTAGAGGCGTCTCCTGATGATGCTACAAGTGTAATAATAGTTTTTTCTCTTGATATTTATGCTCTTATAAATCCAAAACCAATTTTATTATATGTGACACCTTATATTTATTTGAGGTTTAGGTTAGAACCCTAACAACTCCCTGAACCTTTTTTAGTATCCACTCTGTTCAATGAGTCAGTAAATGTAAAGTGAGTATATCAAAATTGTATAGTCATAGTGTGACATAGAGTAGTAGAGTTAACCTTGTTAATTGAGAATGGTTGATTTCAACATCATAATGGGTATGGACTAGTTCTCCTCATGTTATGCTACCCTAAATTGTTGCACCAAGGTGATCATGTTCTAGTCCCATAATGAGACAATGCTAGAATTGAGGGGAAATATTGTAGTTCCATAGTGTAGGTTTATTTCCTGCCTTAAGGTAAGGAAGTTGATTTCAAAAGGGTGGCTATGCCCCTAGTTTGGGGGCTTGACATGTTGTNATATTGTAGTTCCATAGTGTAGGTTTATTTCCTGCCTTAAGGTAAGGAAGTTGATTTCAAAAGGGTGGCTATGCCACCTAGTTTGGGGGATTGACACTGATACTTGGATTGTGAATTTCTACCAGTGTTGTTTGTGTGTGAATTTCTATAGATATATCTGGATGGGTTACCGGGATCCCTCTAAAAGGGAGATCGCCTTTGCGATTGATGTATTCCTAACACAAAGTCTATTACTAATCCTTCGTATAGAATTGATCCAACAGAATTAAAGGAACTACAAGAACTGTTGAAGGATCTTTTTGATAAATGATTTATTTAGTTGAGCATTTCACCATGGGATGCATCGATCTTATTTGTCTGAAAGAAGGACGGGTCCTTATGGATGTGTATTGATTATTTCCAGTTGAATAAGATCACCATAAATAACAAGTAACTATGTCCAAGAATTGATGATTTGTATGATCAACTTAGGGGTGCCAAGTGTTTCTCTAAGATTGACCTTAGATTAGGGTATCACCTACTAAGTGTCAAAGAAGAGGATACTATGAAAATGACTTTAGGACCTAAAATAAACACTATGAATTCTTGTTTATGTCCTTCGAGTTAATAAATGCACCAACAACTTTTATGGATCTCATGAAATGAGTGTTCATACCATATCTCAATCCATTTGTGGCAGTGTTCAATCGATGACATCTTAGTGTATTTGAGGCTTGAGGGTCAACATGTGAATCACCTTAGAATTGTATGGTAGACACTCAAAGACCTTCAATTGTATGCTAAGTTCTTCAACTGTGAGTTCTTGTTGGATGCATTGGCTTTCTTAGGATTGACTGAGACCCACGATTCCCAAAGAGGATAGGAGTTTCCTAGGTTTTGTAGGTCACTACTAGAAGTTTGTGGAGGGATTTTCCTCTATTCAGTGACAAAGACGGCTTAGAAAAAAGGCTATCTTTTAGTGGCCAGAGGCTTGCCAGAAGAGCTTGCAAGAGTTGAAGACCAGGTTGACTAGAATTCTAGTGTTAACTTTGCTAGAAGAAATAGATGGGTTCATAGTATATTGTGATGCTTTAGGGATATGACTCGGGTGCATGTTGATGCATAAGGGTAGGGTGATAGCCTATGAGTCCAGACAGCTAAAAGTTCATGAGAGAAATTACCCAACACATGATCTTGAATTGGCTGCAGTGATCTTTTGTCTAAAGACGTGGCACCATTATTTTGTATGGAGTCCATGTGGAAATTTTCATATATTGTAAGAGTCTTTAGTATATTTTCAAGTAGAAAGGGTTTAATCTTAGGCAGCGGAGGTGGATCGAGTTGCTCAAGGACTATGATGTTAACATCTTGTACCATCCAGGGTTGGCCAATATGTAGCCGAAACTCTTAGTTGATGCTCCATAGGGAGCTTGGCTCATGTTGAAGGGAGAAAGAGAGTTTTATAGATATGTTCAAAAGTTGGTAAACCTAGGGGTACACTTGTTAGACTCCGAATATGGTAGTGTAATGGTACTAAACAAAGCAGAATCTTCATTAGTTGTAGAAGTGAAGGGAAAACAGTATGATGATCCCATCTTGATCCAATTGAAGGAGGGTATTCATAAGCATTGACTATGGCTTTTGAGCAAGCGGGAGATGGCACTCTTAAGGTACCAGGGTAGGTTGTGTTTCCTGAATGTGGACAGGCTTCAAGAGAGAATCACAGTGGAGGCACATAGTTCCCGATACTCTATCCATCCAAGTTCCACCAAAATTTATCATAATTTGAAGGAGATTTATTGGTGGGTTGATAGGAAGAAGAATATAGAGGACTATGTGACTAAGTGTCCGAATTATCACCAAGTGAAAGCAGAGCATCAAAGGCTAGGAGGCTTAGCCTAGAGTATAGAATTGCTAGTGATGAAATGTGAGATGGTCAATATGGATTTTGTGACAGGTCTACCTCACTCATTTTTAAGTATAACTCAGTTTGGGTAATTATGGGCAGATTCACCAAGTTAACATATTTCCTACATTTCAAGATGACAAACTCAGCAAAGGACTATGCCAAGTTGTATATTTGGGAGATTGTTCAACTTCACAGGACACCAATGTTCATCACTTCAGATAGAGGTGCTTAGTTCGTAACTCATATTTGGAAGTCCTTTCTGAAAGGTTTGGGCACTCGCATAAATATGAGTACAGCTTTCCACCCGCAGATAGATGGCCAGGCCGAACGCACTATTCAAACACTTAAGGACATGTTGAGGTGTGCTTTATTGATTTCAAAGGCAGTTGGGATGACCCTTTTCAACTCATTGAGTGCGCATGAAATAATAGCTATCATACCAATGTTCAGAAGCCTGCCTATAAGGCTTTATATGGGAGAAGGTGCAGATCGCCTATCAGATGAGTTGAGATTGCAGAAAAAGAATTACTTTGACATGACTTGGTCCACTAGGTTGTGCAGAAGGTTAAGTTGATTCACGAGCGATTGAGGACTGCTCATAGTCACTAGAAATTCTATGGTGATATGCAGCATAGAGACTTAGAGTTTGTTGTTGATGATATGGTGTTTTTGAAGGTTTCACGTATGAAAGGCATCATGTTATTCAGAAGAAAGGGAAAACTTGGCCCAAGGTATATTAGCCGTTACAGGATTATGTGGAGAGTTAGGTTGGTGGCATATGAGTTAGAGCTTCCTGCAAAGTTAACTTCTACTCATTAGGTCTTCCACATGTCCATGTTGAAGAAATGCATGGGAGACCCATCTTTAGATGTTCCAGTTGAGAGTACAGGGGTCTAAGAGGACCTGACTTATGAAGAAGTCCTAATGGCTATCTTTGGTCATCAAGTGCAAAAGGTGAGAACTAAAGAGGTTGTTTTAGTAAAAGTGTTGTAAATAAGTTAGAATGTCAAAGAGGCTACATGGGAAGTCATTAATGAGATGAAAAGAAAGTTATCCCCAGTTACCCCTCGAGTAGGAGAAAGATGATCCAAGTACTGATTCTAGACTTATTTAATGTTTTTCATGCTCCATTCTTAGGTAGACTCTATAATGCTCTATGAGTTTTTTAGTCATGCTATATTCCTTTACTTTCGATGACTCATGCCTATAATCATCGACTCTCTATGTTTCAATAAATTCTTCCCTTGCAATCCGGTACCTAGCAATACTATTGTCCCATCAATGGAGAGGAGTTATAGGGGAGTTAAAAAAATGCAATGGGTAAAGTATTTAATGCGTGTAATGTTCCATTTCAACAATTTTAGAAGACAATAAAGGAGCTTAGTTGATTTTTTTCATTATTTTTCCTTGTTGTTGTGCTTCATTTTTTCTTGTAAGTCCTATGATGCTGATTTTAGTTAGTTGATGTATGGTTTGGAATTCTTGGATAGTGCCAATTGAAAAGGAAACTATAGAGAATATTTTATAGGATTTTAGAGTCTACTAGTGTCTTTAGTCATCATGCGAGGATGAATGATCCCAAGGGAGAGATATTTTAACACCTCGTAGCCTTGGAATGAATCCTCGACCATAGTATGTAAGTTTACTCATGTTATGGGGGGTGTTTTTATGGTAAGAAGTCTTTAACCAAGTGTAGAAGTTCCTGAGAGTTTAAATACCAAAAGTGGGAATTGCAAAAGTTTTCACTAGGTGCGGGCACCGTAGGTGCCACATGAGCCGTGGATGAGTGCAACGAGCCGTAAATCTTACTACATGTTGAGGTTATATATACTAAGTCACTGGGTTGACCTATGAAACAACATATGAATCATAGATGGGTTGTACGAAGTGTACCTTAAACCATAGATGGAAGTTCTATTTTTCCTAAGCCATCATTTAAGCCAACAAAGGCAACCTAAGAATCACAAATTCTTTCAACGAACCATATTTGGCTGTCATAAGTAGAAATCAAGATATCTATACCTACTAATAAGGTATACAAAATGATCTGCTGACTGCGTTTTAGAATTATGATTCCTATCTGGCTCCAACAATTGAGACTTTAGAGAAGTGAAATTTCCCAAGCTCAATCTATAATTCGATATATGGACCACAAATTCAATCCCCATTCCATAACAGTGACTCAGTTATAGTAAGTTGTGTTCTCTTCCCTATGTCAATAAATAGCTCCACCCCGAACTCTTACTAATTTTCTTCACCTTTAACTCGATGGAGTAGGCCTCCTTCTTCTCTCCAAGCTCTCATACCAAGAAGGTGAGTTCCTCCAATCCTTTCCTATGGATTATTGTTTCATGCAAGCTCAGATTGTTGAGTTCTTATCTTCTCTCTTCCTAGGGTTTTAAGAAAAACCCTCTTTCTAGCTCAAGAGACTTGGTAACCCTTCTTTTAATGTTATACCTCGGGAACCCAAGGATCAGACCCATGAGCCAAATCATAGAAAAACTGGAAATTCGCACCAGGTCACAGGATGGTTCGTGAGGTGGCTCGTTAGGTGGGACCACTAGTCGTGAAGTGACTCATGGTCAGGATTGGGCTTGGCTGAGTTTTTGGAGGTCATGGGGGTGACCAAGAGTCGTGGTCATACCTCATGACTTGTGAGGTTACCCGTGGCGACGATGGAATGCATGGCTAAGGATTGGTGGCAGTAGGGACCACGGATGGTGACCACGAGTTGTGGTCAGCCACCACGATTCGTTGGGTCCCTCGTGCGGTCCTCTAAGCTTGGTTGGGTAGTGTGTACCATGGATGGTGACCACAAGTTTTGGTCACCTACCACAATTCGTGGTGTCCTTCGTGTGGTCCCTAGGTGAATTATGGCAGCGTACCTGACGACTCAAGGCCATGAGTCATGGTCCCTGGCGATGAGTCCTCGAGTCCCTCGTGGGGACTGGAAGTCAGAAAAATTCTGCGATTTAAGTAAGGTTGTTTTCGTAATTCCTAAATTCCTAAGTCCTATACTACGTCCTTTTAACATCAGAGAGGGTAGTTTAAGAGGGAATAGACTAGACTAAGCCCTCATTCATGCATGCAAAGGTTTGAGAAGGTGATAGAAGGGTGATCTAGGTGATTTCAAGGTGTTCTTCCTCAATTTCTTATTGGGCAATCTAGGAAAGTTGAGAATCAGCTATCCCAGGTATGTAAGGTCATCAATGGGTGAATCCTTACACACTCATGCTCCTACTCTATGATTTTACTTAAGATTTTTCAAAAACTCATGGGGTTTGGTATTTGGTTTATATAAAAACTAATGATTTAATTATAGGTTTTGAGATTCTGAAATATTATCATAAACCTATGGATTTTGAACATCTTTTGAGATTTAAATTGGTTATAATATTGTTTATTTTCGATTTCGTAAACAATTAGTATTAATTATGCATGACCCATGATGAATCGATTTATGATCTATTATTCCATCAATGTTCTTTACGAGCCCAACATGACTTATGTTTTAAATTATGAATTTATTATGTTACCCATTATGATTTATGAAATTCAAGCTATATGCATGATCTATAAGTATGTATGAATCCTATAAATCATGAATTATGCTTTTGGCCGACTCACGAGCCTCTTGTCATAGAAAGATAACTTATGTTCAAGTATGTTTATGATTATCATGATTTAACTAGCCAGGAAATCATGTATGTATTATTATGAGAACTATATATGTTTTTAGAGTCGTATCGAACCCCGAGTAGATTCGGGGCTCAGGTTAAGCCCCGGATCTCATGAACTACACGCCACCATAAGTATATTGGGACCCCTTCATGCTAGTCCCTAGCCGAAATAGCCATTTTCATGGTGATATCACACTTTCATAGTTCTACCCTTGGCAAGGTACGAACACTCTCCCGGCTAGGGTTACAAGCCGGCCCCATGTGTGCTCATATGGGTTATGTTAGTTAAGACTATATCCCACTGTTCCTCATGATTTATGCATGTTATGATTATATATGTTGGCTCAAGTCATGTTAAGTAAATGTCTCTTATTATGATTATAATTATGTGTATGTTACGATTGTTTTGAAAACCTTGAGTCTTATGTTATGTTGTGAAGTTTATGATACGAGAATGATGCCCTAGTGTTATGATAATTTATGAGTTTCATATGTTTTAAATGTATTTTTTAATTACCTTGCGTACTCAGTACATTCCACGTACTGAACGCATATCTTCTGTGTTGTATTGTTTCATGATACAAGACCCAACTCTCAGGCTCACCCTCCTCAATAGTGTTTCTGAGATTTTTATCAGCTTATTGGTGAGTCCTCATGTTCCAAGAGCCATATGTTCAGACTCTATTCTTTTCTTTCAGTTTCAAAATTGTTGAGTTAGTTGGGGAGTTGTCCCATCAACCCGTCTTTCATGATTAGAAGCTTTTCAGACTATAAGTTGTACTACACTATCATGTTTGGATCATGTATTGTTTTTTCTTCATTGTTATGACATTCTTACGTTTTCTTAATTTTATGTCTTCCACTCATGTGATTGAATTAGATGTATGCTCATGCCCTGGGTCGACTTGGGGTCTCTTGGGGCTCCTTGTCCCGTGTCTATGATCTGGGTGTATGTTTGGGTCGTGAAAACATAGGTTCAGAGCCATAGGTTTATGTGTCCTAGGGAGTAGGAAAGCCGCGTTAAGTAGAGGGTTTTTCATGGGCGTGAAGCGCGCCATACTTATTAAGAAGTGGATACTAGATGTTTAGGAAATGTTCCTTTCTTTGATGATCTATGTCATGCGAGGAACGTCCCTTACTCTTCTAATTCGTGTTATTCACGTTTGCATAATCATGCCTCCACTTCGAGTAAATGCCAGGAGAAATGGAAATGGTAATGATCACGAGGGAGCCCATGATGGTGAGCATCAGCCAGCTCCACCCATTCATGAGGAGCACGTACTAGAGCCAGCGAGTGATTCAAATGTTGGAACAAGCCATGACTGCCTACGTCCAGAATCGGACAGTGGCAAATTTCCCCCGGAATGGGAATGCAACAACAACTAGGGTGAGGGATTTCTTGAGGATGAGCCCTCCAGAGTTCACGGGGTCAAAGGTTGACGAGGATCCACATGATCTTATAAAGGAGATTCTATAAATCACCCAGGTTATGGGGTGAACAATGGGGAATGCTTTGACTTGACCTCCTACACTCTAAAGGGGGTAGCACATATATCGTTTAAGCAATGGAGGAATTCCAGGGCGACGGGTGCAGGGCCGATAGGTTTGGATGAGTTTCACACTGCATTCATTGATCGATTCTTCCCTCGGGAGATGAGGGAGCTCAAGGAGGCCGAGTTTGTGAATTTGAAAAAAGGAAGCATGTCTGTCCATGAGTATGCATTGGAATTCACCCAATTATCTAAATATGCTCTGGAGTTGCTGGAGAATCAGTGGGCTCGGGTGAGCCGTTTTGTGCATGGTGTAGCAGATTATTTGGACAAGGATTGCAGGATCTCCATGCTTCATCGGGAAATTGATTTTCCCCATATTGTATTGCATGTACAGTAGATGGAGTCAGTCTAAAGGAGTCAAAGAGAGCCAAGAGGGCTAGGACCGACAGCTACGGGGTTTCTCAAGCCAAGACAGTGGTGGACCACGTAAGCAGTCATAGCACAAGACCATTGCTCCATCTCCATCATCGGCCAGCATACAATCCAGGTTCAGGGGAGACCAGAGGAGCAGGGCTACAGGCTCGAGGAATCATGGTAGCATGCAGGTGGAGCGCACCTTTCCAGTTTATGCGTGGTGCAGCAAGAATCATCCCGGTAGGTGCCTGGTCGGCGTGGATGCTTATTTTCGGTGTGGCAAAGCCAGGCGCAGGATTAGAGATTGCCTGCAGCTAGTTCTACCGCTCTAGCAGCATTACCCCCTCAGCAGGGTGCCTCTACTAGTTCAATAGGTGGTCAGCGCCAAAACAGGTTTTATGCCCTAGTGTTTCACCAAGAGCAGGAGGCTTTGCCAGATGTGGTCATAAGTATGTTTCAAGTCTTCCATATTGATGCTTATGCTTTGTTATATCTAGGATCTACCTTATCTTTCGTGACCCCTTTTATTACTAGTAGATTTGCAGTAAGTCCTGAAATTCTATCAGAACCGTTCTCTGTATCTATTATTGTCGGTGAATCAGTGGTATCTAGGCAGGTGTATAGGGGTTGTCCCATTACGATGTTGCATAAGGTTACCTCCGCGAACTTAGTAGAATTTGCCATGACTGACTTTGACATCATTTTGGGTATGGATTGGTTGTTTTCATGTTACTCTTCGATTAATTGTAGGACCTGTGCGGTGGAATTTCGTTTTCCGGGTGAACCAATTTTGGAATGGAAGGGTAATAAAGTTGTACTAGCCGGTCAGTTTATTTCATATCTTAAAGCTAGGAAAATGATATTTAAGGGTTGCATGTACCACCTAGTTAGGGTTAAGGATTAGATTCCGAGACACCGACTATTTAGTCAGTTCCAGTGGTGTGCGAGTATCCGGAGGTTTTCCCCAATGATTTTCCAAGTGTTCCTCCGGAAAGGGAAATTGATTTTGGAATTGATCTATTGCCCGATACGGAACCTATCTCCATTCCTCCATACAAGATTGTTGCAGCTGAGTTAAAAGAGTTAAAAGACCAGTTGAATGACTTGTTGGATAAGGGTTTCATTAGACCAAGCAAGTCTACATGGGCGCACCGGTTCTATTTGTTCGGAAGAAGGATGGATCCCTTTGAATGTGTATTAATTATCGGTAGCTGAATAAGGTCACTATCTAGAACAGGTACCCCTTGCCTAGGATTAATGATTTATTTTACCATCTCCAGGGTGTCATGTGTTTCTTGAATATAGATCTCAGGTACGGGTATCACCAGCTTAGTGTCCGGGAGAGTGATATCCCAAAGATTGCCTTTATGACTCGGTATGGCCATTATGAGTTTGTATTTATGTCATTTGGACTAACCAATTCTTCTGCAACCTTTATGGATCTAATGAACAGGGTGTTCAAGGCATATTTGGACATGTCCTTGATTGTGTTCATTAATGACATCCTTATTTACTAAGCATGCCGCTCATTTGAGAGTAGTGCTTCAGACTCTCAAGGATCATCAGTTTTGTGCAAAGTTTAGCTAGTGTGAATTTTGGCTAGACTCGATGACATTTCTGGGCCATGTGGTGTCGAGTTAGGGCATAAGGGTGGATTCTCAGAAAATCGAAGAGGTGAAGATTGGCCTAGACCGGTGAATCCTTAAGAAATTTAGAGTTTCTTGGGACTACGAGGCTACTATAGAATATTTGTTGAGGACTTTTCATCAATTGCAGCCCCATTTACCAGGTTGACTAAAAAAAGATAAAGTTGCAGTGGTCGGAGGCTTGTGAGAAAAACTTCAAGGAATTGAAGACCCGACTCACTTCAGCACCAGTGTTGACTTTACCCGAGGGTACGAATGGCTTTGTTGTATATTGTGATGCTTCGAGTATACTAGGATGTGTGTTGATGCAGCATGGGAAAGTAATAGCATATGCCTCTCGACAGCTGAAATTTCACGAAAAGAATTACCCGACCCATGATCTTGAATTGGCTGTGGTGGTGTTTTCATTGAAGATATGGCATCATTACTTGTTTTGGGTCCATGTTGATGTGCTCACGGATTACAAGAGCTTGCAATATGTGTTCATGTAGAAAGACTTCAATCTTCGGCAGAAGAGATGGTTTGAGTTACTAAAGGACTACGACATGAGTGTTTTTTACCATCCAAGAAAGGCTAGTGTGCTTGCGGATGCACTTAGTAGACTTTCTATAGAGAGTGTGTCCCACGTGGATGAGGGAAAAAAAGAGTTGGTGAAAAATGTCCATCGACTAGCAAGGTTAGGAGTCAGATTAGTATACTCGACAAATGGCAGCGTTGTTGTGCAAAATGGATTAGAATCGTCCTTGGTGGTTGATATCAAATCTACATAATATGGGGATCTGATTTTAGTAAAGCTAAAGGAATCCATTCAAAGTCAAAAGGTGGAGGTCTTCTCCCAATGGGGAGATGGTGTACTGCGGTACCAAGTTCGTCTATGTGTTCTAGATGTCGAGAATCTGAAGGATCGAATATTGCATGAGGAACATGGATCTAGATATTCTATCCATCCGGGTACTACCAAGATGCATAATGACTTGCGAGAAATTTATTGGTGGAAAAGCATGAAGAATGATATTACAAAATTCGTAGCCAAATGCCCCAACTGTCAGCAAGTGAAAGTTGAGCATCAAAGGCCGAGAGGCGTATTGCAGGATATTAACATTCCTACTTGGAAGTGGGAATAGATTAACATGGACTTCATTACCGACCTACCTCGTACTCGTCAACAGAATGATTCCACTTGGGTGGTGATCGACAGGTTGACCAAGGTTGCACACATCCTACTGGTAAAAACCACAGATTCAGTGGATGATTATGCCAAATTGTATATTCGGGAGTTAGTTCGAATTCATGGAGTGCTCTTGTTATTATCTCAGACCAAGGTACTCAGTTTACCTCTCAATTTTGGCGGTCTTTTCAGAAAGGGCTTGGGACTCAGGTTAAACTTCACAACATTTCATCCACAAAGACCGAGGTACTCAGTTTACCTCTCAATTTTGGTGGTCTTTCCAAAAAGGTCTTGGGACCCAGGTTAAACTCAACATAGCATTTCATCCACAAACGGATGGCCAGGTGGAGTGGATAATCCAAACTCTCGAGGATATGCTGACAGCTTGTGTGATGGACTTTAAAGGTAGTTGAGACGATTACTCGCCTTTGATTGAGCTTGCATACAATAACATCCATCACTCTAGTATCTAGATGGCACCATTTGAGGCTCTTTACAAGCAGAGGTGTATATCTCCCATCGAATGGTTTGAGGTTGGTGAGACAACTATGATAGGGCCAGATTCGGCTCACTAGGTGATGGTGAAGGTTCAGTTGATAAGGGACCGATTGAAAATCGCTCAGAGTCGTCATAAATTATATACCGATGTTAGAAGGAGGGATTTGGAGTTTAAGGTGGACGATTGGGTATTTCTAAAGGTATCTCTCATAAAGGGACTCATGAAGTTCAGAAAGAAAAGGAAACTCATTCCCCGCTATGTTGGCCCCTACCGGGTTGCGAGGAGAGTTAGTAAGGTGGCGTAGGAGTTGGACTTGCCCTTGGGTTATTTTCAGTTCATCCTGTGTTTCATGTGTCACTTTTGAAAAAGTGTTTGGGTGATCCAGCTTTAGTAGTCCCGGTGGATAGCGTTGGTGTAACAGACAACCTCAGTTATGAAGAAGTTCTCGCGGAAATGGTAGATCGTAAAATCCATAAGCCAAGGAACAAAGAAGTAGCTTCAGTTAAAGTATTATGGAGAAATCAGCATGTTGAAGGACCTACGAGGGAAGCCGAAACGGATATGATGGCTAGATACCCACATTTGTTCTCTATTGCAATTTCTGTTTGGGGTATAAGTTTTCCCCTAATTATCTAATAAATTTTCATGTTCAATTCAGGTGTACAAGTTTGTTTTATTATATGGTATACGTATGCGGTGTCTGAATCAAGTTCATCTTTGTAGTTCTTTACGGAGGTAGTCATTCCATTAGTTTTCTGCATAAATGATCAGTATTTGTATATGGTGATAACTAGTTTATGAGTTCTTTGCATGTTTATAACATACGCGAATGAATGTTCCCAAGGGGAAGATATTGTTATACCTCTAGAACCCAAGGATTAGACTCGGGAGCCAAATCGGAGAAAAACTGGAAATTCGCACCAAGTCACAGGATAGTTCGTTAGGTGGGACCACAAGTCATGAAGTGACTCGTGGTCAGCACTGGGCTTTGCAGATTTTTGGGAGTCAGGGGGGTGACCACGAGTCGTGGTCAGACCTCACGACTTGTGAGGTCACCCGTGGCGAGGATGGAATGCATGGCTAAAGATGTGAGGCAATAGGGATTAGGGGTGGTGACCACGAGTCGTGGTTAGCCACCACGAATCGTAGGGTCCCTCGTGGGGGTCCCATGAGCTTGGTTGGGTAGTGTGTACCACGGATGGTGACCACGAGTTGTGGTCACTCACCATGATTCGTGGTGTCCTTCGTGGGGTCCCTAGGTGAATTCTGGGCGGTACCAAACGACTCAAGGACACGAGTCGTGGTCCCTGGCGACGAGTTGTCTAGTCCATCATAGGGACTGGCAGTCAGCAAAATTCTGTGATTTAAGTAAGGGTGTTTTTGTAATTCATAAATTCTTAAGGCCTATACTACGTCCTTTTAACATTAGAAAGGGTAGTTTAAGAGGGAATAGACTAGCCTAATCCCTCATTCATGCATGCAAAGGTTTGGGAAGGTGATAGAATGGTGATCTAGGTGATTTCAAGGAGTTCTTCCTCAATTTCTTCTTGGAAAATCTAGGAAAGTTGGGAATCAGCTATCTTAGGTATGTAAGATCATCAATGGGTGAATCTTTTCACACCCATGCTCCTACTCTACGATTTTACTTAATATTTATCAAAAACTCATGGGGTTTTGTATTTGATTTATATAAAAACTATTGATTTAATTATGGGTTTGAGATTTTGAAATATTATCATAACCTATTGATTTTGATCATCTTTTGAGATTTAAATTGGTTATAATATTGTTGATTTTCGATTTCATAAATAATTAGGCTTAATTATGCATGCCCCATGATGAATCGATTTATGATCTATTATTCCATCAATGTTCTTTACGAGCCCAACATGAATTATGCTTTAAATTATGAATTTAATATGTTACCCATTATGATTTTATGAAATTCAAGCTATATACATGATCTATAAGTATGTATGAATCCTATAAATCATGAATTATGTTGTTGGCCGACTCACGGGCCTCATGTCATGGCTAGATCACTTATGTTCAAGCATGTTTATGATTATCATGATTTAACTAGCCATGAACTCATGTATGTATTATTATGAGCACTATATATGTTTTTGGAGTAGTATCAAACACTGAGTAGATTCGGGGTTCAGGTTAAGCCTCGGATCTCATAAACTACATGTAACTGTAGGTATGTTGGGACCCCTTCATTCTAGTCCCTAGCCCAAATGTCCCTTTTCATGGTGATATCAGACTTTCATGGTTCTACCCTTGGCAAGGCACAAACAACCTCCCGACTAGGGTTACAAGTCGGGCTTCATCTGTTCTCATATGGGGTATGTCGGTTTACAGAATATATCATTGTTCCTCATGATTTATGCATATTAAGATTATATATGTTGGCTCAATCCATGTTAAGTAAATTTCTTCTATTATGATTATGATTATGTTTATGTTACGAACATTTTGAAAATCTTGAGCTTTATGTTATGTTATGATGTTTATGATACGAGCATGATGCCCTATTCTTACGATCATTTATCAGTTTCATATGTTTTAAATGTCCGTTTTACTTACGTTGCATACTCAGTACATTCCACGTACTGACCGCATACTTTCTGTGTTGTATCGTTTCATGATACAGGACCCGACTCTCAGGCTCACCCTCCTCAGTAGTGTTTCTGAGATTGTTATCAGCTTATTGGTGAGTCCTCGTGTTTTTAGGGCCATATGTTCAGACTCTATGCTTTTCTTTCAGTTTCAGAATTGTTGGGTTAGTTGGGGAGTTGTCCCATGAACCCGTTTTTCATGATTAGAGGCTTTTCAGACTATAAGTTGTACTCAGTTGTCATGTATGGATGTATTGTCTTTTCTTCAATGTAAAGACATGCTTACATTTTCTTTATGTTAACTCTTCGCTCATGTGGTTTAAGTAGATGTATGCTCATGTCATGGGTCGACTTGAGGTCTCTCGGGGCTCCTTGTCCCGTGTCTACAATATCGGTGTACGTTTGGGTCGTGACATTTAAGTTTGTAATAGTGATCTTCTCTTTCTTTTAGAGCATTAAGGTATGTAAGGCAACCCTAAAAAAATGTGCGACATCATGTTCTTCCCATAATTTTCTACCTCAAAGGTCATGCAAAGTTTTTACTATATGATTTGAGGAATTGTTCCATGATTTGGTGATTTCATATCTAAAGTTTTGAGAACCTCGTATATCTAACATGATTCAACATTAAATCATTTTGATGAATGAATTTATATGGAGTTCAATGAATATTCTTGAAAATATTAAAAATTACCTGTTTTCCCTTATGAGTCAAAATTATAGACTTGATGAAATATTTGAGATTATTACTAGGGATTTGGCCAAGGTCGTACCTACATGTTTTGAGATTATTATTATCATAGTTTTTTCCTAGGGCCACACTTATGATTTACTTAAGTTGAGATTTCATTGTTTTATCATTACAATGAATTTTCAAAAGTTGAAAGCATAATTTTATAAAATGTTTTGCTTCTTGTTTTAAAGTATGTCTACTAGTTTTTGGCCCAAAGGGCTAATCACAAGCTTTCAAAAAATACATATTTTCAGAGTTAGAGTGTTTAAGTAAGGCCAAGTTTTCAGAACAATTATTAGTTAGTTTTTAAGTCCAAAGGCTATTTAAGTATCAGTATTTTCATAAATTAGTAAGTGGTTAACCGAGATGACATCTATGAAAGTGTCAGAAACTATGTTCGCCAATATAGGATAATTTAGGAAATATTTCTAGCAAGTAAGTTCAGGATCCCTATCTAGCAAGGTAGGGTGGTAGCATAGCTAGTCGTGCTATAGCGATCAGACTCCATGTTCACATAGTGTACTATGTTTGTTATGCCATGGCCTCCACAGTATTTTCAGATAGCATTTTTAGACAAAGATTTTAGTCGATATTTTTAGTTATAGTACGAGTACAAATTTTAAAAAGAAAAAGGGGAAATTTACATGTTTTTCTTTGAGAATCCTTATGAATATTTTACATGGTTTAATTATGATTTCATACATAGTCTCTCTTATTTTTAGTTGGTTTTACCATGTTACATACAATATGATTCCATGTACTAATGCCCCTCCTTGCTGGGGGCTGTATTATTTTATAATGTAGCCTAAGGTATAGACACTCCCAGATGAGAAACTCAATAGGATTATCCTAGCTCAGCCTTTGGTGATCCCACTCTCTCTTGGGGTAGTTATGGTTTAGCAATTGTCTAGTTTTGTTAGAGGCTATACTAAGGACTTAATCTTGTAAATTCAGATATTCATCATTCAATAGTGTCTTCATAGACTAGACTATCAAATAGTGTGATCTCTTGCTTCAACATTAATTTTGACTGTTGGGTCACTTTTGTATTGAACATTGTTTTTATGAAATGCACCATCTCAGTTGCATGATGTACCTTAGATTTCAGATTTGTATTATCCATGTTTTATCTTTATTAGATGTTGGTTACATTTTCATGCTAATTTAGTGGTATGCTCGTGCAAGGAATGTTGTTGGGTGTCGATCTCTTCTAGGCCCTAGGCTGGGGTAAAATAATTGAATTTGACAACCTGCTCAAATCCACTCGAATTAATGATAATGTAAAACCATTGAAGCAAATAGAGTACCCAACTTGGAGTCAGGGTCAAATCCACAGAGACTACGTTAAGTCCAATCTATCTACTGCCCTTCAATCTAGATTTACAAGTTTAGAGATTATTTGGATTAAATTAGGAAAATTTAAGTACAACGAATGAATGTAAATTTCTTAGGGTTAAACGAATTGATGGAAATACTAGGGAACTAACCCAATAATGGGTCGATCCACCAAAGTAATCTAATATGGGTAAATTGAGAGCGGACTATGGATGAACAGGCAAGCAAAGACTTATGCAACCTATAGGTATCTTTCAATAGCATCATAGGTATAAATCTACAATTTTGTCAAATTGAAGAGAACTCCGTTTTACCCAATTGCTATGGTGTAATAGTATTCATTAAACAAGGGTTATGCCTTGATTTATAATGGATTGATCAAAACCCAACCTAAATTTTCTTTTTCAAGCCTCACAAGGTAATTGGCCAGGAATAAGTGACTTTTATCATCAATCACACACCAAAATACTAAGATCAATCTGATGTTCTTAAGTTAACAATCAATTTTACCAAATTAGGATCATTATGGTTCACAACCCATTATGTTCACAACCCATTATGTTCATAACCCTAGATCTGGGCTTATCTACCTATAGCAAGAAGAATAAGAGAAAGTAAGTAACTAAACATTCTTACTAAAGAAATTACAAATTGTAGAAGAAATCTTGAAGTGATGAACTCTAATCTTAAGAGTTATAATGTAATGTTAAGATCTTCTCTACTTTTGATGAAAAGTTAAGTATCCTATCTATCTCTGCTCTCTATTGAAAACTACTCAATAGCTCCCCGAAAAAAAATCTATTTATATTATGTCTTAAAAAGCCCAAAATAATTTAAAATCGGAGGGTCCTAGTATGCAGGGACGGACCATCCTTTTTCCTACCGATTAAAATCCTTATATGCTAAACAATCTTTCGTCCTTTGATCGGTAAACCATCTTTTCAAAAGAAGGTATATCCCTTCCTTCATCAATTAAGATTGGCCTCTGTCTCCTTATGGATCCGTCTATCAATTGATGGACCATTACAGTCTGTCCTTCACTTCGTTAACTAAGGACCTTTTAAAAATGGTTTCTGGAAACAATGGCTATGGCTGGACGGATAAACATGCAGACTGTCCCTCAAATAGATGGTTTGTCCTTTGCTTCATCTTTTGGATAGATTTTTAGTTTTGACTCCTTTCTTCTTCTTTTTGGTTGGGTTCCTGAATCATAGCATAAGGTAGTTAGTTTCACTTCATCTAGCTCCTAAAGACATGAAAAATGCTATGAACTGAAGAAAATATATGTTGTAAATTCTCAACACATCAACACCCCCAACTTGGAGTATTTGCTTGTCCTTAAGCAACTAAGGAGGAGAAAAATACCCTAACACCTAAACTAATGTCTTGGAATCACAAATTGCAATGACTGGGCAGATTGTGAACAATGGCTACAAACACTCATATTTTAGTCTAGCCACCCCCTCCATCCACCAAAAACTAGTTTTCTCGCAACTATTCATATTTGTCATGATCCGAATCTGCACCCTGTATGCTGACAACGACTAAGATAATGGGTCATTGTTAATGACAACAACTCATGGGTTGAGTTGTTTTGAGATAAAATATTCTAGTTTCTTTTCTGGTTTGTCTTCCAAAGACTGGGTTTGTTCTAAGGAACTTTTGGGGTGTTACAATATCTTCCCCTTGGGAATATTCGTCCTCAAATGAAGGTTAAGTAAGCTAAAAGACTGAAGAAAGAGATGCAATCTCGAACAGAAGGCTAATAACTAATTACTTAAGGAGTAGCCAACTCCAAACTGAGATAGACATACTAACTGAATTTATACATCTAGGGTGCACATTAGAACATGAATAAAGCTGAATAGTATGAAACTAAATAGAGTACTAAGGGGGAATTTAGTACCTGATGTTGAAGCTGATTTGGAAGGGAATATTTGATGGTATTTAGCCATCATGTCTACTTCTGCTTCCATTATAGCTCCCTCAACTAGCTGGTTCCTCCATAAAACCTTTACTGAAACAACCTCCTTGTTCCTCAGCTTACGAACTTAACTTTCTAGAATTTGAACTGTAACTTCTTCTTAAGAGAAACTATCCTTTATGCCAACGCTCTCTAGAGGCGCAATTGAGGTTGGATCATTGATGCATTTCTTCAATAGAAACACATGGAAGACATAGTGAAACAATGCTAATTCTACAGAAAAATCCATCTCACAAGCCACATTGCCAATACGTCTCAAGATTGTGTAAGGACCAATATATCTAGGACTGAGTTTTCCTTTCTTCCCGAACCTCATCACCCCTTTCATAGGTGAAATTTTTAGATATACCCAATCATCCATAGCAAACTCCAGCTCTCTTCTCCATATATCTGAATATGATTTCTGTCGGCTTTAAGCAATTTTCAGTCGATCCTTGATAAGATGAACCTTATGCATGGCCTCATGTACTAAATTTGATCCTATTAAGGTAGCTTCACTAACCTCAAACAACCCTATAGGAGATCTACACCTCCTACTATATAATTCCTCAGACAAGGCCATCTAAATGCTGGATAGGTAGTTGTTGATGTAGCCAAACTCGATGAGAGGTAAGTGATTATACCAACGTCCCATGAAATCACTCAAATAAGCCCTCAACATATCCTCCAAAGTATGAATAATCTACTCAGCCTAGCCATCTATCTGTGGGTTAAAAGTTGTGCTGAACTTGACCTGAGTACCAAGTCCTTTCTAAAATAACTTCCAAAAGTATGAGGTGAACTTCGTACCCCTATCTGAAATGATGGACAAAGGAGCTCCATGCAGCCTGACTAACTCCAGGATGTATAGTATAACATAATCCTCTACAGAATCTGTGGTCATAACTTGTAGGAAATGTGCTAACTTAGTCATCCAGTCTATAACCACCCTAATTGAGTAATGATGTTGGTGTGTATGAAGTAGACCTGTAATAAAGTCTATTTCACTTCTTCCCACATTCAATTAGGAACGTTAATATCCTAAGTCATACCCCTAGGTATCTAATGTTCATCCTTGACATGTTGGCAATTTGATCACTTAGCCACTAATTCTGCAATGTCCTTTTTCATGTCATTCGACTAGTAGACTTTTCGTAGGTCATCGTACATTTGGTGGCACCTGGGTGTTTAGAGTACCTAGTGCTATGTGTTTCTATTAGTATCTGCTACCTCAAATTGTCTACATCGGGAGCACACCACCTACCCTGATAATGGAGCATACCATCTCCCTCTTTGGAGAAAGTTTTCACCTCTTTCCTTAGGATTGCTTCCTTAAACTTTAGTAGAACTAGGTCTTCATCCTAATTTAACTTAACCTCTACCAACAGGGAAGATTTTGACCCTCTCTAGGCTACAACTCCACCTTCTGCTAAACAAACTAGCTAGACCCCTAACTAAGTCAGTCTGTGAATATCCTTTTTTCAGTTCCTTTCTACCCTCCTCAACAAGAGCATCACTCCCCATAGACCTTCTGTTGAGTGCATTAGAAACAACATTAGTTTTTCCTGGGTGATACAACACACTAATGTCATAATCTTTTAATAATTGTAGCCATCTACTATAACGCAGATTCAGGTCCTTCTAACTGAACACATACTGTATGCTCTTGTCGTTAGTAAAAATATCCACATGAACTCAATAAAGGCAATACTCCAAATCATCAAGGATAAAACTACTGTTACCAATTGAAGATCGTTAGTAAGATAGATCTTATCATGAGCCTTTAGTTGTTTTGAGGCATAAGCTATTACTCTACCATGCTGCATCAGAACATAACCATGGGAAACTCTCGAGGCATACAAACCCGTCTAAACCTTGTGGCAGAGTCAGAATTGAGGTTGTAGTAAGTCGAGTCTTCAACTCCTGAAAGCTCTTCTCACATGCATAGACCACTGAAAATTCTCCATCTTTTGAGTTAGTCTGGTCAAAGGAGAGGCAATGGAGGAGAACCATTCTATGAACCTTTTATAATAACAGTCTAGGCCCAAGAAACTCCTGATATTTGAAGGAGAGATAGGTTTTGGCCAGTTCTTCACTGCCGCTATCTTTTAAGGATCTACCTGAATACCCTTACTAGAGACCACATGATCGATGAATGCAACTGATTTCAGCCAGAATCCACACTTGCTAAATTGAGTGAACAATTGGAGGTCCCTGAGAGTCTGCAAACTATTCTCAGATGGTCTGTATGCTCCTTCTTTGTTCTGGACTAAACCAGAATATTGTATATAAAGATTATAATGAACATGTCCAGGTATGGCTTGAATACCCTATTCATTGGTTAGTCCAAAAGACAAAACTATGAATTCATAGTGACTATACTGAGTTTTAAGGTTGTTTTCAAAATTTTACATTCTCTAACCCTGAGCTAGCAGTATCTTGATAAAAGATCTAGCTTGGAAAAAAATAGCTCGCTAAAGTTTATTGAACAAGTAATCGATCTAGGGTAGAGGATATTTGTTCTTGACTGTGACCTTGTTCAGCTGATAGTAGTCGATGCACATTTTGAGTGTACTGTCTTTCTTTTGCATGAATAGGACTGGGGCACCCCATGGGGTGATGTGGGGTCTCATGAAACCCTTATTTAGAAGGTCTTTCAGGTGTTCCTTTAACTCTTTAAGCTTAATTGGAGCCATTCGGTAAGGAGGAATAGAGATAGGCTGGGTATCTAGTAGATGGTCTATGCCCAAGTCTATTTCCTTCCCGGGAGGGACTCTGGGAAGAACTTTAGGGAACATATTAGGGAACTCATTTACAATTGAAACTTACTGAAGTGTGGGGATCTTTAAACTAGATTCTTTGACCCTAACCAAGTGATAGATGTACCCCTTAGCGATCATTTTCCTAGCCTTAAGGTATGAAATGAACCGACCCTTAGGTGATGAATTACTACCCTTCTATTCTAGGACTGGTTTGTTAGAAAAATGGAATTTAACGACCCTGGTTCTACAGTCAACTGAGGAATAGAAAGAATGTAACCAGTCCATGTCAGGAATGAGGTTGAATTCAACCATATCTAACTCTACCAGATCAACTATGGTGACTTTATGTAATGCTATGATCGGACAATCCCTATACACCCGACTAGCTCTAACCAAGTCACCAACCGGAGTAGAGACTGAAAATGGCTTTAAGAGAATTTTTGGGCTAATGTCAAATTGGACAGTAATGTAAGGAGTCAAGAAAGAGAGTATGGCTTATGTATCCTGTATAGCATAAACATCTATTTGAAAAAGATATAACATACCAGTTACTACGTCAAGCGAGTTCTCCTTGTCCTAATTGAAAGATAGAGCATAGAACTATTCTGAAGCTGACCGCCACATATACCCGAGGTAGTATCCTGCCGAACTGAGTGACCTGGCAGAGCTGCTGATATGGTGGACTGGGCCTTCCCCCGTCCTGCTAACGACAAATCTCTTAACTTGTGGACAATCTGGACATAACCAAACAACCCTCCTTGCCCAAAAGACATTCACCCGAATGGTTCTTACAATGCTTAGGAAAAACTAGGAAAGTGTGGCTACTAGAGACTTGGCTCTAGGACTAGGAGCCTGATATTCCACCCCTTCAATCTTTGAAGGGCCTTGAAGAAGGTATGCTGGCTGATAAGGGTGCTGGAGGTCTCTGTTGCTTCTATGGATGACTACAACCACCCGACCTCTGCTGGGAATATGTCAACTGACCTATCGATGCCCATTTACTCTCCCTCTCTATCTCCTTCAGTTTCTCAAGCTCCATCTACTATGCATGGATAATTAGTCTGGAGATGTCCATTTTATTGATAAGCATGGCAGTCCTGCACTCTTTGACTACCAAATCTTGGACTCTATTCACAAACTTGAGCATGTGAGCCCTCATCTCCGAAGTTATTTTTGGAGCATACTTCGACAGTTGAGTGAACTTTAACGCATACTCTTGCACTATTATGTCATTCTTCTTAAAGTTCACAAAATCAATATCCTTAGCTTCCCTTAACTCACGAGGAAAGAATTTGTCCAAGAATCTAGTCACAAACTCATCCCACTCCACCGGACCTGCACCATTTCTCTTTCCTTCCTTCTATTGCCTATACCATTTTTGAGCCACTCCTTTTAACTGATAAGCAGCCAGATTTGCATTTATTACATAAGTAACACCCATTATTTGGGTGATCATTTGAATCTCATCAATGAACTCCCGCGTGTCCTCATCTACCCTAGACCCATGAAATGCTGGGGCATTCATCTGACTAAAATCCCAAACTGTAGCAGCAGATGCAGACCCATTAATATTGGCTGGTATGATGACTTGCTAGTTGACCTGATTGGTCATCGCCTGAGCCAGCATTTTAATAGCAGCCCAAAACTCTAGATGTGGCACCTAATCATCTTGAGGGGCTGCTGGAGCTGGTGGGGCTGGCTGGTTAGCATTTTTGTTCCTCCTTCCATTTTCTCTTTATGGAGGCATTTCAAATATTAAACTCTACACACGATAAGATACATGAAGAAAGGGTATTTTCCTAAAAACACCTCGTAGACTCCTCCTCATAAGTGTGGCGCACTTCACGCCTAAGAAACGGACTCTACTTGATACAGCTTTCAGACATCCTAGGTGTATAAACCCCAAAGTATCTAAGATCATACCCGAAGTTTAAATTGGAGAAAATATGAAAAATCTGCACCAGGTCATAAAAGGACTCGTCAGGTGACTCATTAAGTCACTTGAAAGATCGTTAAGTAACCTGTTAAGTGGTGATAATTTGGAGAAGAAGTTATTTTTCATATGATAGGATGGATGGAACAATGAGTCGTTACGTCACACCATGAGTTGTGGCACGACCCGTTAAATGTGTAGTGGTTAAGAAAGGGTTGATTTTCTAGTGTTCAGAATTGATTGAAGGAACAAGTCGTCCTCACTATAAGAGGACAAGAGTTTTGGTTTCTACTTTTTCATATTCATTTTTGCTTTAAATTTTGTGAAGTTAGTTAGGGACCTGTCCCTTAAAATCATTAGATATTTTAGAGCCTTTTATAATATTATGTTTAGATGTTCAGCGAGTCGGGTTATGCTGTACAGTTTAACCTTTCATGATGTTTTAGCCTTACTCAGTTTAATGATATGACTTGTTATTAGCTTTCGCTCAATTATTAGTATATATTACGATGTCATACATGTACCATGGTTTAGCTTAGTTTCATTTGTTTTTCTAGGTCCCGTGTCACTTTTCGGGTCTATGGTCATGTTGTGACAAATGTGGTATCAGAGCCTCAAGTTTTTGAGTGTCCTAGGGTGTTCGAAAGTTGTGTTAAGTACAGCTTTTTTCATGGGTGTGAAGAGCTCCACACTTATGAGGAAGATCCTACAAGACATTTTAAAGAATTTTCCCTTCTTTCATGTATTGTGTCATGCAATAAAGTCCAATTCTCTTTACTCTCCTTACTCGTACTATACGCGTGTACAGAAAATGCCTTCTCGAAGAGCTAATGGAAGGAGAAATGGTAATAGGAACCAGCCATCTCCACTAGCTCAAGTAGACCCTATGAATGGACAAGTTACCTATGTTGAGTTGAGGGCCGCTTTCCAAATGTTTGCACAAGCCCGACGGCTCAGGTCAACTAGAAAGCGGTTGCAACCGTGAACCCAAATGGGAGTGCTACAACAGCAAAGGTGCGAGACTTCACCAGGATGAACCTATTTGAGTTCCATGGTTTGAAGGGGGATGAGGATCCATAGGAGTTTATTGATGAGATCTAAAAAATCATACAAATCGTGGGTATAACCGAATAGGAGAGTGTAGACTTGACATCTTATCAGCTGAAGAAGGTAGTTCACATATGGTACAAGAAGTTGAAGGAAGTTCATGGAATAGGTTCATCTCCAATTGATTGGGATGAGTTCATGAAAACTTTCATGCATAGATTCGTTCCTCAAGAGTTGAGGGAGGCAAAGGTTGTGGAGTTCATTAATGTGAAGTAGAACTCCATGAAAGTTCAAGAGTATTCTCTAATGTTCACCTAGCTAGAGATGGTTGTCGAGCCAAGAGCTCGAATGAGCAAGTTTGTATCAGGGGTCTTAGATTTAGTGTCAAAGATTGTAGGGACTACTATGCTTATTAGTGACATGGATATCTCTCGACTCATGATTCATGCCCAACAGATTGAGGAAAAGATGTTGAAGGAGAAGGAAAGGGAGACCAAGAGGGACAGGATAGGGAACATTGAATTCTCTCAGTAAAGGACAAAAATCACTCACAATCCCATCGGAGGTCGTCAGCTCTAGCGCATTCCTCATCTAGTGTTCGATCCCCAGGACTAGAGGTGATCGTAGGGGTAGAGCGCGAGGCATTAAGTCTTAGGGGATCATGTTTTGAGGACGCACATTCCCAACATGGAAGAGGTACGAAAGGAACCACCCTGAAGAGTGTATGACTGGCAAGGATACTTGTTTCGGGTGTGGTAAGTCCGGTCACACACTCAAGGATTGTACATTAGCCAGACAAGGTGATGGTAGTGGCTTTGCCCAAGACACCTTTTCAACTACTCTAGTAGCTCAACCATCCAAGTAAGGTGCCTCATCTAGTGCAGGTGGTAGATAGTGCCAGCATTATTTCTATGAAATTTTATCACGCCATGATTAGGAGAATTCACCAGATGTGGTCACGGGTATATTATGAGTCTTCCACCTTGATTTAGAAGTATTTATAAATCTATAGGCCACATTATCCTTCGTGACCCCCTATGCTACTATAAACAATGGTGTTAGTGTCGAAATCCTCTCAGAACCCTTCTCAGTCTCTACTTTTATCGGTGAGTCAGTCTTAACACGGAGAGTATCCATGAAATGCCCAGTTAAAATTCTTTAGAATGTTGCCACAACTTCTTTAGTAGATTTATACATGACCGACATTGATGTTATCTTTGGCATGGATTGGTTGTATTCCTATTATTCTTGAACCAACAGTATAACGTAAATAGTAGAACTCCAATTTTCTGGTGAACCAGTCCTAGTTTGGAAGGGAAGTTTTGTAGTATTTGTAGGTCACTTTGTCTCCTCCCTTAAGGTTAGAAAGATGATTTCCAAGGGTTGTGTATACCACTTAGTTCGAGTGAATAATTCTAAGTCGGAAACCCCAACTCTTTAGTCAGTCCAAGTTGTTCATCAATTTCCATAGGTGTTCCTAAATGATCTATTAGGAGTCCCTCTCAAGAAGGAGATTGAATTTTGGGATAGACCTCCTCCCTGATACGTGTCCCATATCCATTCCTCCTTATAGAATGGCTTCAGTTGAGCTTAAGAAGATAAAGGAGCAGTTGAGAGATCTCCTAAATATACGTTTTATCAGTCCTAGTAAGTCCCTATGAGGTGCTCTAATCCTTTTTGTTCGTAAGAATGATGGTTCTCACAAGATGACCATTGACTACTGCCAATTGAAAAACGTCACAATCAAGATTAAGTATCCCATTCCCAGGATTGATGACTTATTTGATCAGCCTCAGGGTGCTAGTTGTTTCTAAAAGATAGACCTCAGTTTGGCTATCAACAGCTTAGAGTCAGAGAGTATGACATCCCAAAGAAATCCTTTAGAACTTGATATGAACACTATGAATTTGTAGTTATGTCCTTTTGACTAAAGAATGTTCCTATAACATTTATGGATTTTATGAACAGCTTGTTAAAACATTATTTGGATATACTCATCATCGTTTTCATATAAGATATCCTCATATACTCCCGATGTGATGAGGAGCACGTTTCTCATTTGAGAATGGTGTTGCAGAAACTTAAGGATCGTCAAATGCTTACTAAGTTCAGCAAGTGTAAGTTTTGGCAAAAGTCAATTGCATTTATTGGGCATGTGGTGTCTAGTGAAGTGTGTTCAAGTAGACTCTCAAAAGAGTGAGACAGTGAAGAACAAGCCTAGACCTATCCCTCCCACCGATATTAAAAGCTTTTTGAGTTTAGCTTAATTTACGGATTCACCTCTAACTCGATTGACAAAGAAGAAAGTCAAATTTCAATTGTTCGATGCTTGTAGAAGAGTTTTCAGGAGTTGAAGTGTTGACTCACTTTTTCTCCAATATTTAATCTATCACAGGGTTTAGATGGGTTCATGATTTATTGTGATGCCTATAGAATTGGCCTTGGTCATGTGCTGATGCAATATAGTAAGGTTATGGCCTACATTTGTAGACAACTCAAGGCTCATGGAAAGAACTATACGACTCATGATCTTGAATTGGCAGTAGTGGTTTTTTCCTTAATGATTTCGAGGCACTACCTCTACCATAAAAGCCTCTAGTTTGTGCTCAGTTAGAAGGATTTGAATCTTCATATGAGGAGATGGATAGAGCTATTGAAAGGCTATGATATGAGTGTATTTTACCATCTGGGTAAAGCCAATCGAGAAGCCGATGGCTTAGTAGGTTATCAAGGAACAGTGTTGCTCACACGGAAGATGATAAGAAAAAATTAGTTTATGATATTCAGATGTTTCTCGTTTGGGAGTACGTTTGGTTGATTCAACTGACGATGGTGTTATAATTCAAAATGGTTTAGAATCCTTGATTGTGATAGATGTTAAGGCAAAGCAGGATGATGATCTAATTTTGCTTAAGCTACAGGAAGCAATCCTCAAGAAAGAAGTAGAGGTTTTCTCCCAAGGGGAAGATGGTATACTCTGCTACCAGAGTAGGTTGTGCGCTCTGGATGTGGATGATTTGAGATAGAGGATATTAAAAAAGCCCACAGCTCTCAGTATTTTATTCATCCAGGTTCCACTATGATGTACCTTTATCTATGGAAGTTTATTGATGGAATGGCATGAAGAGAGATATCTTGAAATTTGAGAGTAAGTGTCTGAATTGCAAGAAGGTTAAGGTTAAACCCTAGAGATTGAGAGGTATGACTTAGGATATCAACATTTCCTACGTAGAAGTGGAAAGAGATAAAAATGGACTTCATTACCAATTTGCCTCGGACGCATCAATAGCATGATTCGATATGGTTGGTTGTAGATCGATGACTAAGCCAACCCATTTTTTTCCAATTAAGACCACAGTTTTAGTCGAGGAATATACTTGACACTACATTAGGGAGTTTTTCAGATGCATGGAGTCACGTTTTCCATCATTTTTGATAGGGCTACTCAATTCACCTCACAATTTTGGAAGTAATTTCAGAAAGGTCTTGGTACTCAGGTTCAACACAACTTTACACCTGCAGACAGATGGTCAGGTTGAACGGACCATTCAAACTCTGGAGGACATATTGAGATCTTTCATGGCCAATTTTAAAGGTAGTTGGGATGATCACTTGCCTCTCATTAAGTTTACTTACAATAATAATTACAACTCTAGCATTTAGATGGCCTTATTTGAGACACTTTATTGTAGGAGCTATAGATCTCCTATAGGGTGGTTTAAGGTTTGTGAAATTTCCTTGATAACACCTGATTATGTTCATGAGGTTATGAAGAAGGTTCAACTTATTAGAGGTAGGCTTAAAACAATTTAGAATCGTCAGAAATCTATATAGAGATGAGGTGAAGAGAGCTGGAGTTTGTTGTTAATGATAGGGTTTACATGAAAATTCACCCATGAAAGGGTGATGAGGTTTGGTAATAAAGGAAAACTCAGTACCTGCTTTGTTGGTCCATATAGGATCTTGAGGTGTGTTGGAAATATGGCCTATGAGTTGGACTTTCCTGCATAATTAGCATTAGTACATCAAGTCTTTCATGTGTTTTTTTAAGAAGTGCATTGGTGATCCGACCTCAGTTGTGTCTTTAGAGAGTACTGGTGTGAAGGATAGTCTTTCTTATGAAAAGGTCCTAGTTGAGATTCATGACAATCAGGTTCGTAAGATGGGGTATAAGGAGGTTGCTTCATTGAAACTCCTTAGGAGGAACTAGCTTGTAGAAGGATCTACTTGGAAAGAAGAAGCAGATATGATGGCTATGTATCCTCACCTCTTCCTTTCCAGCTCAGTTCCAGCAAGAGGTAATAGTTTCCTCCGTAGTATTTTACTATGTTTCATGTGCCTCAATTCCTCTCATGTCTTAGTAATTATGCATGTTTCATGAAATCAATTCATCGTACGTATCTCAGTACGGAGTGAATCACTACATTAATATTTAGTGCTTAGCCTTCAGCTTGGGATTGGAGCTCTTTCCCTATATTTTTAGCTTTGTTAGTCTCCATTTGAGGAAGAATATTCCCAAGGGGGAGATAATGTGACACCCCAAAAGTTTCTAAGGCCAGACTCTAGACATGAAGTAGAAAACCAGCAGAGTAAAATTTTTCCCTCACAGCATGAGTCACAGAACGAGTCACAAAATGACTCATTATATGGGACCATGAATCATGGTCAGACTAGTGGTGAGTAGTGTTGCCTTCTTTCCAAGACTAGTGACCATGACTCAAGTAAGGAGTCGTGATGTATGATGAAGACTCGTTAGGAGGATCATCTTGAGTAGCCCAGAAGAAGTTCAAAAACATGATAATTTTCCCCCAAAAACCACGAGCCACACGATGAGTCATGTGAGGAAATAAAGACTCGTCCTGATGAGCCATTAGAGGAGATGTAGCAATTGTTCAAAAATTATTCCAGTCACCACAGTTGGTCATAACAACTCATGATGTTAAAGGATGAGTCGTCATCTCCCCANCAATTGTTCAAAAATTATTCCAGTCACCACAGTTGGTCATAACAACTCATGATGTTAAAGGATGAGTCGTCATCTCCTTCCATTAGGTAAAAAACAAAAAGTAAGAAAAATGGTCCACTGGTAATGAGTGGTGACCATGAGTCATAGTAAGAACCAACGACTCATGGCACGACCCATGATGCCTGTACGTCTATTTTTCAGTTTGAATTTCTAGGGATATTTTTGTAACTCCTTATGCTTTTAAGTCCTAAACCAAGTCATTTTAGGTTTCCTAAGAGGGATATTAAAGAATTTTTCTTATCCTATATTCTCATTCCCCTCATCAAACACCATAGATTCAAATCAATAAGTCTCAAGGTTTGATGCATCCAAGTGCACACACAAGTGTACATAGTCATCAAGTAATATAGGAAGGTAAAGTCCAGATATTGCACCCATATTGACTTGTCAGATTGTTCCTCCAATTTAAAATTTTATTCAAACTATTCCGAAATAAAGAAAGGATTCTTGGATAGGGGTTTATAGTACTAATGAATAAACTAATTTATGACTAAACAAATTGCGTAAATGGTTGGTTGATTCTCAAATGATATAAAAGATCTAGGGTCTAGGCAATTTCTACAATCTAGTTGAAGTATCAAATTGTTATATTTATTTGTTTTCCAGAGTTACTACTTGCAGATTGATATCACTTAATTGAGCACCGTTTCTTATAACTCTAAGACTACTTGACTACTCCTACGCCTATATTTCTATGATCGCAGGAAGATAATGAAGTGTATCAACTAAGCAAATATAATGGGTATATTCCTATCCATATTAGCGAATCATTCCCCTCTCCCTATAAGGTTTACAAACAAACCCTATTCCTTCTAATTTTCCTCAAAATTTTCTTTTTCAAGTTCAATTAAAGAATTGTAGATAGTGCTTAACTATTTCATCAAATAATCAAATAATTTGGGGCAAAAAGAAATAAATAACTCAATAATGGAAAGCTTTAATAAAGAGAATTCATGAGTTTACAAAAGAAAGAAGATAAAAAGT
>JACEIK010000143.1:533470-552818 GCA_018107945.1 Datura stramonium | reverse complement strand
ATACTCATCGTGCCCTTGCTCTCCTCTCCAATTTTGTCCAACCCACCTTAAAACATCTTAGGTTCATTTATATAATAAATGTAAAAGACCCCTTAGCCCTTCCTATTTTTGCTTAAAAATATCGAAAAATCAGGTTTCAGAATCGCCCTAGCGTGCTGCACCAGCTAATTTCACCAGCCTGTTGACTTTTGATTTTGGTAAATTTCCAGCTCTAATGTGTTATGCCAGCTATCTCAACAGAGTTTTAGAAAATATTCTGCTAAACCTACCCCTGCCGCATTCTTCCCGCTATCTCGCCATGCTACTGGAATTTTTCTTCTGAAGCTTGTGGCCTAGCGCGCTACGCCAGCTAGTGCACCAACTTCTGGACTTGTATTTTTCTGATGTTTGGGCTTTGGTGCACTATGCCAGCCTATGTACCAGCTTGGTTTTGTCCAGGACACCTCCAAAATAGTTCCAAAGTTTCGAACCTTCCTTTATAGTATTTTTGGGTTGATTTCCACCACATTCACCTTTTAAGCACCTATGAAGTCACAACATAGGAATACAAGCATAATCCATAGAAATGATACTAAAAGATATGATGAAGGTACTAAAATGCAGGGAAAATAAAGGTTAAAAATATGTACTTTTGGCCTCTCATCAACACTCCGCACGTATATCCTCGCTCGTCCTCGAGCAAGAAACTTAAGCTCTATAACATATACCTATATGTACTTATATAAATTGAACAGCTCTGTTAAGGCTACGAATAATATGACAACATAAACATTGCAACTTTCCAACACAACATGACTTAACATTCAAAATTAGCTCAAGAACAACTTTTTAAGACTACCTAACCCCAAGAACTCACTTATGCTCTGTGAATATTGGCTAACAAACATATGTCACCTAATCAAGAGATCAAACATTTCACCTATCCTTTGTCAATCATGTTACCTCACAAACAAGAGAGTTACCCACCTTTTTCTCACAAGAATATGAAATAATCACATGTGTGGGCATAAAAATTAAGAAATTCATGCTCACTCTCAAAAAGAACTTCTCATGCATATATGATGAACCATAATTTTTCCCTTAGTGTAAATACTCCAGTAATATATGAATGACTAAGTTGAAACCAAGTAGGTCTTAAATGATTGTAATGTAGGCTATGGGACGGATATAGATTAATGGCCAGAATAGTGACTAACCTCTCTAAGAACTTTAATACTTCACAACATTTTTTAGTTTTAGCACATTGTTTGATCTTCTTAGTTAACTCCTTATGCCTTCCCTTGATTGAAATCCTTGCAACTTGGGCGTCTGGTAGGGAGTTCTTTACAATTTTTATTCTTTTAGGCTTATTCATTCTATTTTCTCATTTTTTTCACCTCCCTACTAACATCATGTACCTTGTTTTACATTTTACATCTTTGACCTTATCCTCTAACTTCCACACTTTAGATTCAACTTTTTTTCTTCACTTGTGCTCCTGTCATACCAGATTTCACTTTTTCAATTTTAAAGTGCCCTAGGAGTTAGTTGGATCAAATAAAGGTCAATATATGGGATTTAGCTGTTAACATGGCTACCAAAAGAATAGGCTAAAGGCTCAACATGGCTAACTAAGAATATCACGAATGGGTAGGTAATTCACAAGCTAAAATTCGGCTAATCAAAAAAATTCCTATAACATCTCCTAGATTCAGCACTCTTCATTTCATTTAGCACATACACCAGGAAAGTTATATACATCAATATGAAAACATGGAATGTATGAAAATTTTCTCACACACAATGACACATGTTGAACTCAAGAAAGATTCATGTAGATCCTCAATTAGGGAAACAATAGAAAGAATTCTATATCAAACTGATACAACCATACAAGAGTCTAGAAAATTAGTTTGGGTGTCTCAAAAGTGGTCACTCATATTTTTTCACAGCATGTTTTCTACTTTAAAAACCTATGCTTGCATCTTTGGTCAAATTAGCATATAACCTAAGAACCTAGCATTAAATAGGTTCTTAGTGACTAACTTCCTTCAAGACGGTTGTCAACCATCCATTGTTGTGAAAAGCATTTTCTTCTCCTAAAAAATTAATACTACTCCTAAAAATGAAAACCTTACCTGGTTCAAAGGCCTCCCACTCATAAAACAACAGAGGCCATAAGAAAAATCGAAGGGTGAATAGGACATGCTATTTTTAATTTTTATTCAATTAGAAATATAATGGCATACTCACTCTTATCCTCAAAATACTAAAAGATATACCCTCACCCCGCACTTAAAGTCATGATCTATCCTCAGAGCATCTACATAATAAAATGAGACATGGGTGAGAAATACTTCTTGAGGCCCTCGAGGGCCTAGCTAGCAGCTTGTCTCTTGGATTCATGGGTCACACAACCCCACACATAAGTCAATACATGCTCTTTAGCTTTTATTTCGGGTACTCAGACTTTTCCTCCGCTACACAAAAAACAAAATTGACAATGTATGAAAAGTAAGAAAAACAAACATACTAAAAATTGGGCTTCCTCCCAATAAGCGCCTGATAAAATGTTGTAGCACGGCGCATGTCTCCAATTAAGATAACCTCCTTCCTTTTCTCCTTCTTTTCAGAGGCTTCTTAGATTCATTCCTCTTTCTTTTTTGCTCCACCTCACCACCATTCAGCTCATGCTCCAACCAAGTACCTAATGTGAGCAACTTGACCTTACTCTCTGCTATCACATTAGTATTGGGTATTTTCACTTCCTCTTTCTCCATCCAACACATATCTTTGACCACCTTTGTGATCATGCATAGGTCTTTATAGTGCGAAGGCATAGAGATGGCATTGTACACATAAAAATTGGCCTTCTTATCTTGTACTCCCATCTTGAGCTTTCCCACTCTTATATCGATGATGGCCCCTCCAATAGATAAAACTGGTTACCCTAATATGTCTGGCATCTTTTTATCGACTTTAAAATCAAGAATTATGAAGTCTATCAGAACCACAAACTTAACAACTCGAATGAGAATTTCCTCAATGATGTCGTTTAACGTGATATATGATCTATCATCCAGCTATAGAGTGATTGTATTGGGCATAGGTTCTCCTAGACCACATGTATTGAACACAGATAAGGGCATCAAATTGATACTTTCCACTAAATCACACATTGCTCGCCCCACTTCACTTTCACTAATTCTTATGGAAGGGTGAAACTCCTTGGGTCTTTTAGCTTCTGGGAATCTTGGAAAACACCCTTGAGTTGCCTCATCGATAACTGCAACATTCTCAAACTCAATCAATCTCTTCTTGCAAAGAACTATATCCCTAAGATACTTGGCATATTTGGGTATCTCCTTCAGTGCATCAATCATAGGGATGTTTATGTATAACTCATTGAGAATATCAAGGAACTTTTTGAACCCAGTCTCTTCATTTCTTTTCTCATCATTGCTTTTCTACAACTTTTGTGAAAACAGTGATGGAGTTCGCTCAATTGTATTTTAAAGTTGCACAACAACCTTTCCCTGAACTTCTCTCTTGCAGTGCAGACTCTATGGAAGGCTCTAGAGTTAGCCTCTATGATAATGGTGGGGGAGGTGTACTTTCCTTCCATATAATTTTCCTTTTGTGCTCTAGCTCTGCTTCTTGCAGCTCTTCATCTTCTTCATGTGGAGGTGGAGCTACAGATAACTCCTTTCCACTTCTCAAAGAAATGTCCATCAGCTACTTAGGATTCTTATATTTGTGTCACTCGATAAGGCGCCTGCAGGCCTAGCATGCTACAAAGAAGTCATCTGTCCTATCTGCCTCTCCAACTCATGTGTGGACTTTTGAATCTAATTTATAATAGCCTTTACTTGAGCTAAAATTGATTTCTGTTGTGATATAGTTTGCTGTTATTTTTCCATCATCTACTGCATCATCTCCTTTAGAAAACTGCTTGCTTGCTAAGGTGGAGGCTGCTAAAAATTTGTCTGAGATTTCTAACCATTCTAATTTCCACCCCATGCTTGGCTCTTTGTATTCTGGCTGAAATTATTACCAAACTGGTGTCCCTAGTTACCATAACATCTATTCTACTGACCTACATAGTAACCAGATTTCAATTTCAACGAGAAACTCATATAAGCATGATTCTCTCCATACAACTCACAAGCTGTTTGCCCTACTTAACTTGTTGAACTTGTAGTGCAACTACTAGCTTATGATTACACTCATAAGTTAGCTAATGTCTGACTGAATTTCTATGACAACATCAACCTCCAACATCCCTAGTCCCTTCTGCGTGGTGAACGCTTTCCTCTACTCCTTAGTCTTCACTACCTGCAGACATAAAATTTAACAATGCCTTATCATAGCTCTTGGAAAGAATTTGTCCTTGAGTTGTAGCATCTAAAACATCTTGTTCTCATTCCTCAGTCCTTCGATGAATTTATGTCCAATAATTTCCTTGGGATGTATATGAAGTTGAAAATCTCTTAGATAGCCTTTGTATCTCTCTCAAGCCCAAGCCAACGACTATCTATACTTCTTAACGAACCCTAAGATCTTCCTTCTCAACTCTTTTCTTCTTCTTGAAGAGAAAAATTTGTTGAGAAATTTATTTGAAAAAATCTTCCAAAAGGTGATAGATCCTGCAGGGTCACATTGAAGCCACTCTTTTTCTTCCCCAATGAGTGTGAAGGAAAACAGTGTCAACTTCGCATATTCATCTAAAACATTCTGATAGTGAAAATTCTCGCTCAGATCTACGAATGTGAACAAATGCTTATGTTGTCTTCATGCAGTTTACCCTAATATTGGCACATATTCATGCTTTCATGCAACTAGGGTTCATAGGATAAGAGACCTGAACCAACCTCAATAATCAAGAACCATGAATCAAGAACAATGAATTAAGAACTATGAATCAAGAATCAAGAACAAAGAATAAAGTATCAAGAATCAAGAGATTATGGTCAACAATCAATGGAGTAAGATTACAATCAATAGATATCAATAAACAACTCAATATGAGGAATTCAGTAATAAAAATTCAACATATATACATACAGAAGAAGACAATACAAGAATTAGGTAAAAACCCTATCTTTAATCTCAATGAATTCTTGCGTAGATGTAGGACATAAGGATGGATAAGAATCCTTACTTTAGTTAGACTTACATACCTGGAAAATAAGAAACTTATACTTAAGCTTGAAGAACCCTAATTTTGAGAAGAAGACATCCTAGCTTCTTGAAGAACTTGACAGCTTAGATCCTTGAATTCTAATTGGAATGGTGAGGAATGAGTATCTAGGCTTTTGGAGTACATACCTTTAGGAATCTCAAACCTTATGGGCTTAGGAAATTAAACTGAGGGAACGTCCCAAAATAACTTTAAGATCATTTTTGGTAACTTCACGAGTCTTTAACGTTGACAACATCTAAATTGATAGTGCTTCACTAAAATGCTCATAAATTTTTACTTCGAAATCTGATTAACATAAGGTCAGATGCGTTGGAAAGAAGTCTCCAAGGGATTCAATTTGGTATGGTTGAATTTCTCAAAATTTGTTCATGTAATGCCCCATAAACTCAAAGGTTAGACACGAAACTTAAAAATAAAAAAATTGTAGAAAAACTAGAAAATATGGCACCAGGCACAGGACGAGTAGTGAGGTGACCGGTTGGTGTAGCCCACAAGTTGTGATGTGACTCATGGGGAGACTAGGGAGGAGTTTGGAATTAGAGGTAAAGGGATCCCCATAGGCGTGACAACAACTCGGGGTCAGTCCCCACCAGTCGAAAGGTCAGTCATGGGTTGGTGAGTAATAAAGGAAAAATAAGAGAGAGCCAGTGTACTAGACGGGAGACCCCACAAGTCATGGTCAGCCCTCACGACTTGTGGGGAGAGTCGTGGTCAACTAGTGAGGAAATGATCGGTTTGGGGGCAGTGTACCTAACGAGTAGTGACCACGAGTCGTGGTCACCACTAACAAGTCGTGGCCCCGGGCAACGAGTCGTTAGGTCCCTTGTTATGACCACCTGGCAGTTATTCCCTGCGATTTTAATAAGGGTGTTTCGGTAAATTCTTAGCCTCCTAGATCCTAAATTAAGTCGTTTTGGGTATTTTAAAGGGAATTTAGAGGGGTTAAATGGCTTCCTACTCATTACCACTACAATCCTTAGAAAAACTACGCAAGTTCTCACTCAGAAGCTCTCAAGCAAGGTCTAGGGTTCCTCATCCATTGCATCAGTTGAAACTCATTTATCTCCGGGAAATTTTCAGCCATGTATGTGGGAATCCAACAAGGGGATTGTTCGTCCCTTGTGTCCCCTAAAACTCTTCTTCAATTCACTATCAGTTTTGGCCCTGAATTTTTGATTGTGAAGATATTGCTACCAGACCTGGTTTAATTATTGAGAAATATTATTGTATGCTAGTTATAGATGTTTTCCTTAAGTTTGTAACTCAAATGATGTATGTTCCGTTTAATGTGAATTTTATCCCTAACTCCTGAAAACAAAAACTAGAATCCTAGTATCGAATACTGAAAAATTGCTTGAATCTTTAAGAGTTAGGGTTTTATATAATATTTATATGTGTTAGAAACTCAGTTAAATGTATGTTAGACAATTTCAGTCAGAAATTTTATATACTCAAAAATGTTAGCCTAGTCTCAGTTAGATTTTTAGGAACCTCAGGGTTGACCAGAATAATGTCAGCTGATTAGTTTGACTACAGAAATTCCCGAGGTGTCGGTATCACTTCCCAGTTATCAGAATCAGATCACGAAATTCAGTTTATTAGTCCACTAGATTGTCATGACACTTAGACAGATAACTCTGACTAGCCTTAGGACCCCACTAAGATTACAGTTTGTTCTTAGATGGTTATGAAGCTTCTAGATAAGAAGCTCTAACCAGTCTAGAACCCTGTTTCAGAATCTGGTCTAAAAAACTCTCACGGTACTTTCAGTTATATATATCCCTGACTAGTCTTTGACCCCATTTTCGAGCTATAAGCTTAGTATTCATCTTAGAAATTCTAGTGGGAGCGGCACTTAGCACCGAGCAGGCGGGGTTCCAGCACACCCAAGTTCCTCAAACTACGTTTCCAGAATAGGTCATAGTATTTATTAGCCTGTTTGGGCCCTAGACTTTTATGATCACCCAGTTGATGACTTTATACCTTGGAAAGGTATTTTGGGTCCTACTAGTGGGGTGCATACATCGGACTCAATGTCTAGCCCATGTGGTTACATGTCGGTTAGAGACTCTCCTACTAGTCAATTCAGTAAGTTCAGTATAGTTCAGCTCAGTTCAGTTCTGTTCCGATCAGACCAGACTCATATTTAGAATATATTTTTACCATTAGACAAGTTCTTTCAAATCACCCTAGTTATTTCAGTTATTCAGTTCAGTAGTTTTAGTTGGTCATTGCATATCTCTCAGTTCAGCATTTGCTATTAATTACTTTGGTGTGTTATGTTCCTCTCACTTACTCGATGCATTTAAAGTACTGATGCATACTTTTATGTTGTATCATTTTATGATAAAGCTGCAGAATCATAGTCCCAACTTTGTTACCCATTTACTCCTCGAAGACCTAAGCTTGTGAATTGGTATGTCCTCATCCTCTGAGAATGAAGATTTATTATCTAAGTTATGATTTCAATTCTTTTAGTTGATTTAGAGCTAGCTAGGGGGTTTGTCCCAATAGTTCATCAGATCTAGTGGCTTTAAAACTTAGACTCAGTTTTCAGACTTTGTTGTTTTCTCGCAGCCTTGTAGTTTGTTCTGCTACTCTCAGTATCATTATTCAGTATATTTCTATAAAATATTTATATTCTTGCTACAAAATTCCACTGTATGTATTTTTGTTACTTAGAGTGCAAGTGTATGATAGACTAGGGATTGACTTGGGGTCACTTGTGGCTTCAAGTTCCGTATTCCATCAAGGGTGTAAACTCAGGGCATGACAATCTTTGTATCAAGCACTAGGTTCAAAGTATCCTCGGTTGTCTGAAAGCCGCATCGAATAGAGTCCTCTTCATGGGTGTGAAGCGTGCCACACTATTGATGGGGAGGCTATGAGATTTAATTAGGAAACTTCCCTTCATTTCATACTCCTTATCGTGCACTTAAATTAAGTTTAAAAATCATTCTCCTAACTCGTGGTCTGCTTCGTTTTAGTGAAATATGACTCCACAACGCGAAAATGGAAGAAGGGCCGGAATTGACCAACGGACTACCCCACCGGCCCCGGCGGCCCCATAGGATGATTTGGTGTCATCCGCTAAATTCAAGGCGGCCATTTAGTTACATTCCAAAATCGTGACTAACTAAATGAACCAATAAGTGGTTCTAGTTAATAACAATGGGTATGTAGCATCTGCTAGGGCACGGGACTTCACCTGAATGAACCCTCCATTTTTCTAGGGATCCATGGTGGGTGAGGAACCCCAAGAGTTCATAGAGTATATTAGGAAGATTACCCATATTATGGGTGTCATCTCCTCTGAGTGTGCTGACCTGGCTTCCTACAAGATAAAAGAGGTAGCCCAGGTCTGGTATGAGCAGTGGAAGGAGGGTCGGCCAGCGGGAGCAGGACCAGTGGAGTGGGAAGATTTTAACTCTATTTTTCTGGATAGATTTTTCCTGAGGGAGCTCAAGAAAGCCAAGGTAGCAGAGTCTATGAACTTGAGGCAGCGGAAAAAATAGTGGAGGAGTATGCTCTAGAGTTTACCAAGTTTTCCAGATACGCTCCAGAGATGGTGGTCGAGCCAATGGCTCGCATGCTTAAGTTTGTGAATGGGGTGTAAAACCAGGTGTAGGACCGCGATGCTGATCAAAGATATCGACCTTTCCAGTTTGATTGTTTATTCCCAAAAGATTGAGAATGAAAAACTAAGTGACATGGAAAGGAAGAATAAGCGGGCTAGGAGTGGCCGGTCAAATCATGGCCACCAGAGGTCAGGCTGTAGCAATCGCCCACAGCAGCAGCAGTAGAGGGCTCCAATGCCCAGCTCAGCCAGCGCCCCTACCTTTCAGTCCTTCCAGGACCAGCCTCTTAGTCTCAGAGCTACAATGCTGGGAACAGATATCCAGCTTTCCCTAAGTGTGACAAGAACCATCCAGGAGAGTGTCTTCAAGGTCGAGAGGGTTGTTTTATTTATGGACAGCTAGGGCATCAACTTAAGGAATTCCCGTCAGTAGGACGAGGGAGATCACAATCCACCACCTCAGCAACTCCAACATGCCGACATGCTCAACAAGATAACACATCAGGTACAGAGGGTGGTCAATGCCAAAACCGTTGCTACATATTATCATCTCATCAGGTTTAGGAGAACTCATCAGATGCAGTCATAGGTATGTTATGTCTTTTTCACCTAGATGTATATGCCGTGCTTGATCCGGGGGCCACACTATCATTCTTGACTTCCTACATAGCAGTCCAGTTCGATATCAGTCCGAAAGTATTATCAGAACCCTTCTAAGTCTCCACACAAGTTGGCGAGTCAGTTAAAGCCAACTAGGTGTATAGAAACTATCCAATCTCACTCTGCAATAAAGTCATTCCAGCTGACCTAGTAGAGTAAGACATAGTCGATTTTGACCTCATTCTTGGCATGGATTGGTTACACTTAGGTTATGCCTCTGTTGATTGCAAAATTAGGGTCATCAGGTGTCAGTTCCATAATTAACCAGCTCTTGAATGGTTGGGCAGTTGTTCAACGCCGAAGGTTAGGTTTATTCCTACCTTAAGGCCAAGAAGCTTATTTCTAAAGGATGCATTTATCATCTAGTTCGGGTTAAGGATTCAGATTCTTAGACCCCAACTATCCAGTCAATCCCTGTTGTCAGAGAGTTTCCATATGTGTTCCCCAAAGATCTTCTCGGAGTCCCTCCTGAATGAGAAATTGACTTCGGTATAGACCTTATTCTAGATACCCAGCCCATCTCCATCCCTCCTTACAGAATGGTCCAACTAAAATTAAGGAGTTGAAAGAATAGTTAAAAGACCTTCTTGATAAAGGTTTTATAAGACCCAACATCTCTCCTCGGGGTGCTCTAATTCTATTCGTGCAAAAGAAAGATAATATCATACGAAAGGGCATTGATTACCGTCAGTTGAACAATGTCACAGTCTAGAACATGTATCCCTACCCAGATTTGATAACCTGTTTGACAAACATCAGGGAGCCAGTTATTACTCAAAGTTAGATCTCAGGTCCAGGTATACTCATCTAAGAGTCAGAGAGTGTGACATACCGAAAACAACTTTCAAGACTCAGTAAGGACACTTCGAGTTCATAGTTATGTCCTTCGGATTAACTAATTCACCAGTGGCCTTTATGGACCTGATAAACAGAGTCTTCAAGCAATATAAGGATATGTTCATCATCGTATTCATCAACGACATTCTAGTATATTCCAAAAATGAGGAAGACCATGCTAATCACCTGAGAATAGTACTTCAGACACTTAGAGACCATTAGTTGTTCGCCAAGTTCAGCAAGTGTGAATTCTGGTTGAAGTCCATGACTTTCCTGGGTCATGTGGCCTCGGGTGAGGGTATTCAAGTTGATCCTCAAATGATAGCAGTAGTGAAAGACTAGCCCAGATCCACCTCCCCAACCAAAATGAGAAGCTTCTTGGGTTTGGCCAGTTATTACCGACGCTTTGTAAAGGGTTTCTCTTCCATATCATCTCCACTGACTAGGCTAACTCGGAAGAAGGTGAAGTTCCAATGGTTAGATGTGTGCGAAATGAGTTTTCAGGAGTTAAAGACTCAACTCACTACTGCTTTAGTATTGACTCTACCAGAAAGATCGGATGGATTTGTGGTATATTGCGACACTTCCAGAGTTGGACTTGGTTGCGTGTTGATACAATGACGTAAGGTGATAGCCTACGCCTCCAGGCAGCTCAAGGTTCATGAGAAGAATTATCCAACTCATGACTTAAAATTTGCAGCGGTAGTGTTTGCACTAAAAATATTGAGGCATTACCTATATGGGGCTCACGTTGATGTTTTCATCGATCACAAGATCCTCCAGTACATATTAAGTCAGAAGGACCTGAGTCTTCACCAGAGAGGATGGTTGGAACTCCTGAAGGATTATGACATGAGCGTGCTATATCACTCGGGGAAAGCCAATATGTTGGTTGATGCCCTAAGCAGAGTGTCTATGGGTAGCGTGGCTCATGTTGAAGAAGGAAAAAAGGAGTTGGTGAAGGACTCTTACAGGCTAGCTTGGTTAGGGGTGCAGTTTCTTCACTAAATTGAGGGTGGAATAATGATGCAAAGCGGGTCAGACTCTTCCTTGGTTGTGGAAGTCAAGTCTAGATAAGATGAAGATCCCATCCTTTTTAAACTTAAAGAAGCGGTTCTCAAGAAAGAGTTTGAGGCTTTTTCCAAAGCGTAAGATGGTGTGCTACGTTACCAGGGCATATTGTGTGTATTGGATGTCGGGAAGTTGACACAGTAGATATCGGCTTAAGCACACAGCTCGAGGTACTTCATTCACCCTAGTTCCAACAAAATGTTCCGCGACTTGCGGGATATTTACTAGTGGAACAGCATGAACACAGACATCGCTGAATTCGTAGCTAAATACTTGAACTGCCAGCAAGTCCAGGTAGAACACCATAGATCGGGAGGCATGATCTAGGATATTAGCACTCCTACATGGAAGTGGGAAGAAGTGAATATGGACTTTATTATGGGTCTACCTCAAACTCATCGGCAACATAATTTCTATCTGGGTAATAGTAGATCGGATGACTAAGTCAGCACATTTCCTCCCAGTTAAAACTAGAGATTTAGCTAAGGACTATTCTAAGCTTTACATTCGAGAATTATTTAGACTTCATGGGGTGCCATTATCCATTATCTCAAACAGAGGTGCTCCGTTCACCTCAAATTTTTGGAAGTCCTTTCAGAAGGGACATGGTACCTATGTCAAGCTCGGCACCGCTTTTCACCCGTAGACAGATGGGCAAGTTCAGCTTGACTATTCAGACCCTAGAAGATATATTGAGAGCGTGTGCGATCGATTTTAAGGGAAATTGGGATTACCACTTGCCTCTTATAGAGTTTGTGTACAACAATAACTACCACTCTAGTATTTAGATGGCCCCGTTTGAGGCAATATATGGTAGGAGGTTCAGATCTCCTATTGGATGGTTTGAAGTGGGTGAAGCTGCAATAATCAGACCAGAATTGGTCCATGAAGCTTTGCAGAAGGTACAACTCATCAGAGAAAGATTGAAAACAACTCAGAGCCGTCAGAAATCTTATGTTGATGTGAGGAGAAGAGAATTGGAGTTTTTTGTAGACGATTGCGTCTATCTAAAAATTTCTCGCATGAAAGGGGTGATGAGGTTTGGGAAGAAGGGAAAGCTCAGTTCGATATATGTGGGACCCTACAAAATTCTAAGGCGACTTAGCAAGGTAGCTTATGAGCTAGAGTTACCTTCAGAGTTGGTATCCGTACAACCTGTATTCCAAGTGTCACTTTTGAAGAAGTGCATCAGAGATCCAACTTCAGTTGTGCCATTGGACAGTGTAGAAATAAAGGATCGTCTCTTATATTAGGAGGTCGCAGTCTAGATTCTTGAACGTCAAGTTCGTAAGCTAAGGAACAAAAAGGTAGCTTAAGTCAAGGTCTTATGGAAAAATCAGCAGGTTGAGTGAGCTACGTGGGAGACTGAAGTAGATATGATGGCCATATACCCACACTTGTTCTCTACCAGCTCTATTATAGCTTGAGATAATAGTCTTTCTCTAGAAACCAATTTAGTTGTTAGGTGCAATTCATGTGTGTAAGTTTCCTTTATGATTTTAGATGTATGTATGAAAAGTTAATTTTGTTAAACTATGTATTTTGAAACGTGGGTAGTCATTCTATCAGTTTTGATGTAAATGAGCAATATTTGTATATTATGATAGTTATTCTCTGACTCTCTTATGTGTTTTCCAACATTCGAGGACAAATGTTCCCAAGGGGGAGATGTTGTAATACCCCAGAAACTCAAAGATTAGATCCAGAACTTAAAAATAGAAAATTTTTAGAAAAATTGGAAAATCTGGCACCATGCACAGGACGAGTCATGAGGTGACCCGTTGGTGCAGCCCACGAGTCGTGATGTGACTCGTGGGGAGACCAGGGAGGAGTTTGGGATTAGAGGGAATGGGATCCCCACGGGCGTGACAATGACTCGTGGTCAATCCCCACAATTCGTTAGGTCAGTTGTGGGGTGGTAAGTAAGAAAGGAAAAATAAGAGGGAGGTAGTATACTAGGAGACCCCACGAGTCGTGGTCAACCCTCATAACTCGTGGGGAGAGTCGTGGTCAACTAGTGAGGAAATAATCGGCTTGGAGGTAGTTACCTAACGAGTGTGAACATGAGCTATTCGTTGGTTGCCCGTTACGAACCCAAGTGACCAGATGACTAGTGTACTTCACAGATCAGACCACTAGTTGTGGCCCATGGAAACGAGTCATTGGGTCCCCTGTTAGGACCACCTGACAGTTATTACCTATAATTTTCCTAAGGGTTTTTTGGTAAATTCCTAGCCTCCTAGATCCTAAAGTAAGTCGTTTTGGGTATTTTAAGGGGAATTATGAGGGGTTAAACGTATTTCCCCTCATTCCCACTACTATTCTCAACAAAACTACGCAAGTTCTCACTTAGAAGTTGTCAAGCAAGGTCTAGGGTTCCTATTCCATTGCAGCAGTTCAAGATAACTTTTCTCCGAGAAATTTTCATCTAGGTATGTGGGAATTAAACAAGGGGATTGTTATTCTCTTGTGTCCCCTTAAACTCTTCCTCAGTTCACTATCAGTTCTGGCCCTGAATTTTTGATTGTGAAGATATGTCTACCCGACCTTGTTTAATTCTTGAGAAATATTATTGTATGCTAATTTTAGATGTTTTCCATCTGCTTATACCTCAAATGATGTCTAGCACTAACTCCTAAAAATAGAAACTAGAATCCTCCATAAGTATCGAATTCTCAAAAATTGCTTGAATCTTTCAGAGCTAAGGGTTTCTATAATATTTGTATGTGTTAGAAACTCAGTGAAATGTATGTTAGACAATTTTAGTCAGAAAGTTTATATACTCAGAAATGTCATCCTAGTCTCAGTCAGATTTTTAGCAACCTCCGAGTTGACCAGAATAATTTCAGCTGATCAGTTTGACTATAGAAATTCCCCAGGTTTCAGTATCACCTCCCAGTTATCAGAATTAGATCTAGAAATTCAGTTTATTGGTCCACTTGGCAGTCATGACACTTAGACAGATAGCTCTGACTAGCCTTAGGATCCCAATTAGATTATAGTTTGTTCTTAGACGGTTATGATGTTTTTAGATAAGCAGCTCTGACCAGTGTAGAACACAGTTTAAGAATTTGGTCTAGTAAGATTCTCAGGGTATTTTAAGTTATATATATCCTTGACTAGTCTTGGACCCCAGTTTCGAGCTACAACTTAATATTCAGCTTAGAAATTCCAGTGGGAGCAAGACTTAGCACTGAGCAGACCGGGGTTCCAGTGCACCCAGGTTCCCAAAACTACGTTGTCAGCGTAGGTTATAGTATTTATTGGCCTGTTTGGGCCCCAAACTTTTGTGATCACCAAGTTCATGCCTTTATACTCGGGCAAGGTATACTGGGTCCTACCAATGGGGTGTATTCATCGGACTCCACATCTAGCTCACGTGGTTACATGTCGTTTAGAGACTCTCCCACTAGTCAGTTCAGTCAGTTTAGTACAGTCAACTCAGTTTAGTTTTGTTCAAATCAGATCATACTCAGAGTTAGAATATGTTTTCACCATCAGATAGGGTTTTTCAGACCACCCAGTTATTCAGTTTGGTAGTTTTAGTTGGTTATTGCATGTCTCTCAGTTCAGCATTTCCTATTATTTACTTCTATGTGTTATGTTTCTCTTACTTACTCAGTACATTAGAAGTACTGATGCATACTTTTATGCTATATCGTTTAATGATACAGGTGCAGGATCACAGTCCTAGCTTTGTTAGTCGTTTATTCCTGGAAGACCTCAGCTTGTGAATTGGTGAGTCCTCATCCTCCCAGGATGAAGATTTATTATCTAAGTTATGATTTAATTTCTTTTAGTTGATTTAGAGATTGCTGGAGGGTTTGTCCCAACAATTTATCAGACCTAGTGGCTTTTAGACTTAGACTCAGTTTTTAGACTTTTTTGTTTTCTCGCAGCCTTTTAGTTTGTTCTACTATTTTTAGTATTATGATTCAGCATATTTCTATCAAATATTTTATATTCTTGCTACAAAATTCCACTGTATGTATTTTCATTACTTAGAGTGAAAGTGTATGATGGACCAGGGGTTGACTTTGGGTCACTTGTGGCTTCAAGTACTGTGTTTCATTCAGGGTGGGGCGTGACACTTCATAAACTGGCAGTTATGATCTCTAAGAAATCTCCCAACTCAATTTTGTGCTAGAGGTTCCCTATAACACTAATTTGTATTTGATGCACTTCTCACACTTAAGAATTGGTTTTAACACTTAGATTTCATAAAATTCTTTGGGTTTGGGTTTATCTACATACCTATTACGGTTTCAAACTTTGTCCGAAAGTTCGAGGTGTTACAATATCTCCCCCTCGGGATCATTCATCCTCAAATGAAAATTGATACTAGGCTTAGACAACTTCTGATCTAACTAAAATACTGAAACTCGACTCATACAACACTCAAGCATACTAAGGAGCTCAATGGCAGCTAGACGGAGTACAAAATCAATAAGAATGCTACAAGAGGAAACTATTACCTAACAATGATTCTGGATTAGGAGGGAATAAATGGGGATACTTTGCCATCATGTCTGTTTCAGCTTCCTAAGTAGCTCCCTCAACATGTTTATTTCTCCATAATACCTTCACCGAAGCAACTTTCTTGTTTCATAGCTTTGGAAATTAAAAATCCAGAATCTTGATTGGATCTTCCTCATATGACTAGTTATCATTAACTTGAACACCCTTCGTATGCACAATGAGTGAGGGGTCTCCCACACACTTCTTATGCATAGAAATGTTGAGAACCAATTGGACAGAGGCTAATTCAGCTGGCAGCTCCAACTCATAAGCTACCTTACCAACTCTCTTAGAAATTCGGTATGGGCCAATATAGAAGGGACTATGATTTCCTTTATTTCAAAACCTTATAACATCCTTCATAGGTGAAACCATCCGATACACCAAATCATCAACCTCAAACTCTAAATCTCTCTATCTAAGATTGGTATAATACTTCTGGCGGCTTTTTGTAGTCTTAAGCCTTTCTTGGATGGTCTTAAATTTTTTCATAACTTGTTGTTGTAGGTCTAGTCCTATCAACTCTACTTCACCAACCTCGAACCATCAATTGGAGATTTATACCTCCGCCAATAAAGAGGTTCATACAAAGTTATTTGAATAATAGAATGATAACTATTGTTATAAGCAAACTCAATAAGAGGTAAATGGTCACCCCAATTTCCTTTGAAATCAATAGCCCATTCCCTTAACATATCCTCAAAGTTCTAAATAGTACGCTCTACCTGACCATCCATCTGCAGATGAAAAGCGATACCAAGGTTGACCTTTGAACCCAAACCTTTCTTAATTGACTTTTAAAACTGAGTCGTAAACTAAGTACCTCTATCTGAAATAATGGATAGTGGCACTCCATGAAGTCTCACCACTTATCGAAGTTATAACTTCGCAAGATCGTCAGTTGAATCTGTAGTCTTCACCATTAAGATGCGAGCTGACTTATTGATTCGATATACATCACCCAAATAGAGGCATGCTGTGTGTGGGAACTGGGTAATCTAGTGATAAAATTCCATATTAATCATCTCCCACTTCCATTTAGGGAGTGCTATATTCTGAGCCACACCACATGGCCTTTGGTGCTCAACCTTAACTTGCTAAAAGTTTTGACACTTAGCAACAAAACCTGCAATGTCCCTCTTCATACCATTCCACCAATAGATTTGTCTCAAGTCGTGGTACATCTCGGTGGAACCTGGATTAATCGAATATCTAGAGTTGTGTGTATCAACAAAAATTCTATCTCTGAGGCCATCTACATTAATTAGGAACACACAATCTACCTTGGTATCTCAGGACGCTATCTCCCCTTTGTGTGAAAACCAATACTTTCTACAAACCTTCTATGATAGCTAGCTAAACCCAAGATACTTCTTATATTTGTTAGAGATGTAGGTCTAGGCCTATTCTTAATTGCCTCAATCTTTTGAGAGTCAAATATAATACCTTTGCTGGAGATAATATGGCCTAAGAATGCTACAAACTTCAACTAAAATTCATATTAGAGAATTTGGCATATAACTGCTTGTCCTTAAGTGTCTAAAAGTCTATTCTGAGATGGTTAGCATGATCCTCCTCACTCTTGGTGTAATCCAAGATATCATTATTGAACACAACAACAACATGTCCAGATATGGCTTAAACACTCTATTCATGATATCCATAAATAATGTAGGAGTGTTAGTCAATCCAAAGGACATAAAAAAAAACTCATAATGACCATAGTGAGTCCTAAAAGCTGTCTTAGGGATATCACTTTCCCTTACCTTCGACTGATGATAACTTGATCTTAGGTTTGTCTTAGAGAAACAAATAGACCCCTGAAGCTGGTCGAATAAGTCATTTATTCTAGGAGGAGGATACTTATTCTTTATGGAAACCTTGTTCAATTATTTGTAATCTATACACACTATAAGGGTACCATCTTTCTTATGCACGAAGAGAATTGGAGCACCCCCAAGGTGAAACACTAGGGTGGATGAAACCCTTATCTAGCATACCTTTGAACTACTCCTTTAGCTCTTTCAACTCAGCTAGGTACATTCTATATAGAGGGATGGAAATAGGCTGAGTATTAGAAAAAAACATTTATTCTAAAATCTATTTACCTATCTAGAGGGACTCCTGGCAGATCATCAAGAAGACCTCAGGAAACTATTAACAATTGGAACTGACTGAAGGGATGGGGTCTCAACATCAGAATCTCTCACTATATGATAGATAAACCCCTTGGAGATTAACTTTCTAGCCTTAAGGTATGAAATAAAACGACCCTTAGGCATGACAAGACTACCTTCCCAACCTATGACTTGCTCATCTAGAAGCTGAATTGTATGATTCGGGTCGTATACTCAACTATGGAATAATAGAAATATAACCAATCCATGCCTAGAATAACATTAAAATCCACCATATCAAGCTTTATCAAGTCATCTATAGTGTCTTTTAATACCCCGGAAGTGCCTATCCCATGAGTTAAAAGTTGAAAACTGCTGAAAGTGGGAAAAATATTGCAGAACGGGAGACCCTGCAGATCATTGGTCCACCCAATGACCCATTGGGATGAGTCATGGAAAGCATCTATTCTAGGGACAGTTAAAGAAACGATCGATGTGATGACTCATTGTGGGAAATAATGAGTCATCATTTGTGGTATGGGTGGGACATGGACCTTAGCATCTGGGAAGTGAGGGGTCATGCCACGACCCAGCCTGATTTACCAAAGACCATTTCCAGTATCGTTGTTTGGAAGGTGAAATGTGTAGTGTATTCGATGGAAGTAGACCATGACTCGTTGGTGGGTGTAACGAGTTGTGGTGAGGCTCATTGTTTAAGGAGGTATCAAAGTTGCAGGAGTAAACAACGGTCGATAGAACGACCCATTTCAAGTAATGACGACCCGTCGTTTCTAGTTGTGGTTTGAGAGAAGACCAAGCCTGGACAGTGTACAAGACGGATCGTCACCACAGGTCGTGGTATCTTCCAACGACCCGTTGGGGAGCTCGTTGGTTCATCTAGTAAAGAATTTTTTGCGTAATTAGTAAGGGTATTTTCATTATTTCCACATCCCAAGGATCTATACTATGCCGTTTAAGGCTCTTTTTAGTGGGTTTAAGGTGGGGAAAAACCATTCTAAGTTATTTCATTCCATGCATGCAATCTTGAGAGGTTGAAGAGGTGATGTAGAGAAATTCTTCAAGGTTTTCATTCAAATTTTCTTGGGCAATCAGAGAAGTGGTAGAATCAATCCCTTCCAGGTATGTAGGGTTATGAGTGGATGTTTCCTTCCACACCCATGCTCAAGTTTTATCTAAATAGGAGAAATTCCCATGATCAAGTTTTACCCAAATTCATGAATCTTCAATTTCTTTACATGGGTATGAATTGATTATGATTTTATTATTGAATTATGAAGCATGATCTGATGTTATAATGATTTCAATTAAAATTATGTTTCTAGTATTATGAATGTTGAAGCCCATGGATGAGATGATCATGAAAAG
>JACEIK010000143.1:503280-514484 GCA_018107945.1 Datura stramonium | reverse complement strand
AATTGTGACAATTCCACTAGAGATTAGTTATCTAACGCGTGTCACGGCTCCATCGCGGAGCTCTTTATTTCTTGCTTCTCCAGCTGCTTCCTTGATCGCTCCCGAGTCTATCTCTGATTCCTCCCAACATGCATCTTAGCTCCATATAAAGTATGTTTTTCCTGCAAAACAACGCTAATCATGTTTGTTAGTATAAATTCACACTTCCCTACAATTTACATCAGAATGTACTAACATTGTTGAATAAACAAAGCAAAACCGCTGCATTCGAGTATCACTTGGGCATATAAATATGCCCCTGATCAAGGTGTCAAAGTTGCAAGAGTAATCAACGGTCAATAGAACGAGCCATTGCAAGTAATGACGACCCGTTGTTTCTAGTCTTGGTTTAAGCGAAGACCAAGCCTAGACAGTGTACAGGACAGATCATCACCATGGTCGTGGTATCTTCCAACGACCCATTCGGGTGCCCGTTGGTTCGTCCATTGATGAATTTTTGGCATAATCAGTAAGGGTATTTTCATCATTTCCACATCCTAAGGCTCTATACTACGTCGTTTAAGGCTCGTTTTAGTGGGTTTAAGGAGGGGAAAACCTATTCTAAATTATTTTATTCCATGAATGCAAGCTTGAGAGGTTAAACAGGTGATCTAGAGCAATTCTTCAAGGTTTTCATTCAAATTCTTCTTGGGAAATTAGAGAAGTGGTAGAATCAATCCATTCCAAGTATGTAGGGTTATGTGTGGGTGTTTCCTTCCACACCCATGCGCAAGTTCTATCTAAATAGGAGAAATTCCCATGATCAAGTATGGGGTTTTTACCCAAATGCATGAATCTTCAATTTATTTACATGGGTATGAATTGATTATAATTTGATTATTAATTTGTGAAGCATGAACTTATTTTATAATGATTTCACTAATAATTATGTTTCTTGTCTTATGAATTTTGAAGCCCATGAATGAGATTATCATGAAAAGTGAGGTTTACGAAGTAAATATGATAATGATGAGATATTATGATGAAAAGTATGATTTGAAGCTAACCATATCTATAATTATGTTTTCGATGAGAATTGTTTATTTCTAAGTAAAATAAACCTTTGGGAAATGCCCACATGTTAAGTTTAAATGATAATTTTCCCGATTAAAGCTTACCACATTGTTTTGGAGCGAAGACTCCCAAATATTATATTCTATCTTGTGGTATGTTTTGAGTTTAAGTCTTCCTATGTATAGCTTACCACATGGATTTGAAGCAAAGGCTCCCAAGTATATATTCAACTTGTGGTATGTTTTGAACTAAAGCTTCTCATATGTTTGATTTCGTATTTGAGGTGTATTCATCATTGAGCTTCGTCAATTGACGATGTTGAGCTTTGTTATATACGATGTAGAGTATTTCATGTTTTGGGAGAAGACACTAGCACCGAGGGGGCTAAAGGTCGATCACCCTATGTCCCAAAACTACGCGCCAATGTAGGTTGATACTATCATATTATTGGGACCTCCCTTGTGACCTATCCCCAGCCCTAATGGCCCATGAGCTTGATATCGATTTCATGGTAGCGTCCTTAGCCCTGGAAAGATTTTAGACGGCTCTACCTACTTTAGTGTCATAGTCGGGATCACGTAATCTCTATCGTGGTATGTCAGTTAAGTGACGAGTCTCCCATTGTCTATGTGATTAAGATTTTCATAATCATTACTTATGTTTATTATCTTATACATGCATGTTCTAAAAGCAAGATTTGACTCAATGTTCAGCTTTTCTATAAATGTCATATTTCAACTTTTAGTCATTTGAGTCAGTTTGATGTTATAAAGCTATGTATCGTATGTTATGAAACGATCATGATTTCAAAAAGAATGCATGTGAAGCCTACTCTCAGTTAATGTTGTTTATGTTTTGACTACTACATTGTCTTAAAGTGATTTAACTTACTTTAGCGGTTTACTTACCTTGCATACTCGGTACATTGTACGTACTGACCGCATATTTTCTACGTTGTATAGTTTCATGATAGAGGACTCGGCTCTCAGGTTCAGCCCCGCTCTTAGACAGTTCATTGGAGTTAGAGTCTACTTATTGGTGAGTCCTCATTATCCTTCTTTATGTATTTCAGATTTCAACTTGTTGAGTTAGTTGGGGTCTTGTCCCATCAACTCATCATGTTTAGAGGTTATTCAGACATATTTATGTATTCAACTTTGGATTTTATATTTGTATGTCATGTTTAAGTTAGACTTCTATGACTGTATTGATGGTTATCCAGTTCTTTATTGAGTTAGATGTATGTGTATGTCATGGGTCGACTTGGGGTCTCTCGGGGCTCCCTGAACCGTGTTGCGATCCGATCCTCCGTTCGGGTCGTGACATGTCTCTATGATGAACTAACATGTATCCCTGGAGTAGAAATACTAAAAGGCTTTGACCAATCAAACATTACATTGGCAATATCCTATAGCTAATAGGAAGTAAACTCGACTCTTTCTATTTCTATTATGTGTATCGTTCTCAAGATTCTTCTTGTTCCATCGATAAAGTTCTAGGGGTCTTCCTCGACCTTTACATTTGTTTGTAAACCTCAAAAACTCTATAATCCTTGTAATTCTTTTCCATCCTTCTATTTAGCCTCCTCTAACTGCTGGTATATACTGTAGTCTAGAGATGTCCATCTCCGTAAGAAGTAGTGTATCCTTGTATTCCCTGTTCTCATGCTTACCAAAACCGGACATAAACTACTTATTCTAGCTCTCAAGTATAGCACCACCTCCTGAGCATGTCCAAATAACTGAGTTAACTTGAGGTCATACTCCTCCACTCCTTTGGTGCCTTGCTTCAAGTTCACTTATTCTTCAACCATAGCTTCTGTTAACTCCTATGGAAAGAAATGGTTATTCCTCTTACTGGAGTTACGCTTTGGAGCACATAAATGCGTATGTTAGGAGGAAGTCTTTATAGAGTTAATCTCTATCGCATGATCTAGACTATGAAAGAAGGAAACTATTTTCTAACAGTTCATAGTCTCCTCATTATAGATGTGGCACGCTTCATATGTGAACTAGCCATGAAATAATGCTAGTGAGTCAGCCATAATCATAGATCCATAAATCATGAAATTCATGCATACTTGTAAAATATGTATATAGTTGATATTTCATAAATCCATGGTAAGTACTTGAGAGAAATCATATTGTAAGGCATAAATCATAGTCGGCCGAATTTATATCAAGGTCATAAAGAAATCATAACTTAACTTTTCATAAGAACATGCATGAGTAGGCATAATTTAATTAAAATTTGAAACAATAATTTAATAATGAGAATATTCATATATTCTGTCCATAGATCATAAAATATGATTTGATACATGAAAGGGACTGACAATCGATAGATCATAGAGAATTTCACAAGAATTGGCATAAACCTCATTGATCATGAAAATTAAATTGTAAAATTGAAATCCATGAAATTTGAGAAGAGTTTAGGGCATGAGAGTGAAAGGAACTCTCATTCATAGCCTCATATACAAGGGTACGTTGATTTCACTCTCTTCCTTGAACACTCAAAGGAACTTGAAGAAGAATTGATCGATTTTTAGCCTTTATAACCCATAAGAACCTTCTAGTCTTGCATGCATGGAATGGTAAGGCTTAGGATATCTTTAGCTCTCTTAAAACCCTTCTAACTAAGCTTCAAACAATGTAGTTTAGGCCTTAGGAACATAGAAATTATAGAAAATCTCTTAATAAACTAGCAGGAAAAAACAGACCGCCAGTCCTAATGAGGGACTGGACGAGTGGTGCCCCTTACCACGACTTATGGTCACCTATCATCATGACCACTACCAATTTCATCAAGGAGTCACCAGAGGGGACACCACGACTCGTGGTTGACTCGAAGATTCTTGGTGATTACCCATTAGGTGCACTGTCTATTTTCTTCTTCCTTCTTATCATCCTTGACCACGACTGACATGATGAGTCGTGATGCTGACCACCACCCTTGGTCACCCAAAAAACCAAAATTTCCAACAAATTTCCATCCTTTCCCCATGGGTCACTTAACAACTCGTGGGGTTCCTGACAGGTCACTGGATGACTTGTCCTATGACCTGATGCAGAAATTCCTATTTTCTCTGTTTTAACTCCCAGGTCTGATCTTAGGATTTTCGGGGTATTACAACCATGGACATCTCTTGGTAATTTCAACTCATAGGACACCTTCCTAATTTATTTTATAATATCATAGAGGCTAATAAATCAAGGACTAAGCTTGCCCTTCGTACCAAAATGCATGAAACCCTTCATATGTGAAATCTTCAAAAATACCTAGTCACCCACAACAAATTCCAATTTTCAATGCCTCATGTCAATATAAGACTTCTTTCCACTTTGATCTATTTTGATTCGACTTGAAATAAGATTCAATTCCTCACTAGCTTCACAAATTGAGTAAGGACCCAATAATTCTACCTCTGTTGATTCGAATCCACCAATTAGAGATCTACAAAGTTTCCCATAAAGAGCTTATAGGATCTATCTTGATGCTCACTTGATTACTATTATTGTATTAGAATTTGACAAGAGGCAGGTGTTCATCCTAACTACCTCCAAAATTGATCACATAAACTCCCAATATGTCCTTGAGAGGTTAGATAGCTCGTTCTGCTTGCCCGTCCATTTGAGGGTGTAAAGTAATGCTCAAACTGGCAAGAGTTCCTAGATCCTCTTGGAATGAATTAAAAAAATGAGCATTAAATTGTGTACCTCTGTCTCAAATACTGGATGTCGAAATGCCATGTAACCTCACTATCCTCTTCAAATATAGCTTAGCTTAGTGAATCACAGTATCAGTCGTCTTCACAGGTATGAAATGTGAAGATTTCATAAGCACATCCATGCTTGCCCAAGTCAAATTGTTCTTTGTACTTACACAGGATAAACCCACAAAGTCCATTTTGATATTCTCCCACATCTATTATGGGATTTCAATATTTTGAGCAAGACCACCAGGGCTCTGATTTTTAACCTTCACTTTCTGATAATTCAAACACTTATCCACAAAATTGGACATGTCAACTTTCATTCTTTTGAACTAATAGTGTAGTTTTAAATATTTATAAATTTTGGTGGATCATTGTAACGACCCGAGAGTAGACCCGGATCGAGACACGGGACAAAAAACTCCGAGGGGCTCCAAGTCGCCCATGGCATGAACATAAGATCTAAACTCAACATTATAAAGAGGAGGTCTGCATATATATATATATATATCAAGCTAAAACTGAATCAACAACGACAAGATTATTTCTACATAATTACTGTAAAGCCTCTAACATAACTGATGAGCTAATTGGACCGCACCCCCAACTAGCTCGACAAAGTTTGAAACTGAAAGAACATAACAAACTATAGATGACTGAATATCACAAAAGGATGAGGACTTACCAACACCGGCTGGATAGGACTTAGAGGGAAGTAGGGGCTAATGACGCAGTTGAGACTGATCTCTCGGACCTGTATCATGAAACAATACAAAATAGAATATGCATACAAAACTTGAAATGTACTGAGTATGCAAGGTTATTAAAAAAAGGACAGTTAAAAATACATAAGAATTCATAACAGTAGGACAACGTGATCATAAACTAAATAACATAATGTCAACATAAGGGCTCTATTTTCAAAACATTCATAAATTAGTCATCATCATAATCATAGGAGAAAAGCTTCATTAAACATGATTTGAGACAAAGTAACAATAACATAACCATGCATAAATCATGATGAACAATTGGAGGACTCGTCTTAACAATCACCATCACGATAGAGCCTTATATGATGTCCCACTATTTCGCTGAAGTAGTTAGGACTGTCCCGGACTGGCCACGTAGGGGAAAACGCATGTGTGGTGACATAGGGATCCAATAATAAACATATACATTTCTATGGTGGCACGTAGTTTTGAGATCATGGGGTTTTCCTTTGAACGTCGCATCTACTCGGTGCTAGACACTTCTCTCAAAAAGATGCACGTGAGTGCTCATATCGTAATCGTAAAATCATTCATGGAGTCCATGGCCAAATAAATAATAACATGATGGACCCCACTTGAAATACATGATTATCCATGAATAAGGTCCCGTGAATTGGCCAAGAGTCATAAATCCATATATCATGAAACCAATGCATACTTGTAAAACATTCTTATTTGATATTTATAAATCCATGATGAGTACTGAAGAGAAATTATAGCATCAATCAGAAATCATAATTTTAGACTTGATAAGAGATAAATCATAATAGAGTCATAACTTGACTTTTCATGATGATTGCATAATTGGCCATAATTTAATTAGAAGTTGAAACTATAAAATAATAATAAAAATAATTATAAAATCTGCCCAAAGATCATAAGACATACTTTGATACATGAAGGGAATTGACCCATAGATAGATCATAGAGAATTTCACTAGTATTAGAATAAACCCCATAAGATCATGAAATTTGAGTCTAGATTGAAATCCATAGAATTGAGAAGAATCTAGGGCATAAGAGTGAAAAGAAACTCCCATTCATAACCTCACATACCTGGGTAAATCAATTTCATACTCCCACTGTAAATCCCAATTGAAATTGGAGAGAATTTGATGAAATTCATCAAACTTGATCTTCAATGAAGGCTCTAGGTTGCATGCATGGAGTGGGGATTCTTAGAATAGGTTTATCCCCCTTAAAACCCTACTAACTGAGCTTAAAAATACATACTTTAGGACCTTAGGGCCTAGGAATGATGAAAATATCCTTAATGAAAAACCTGGAAAATCTGCACTGTTAGTGACCACGACTGATCCAATAGGTCATTACAAGCTTCCACGAGTCATTGTGTCCCCTATTGCTTCGGCCCAGGTTCCAGTCCCAGACCTGTTACCATGACAGGTTCCACGAGTCATACCCAGTTCCAATGACTCATGGAAACCATTCGTTTCCACCACTGTCCCTTTTCCGGAAACCTTCCAACGAGAGCATACTACTACCCGTGACTCGTACTAACGAGTCATTCCACGACTTGTGCCTCCCTTATTGACCATGAACACCCTAACAATGACTCATTTCCAACAATCCATTACATAGGTCATTCTGAGACTCATTACTTCCCAGCCTACTCTATAGATTCTCACCAAAAGCACCTCCAACGGGTCACTAGTCCCACCAATGACCCGTAAAACGACTCGTTCTGAGAAGAAATCTAAAATTTCTACTACTTTTCATTTCAAATAACGATTCTAGTCGTAGGAACTTTTGTGAGATTATATTATCTCCCCCTTGAGAATGCTCATCCTGGAATGTGGGTAAACATACTAAAAGGCTGGGAAAATGCAACTACCATGCAAATACTAAACATATAAGCTGAAAACTGACAGAGTAACTAACTCCGGACTAGAATACATGACTGAACTGAATTCATAAATCACATACACATACATTCATTAACATTAAAGAAACTGGGGAACACGAGCTGAACATGAAACTTACTAGGGTACTAAGGAGGAAAGTGATACCTGAAGCTGAAACTGAGCCGAAAGGGAATAGATGTGGGTATTTAGCCATCATATGTGTTTCAGCTTCCCACGTAGCTCCCTCAACATGCTGATTCCTAACAAAAAAATTGATGGAGGCTACTTCTTTGTTTGTTAGCTTACATACCAAACAATAAAGTATTTCTACCTGAACCTCCTCATAACTAACGCTATCTTTCACACCGACACTGTACACCGAAACAACTAGAGCTGGATCACCCAAACACTTCTTTAAGAGTGATACATGGAATACTGCATGAACTAAAGCTAATTCTTAGGGAAACTCCTACTAATATGATACCTTGCCAACCCGTTTCATAATCCGGCACGGAACAACATAACTGGGACTGAGTTTCCCTTTCTTTCAGAACCTCATCACTCCCTTTATGGTAGAAACCTTTAGAAACATCCAATCATTGACTTCAAACTCAAGTTCTCTCCTCCTCACATCTGTATAGGACTTTTAGTGACTCTGAGCTATTTTCAACCTGTCCCTTATAAGCTGAACTTTCTTCATAGCTTCATTGACTGAATCTGGTCCTATCATCGCAACTTCACCCACTTCAAACCAACCAATAGACGATCTACATCTCCGCCCGTAGAGAGCCTGAAATGGAGCCTTCTTAATGATGGAATGGTAGAAGTTGTTATATGAAAACCCAATGAGAGGCAAATGGTTATCCCACTACCCTTGAAATCTACCACATACACTCTCAACATATCCTAGAGGGTCTTTTTAGTCCACTCTGCCTAACCATCTACTTGCGGGTGAAATGCGGTGCTAACCTTGACCTGAGTACCTAGTACCTTTCGAAACGGTCTCCAAAATTAGGAGGTAAATTGAGTACCTCTATCTGATATAATTGACAAGGGCATTCCATTAAACCGAACTAATTCTCGAATGTATAATTTAGCGAATCCTCTACTGAATCGGTAGTTTTGACTAGTAGGAAATGAGCTGCTTTAGTCAACCTGTCCACAACCACCCAAATAGAGTCATACTATCAACGTGTATGAGGCAACCCCGTGATGAAGTCCATATTGATTCCCTCCAACTTCGAAGTAGGGACACCAATGTTCTAAAGCACATCTCTTGGTATCTAATGCTCAACCTTCATTTGTCGACAATTTAGACACTTGACCACAATCTCTACTATGTGCTTCTTCATGCCATTCCACCAATAGACTTCCCGTAGGTCACGGTACATACAGGTGGCACCCGTATGTGTAGAGTATCTGGAACCATGAGCTTCATGCAACATCTGCTCCCTCAAGACACCAGCATTCGGTACACAATAATGACCTTGACATCGGTGCATACCATCTCCCCCTTTGGAGAAGACTTCGACCTTCTAATTCTGAATGGCTTCCTTTAACTTTACCAAAATAAGATCATCATCTTGTCTAGGTTTAACTTCGGTCACTAAGGATGATTCTGACCCATTCTGAACAATGACACCCCATTTGTCGAGTCCAAATAACAGATTCCTATCTGTGAAAGTTGAAGTACATCCTTTACTAATTCATTCCTCTCCTCATCTACATGGGATACACTCTCCATGGAAAGCCTGCTAAGAGTGTCTGCCACCATATTTGTCTTGCCCGAATGATAAAGGACGCTCATATCTTAATCTTTATGAAGCTCTGAATATCTCCTATGATGTAGATTTAGATCCTTCTAGGTGAACACGTACTGTAGACTATTGTGTTCCGTAAACACATCCACATAAACCCCGTACAGATAGTGTCTCCAAATAATCAACGCAAATACTACTGCCGCCAATTTGAGGTCGTGAGTCAGATAGTTCTTTTCATGAACCTTTAGCTGCCTGGAAGCATAGGCTATAACTTTACCGTGTTGCATCAATACAAAACGAAGGCTGATCCTTGAAGCATCGCAATATACCACAAATCCATTGGTGCCCTCAGTTAGGGTAAACACTGGTGCTGAGGAAAGTCAAGTCTTAATCTCTTGGAAGCTCTTCTCACAAGCCTCTGAGCATTAAAACATCACTTTCTTCTGGGTCAATTTAGTCAATGGGGATGCAATGGATGAAACATCTCAATGAATCTCTGATAATAACCATCTAAACCCAAGAAACTCTTGATATCCGAAGAACTAACTGGTCTAGGCAAATTCATCACCGCTTCTATCTTTTGAGAGTGCACCTGTACACCCTCACTTGGCACCACATGACCTATAATGCCATCGAGTTCAACCAAAACTGGCTTTTACTAAACGTAGCATATAACTAGCGATCCTTAAGAGTCTATAGCACCACCCTCAAATGAGCGGCATGCTCCTCCTCGCTCCGAGAGTATATGGGATTATCATCTATGAACACAATCACGAACATATCAAAATATGACTTGAACATCCTGTTCATCAAATCCATGAAAGTTGCAGGAGCATTCTTTAGTAAAAAAAACTTAAGAACAAACTCATACTGACCATACCAAGTTTTGAAGGCTTTCTTCGGAATATGACTCTCCTGAACCCTGAGCTGATGGTATCTGGATCTAAGGTCTATCTTTGCAAAACATTTGGCACCCTGAAGTTGGTCAAACAAATCATCAATCCTGAGGAGAGGATACATGTTCTTGATTATGACTGTTACACCCTGTAAGATTCCCGACACCTAGATGGTCTATTCGCGCGTTGGTTAAGCATATTCGAAAGCCATACGTGCTAGAAAAAGACCCGGAAAAAGATCGGACGAGAAACCTGCCGGACCATCGCGGAAGGAGCCGGGGCAGAGCCCCTCCGCGATGGCGGCGTGTCACGGAGGCGGGGCCACCGCGTTGGCTCCGTGACACGTTGGACCTGTCCAGGCCCAAGTATATAAGCCCCACTTCGGTTTTAATTGATCATTAACCTTATATTTTCCAGAAAATTCACGTGAGAACAGAGAGAGAACGAAGGAGATATTAAATTATTGTTCGATTACACTGTCAAACGTAGTCCAAATCCAAATCAACCTCAGGTACCGAGGTATTTAGCAGCAGGGATCATTCCTATGGATTTTGTTTCGCGAAATACGATCAACAAATCGTCAAGCTACCGGACTAAGGTAAGTAGAATTGCTCCAATCTAGTGTCAATGTGCTCCTAGTCGTAAAGTGAATACTTCTCCCTTCTGGACTTCCGAAAAATAGCAAGTTTTTGACTGTCTTTCGATAAGCCTAAGTTTAGGCTATAAATATATCTAAAGTGACGTTGTCTTTCAGAATAGTGATGTATTTAGTACTAATTGACGTGTATATGAATGTAGTTGGGAGAAATAGCTAGAGTACTGACCGAGCTTCGTCCGACAGTCGGATAACTCGAGGTTAAGGTATGTAAAGCTAGTTTCTTTGGCAAGTTAGTAGCCTTAGCCTTATGAATCATAGTAAACTCCGTAATTGAGTTCTCGGAGTTGAATGTTGAGTATTGGGTAAGTTCAGTAAATCTAGTTTGCCTTGCCGTATCGTACTCAGTCCGAAAGTCAGTAAAGCATGCACCAAAGGGCGAGTTAGAAATCCAGATTCAATATAGCCTATTATATGATTAGCAAGCATGTTGTTAGAATAAAAAGATACATATTTTCAGAATAAAGTTAGTAAAGTAAAATCAGATAGA
>JACEIK010000143.1:478038-494346 GCA_018107945.1 Datura stramonium | reverse complement strand
TAGCCCTTCGTTTCCAGAAACCTGAGTTAGAGCTAGCCAGGCACCAGATGTGCCTAGGCCCACTAGTTAGCAGTCCAGGTCCTACTAGGGCACCAGGTGCTAGTCATACCCCCTAGGGCGGGGCGTGAAAATGACCTTGGTTAATTTTCGATAATTAATACAGATTCGAAGAGAACCATCCTTTTTTCAGACAAAGAGAACTGGTCCACCCCACGGGGATTTGCTAGGTCTGATAAAACCCTTGTCTAAAAGGTCTTTCAACTGCTACTTCAACACCTTTAGCTCATCTAGAGCCATTCTGTAAATAGGAATAGATGTAGGATTTTTATTGGGAAGAAGGTTAATACAAAAGTCGATCTCCCACTGTGGAGGGATTCCCGGTATATCATTTGGAAACACCTTTCGATACTCACATACTACAGGAACTGACTTGATAGTTGGGGTTTTGGATGCAACATCTTTAACCGTAACTAGATGGTACACACAAACTTTAGAAATCATCTTTTTGTCCTTAAGGTAGGAAGTGAAATGAACTACAAGCATAGCTGAACTACCCTTCCACTCTAGGACTGGCTCACCCGAAAATCTGAATTCTACTGCATAGGTTTTAAAATTTACTGAAGCATAACATGCATGTGGAAAATCCATGCCGAAGATGACATCAAAATCGATCATGGCTAGCTCTACTAAATCTACTGAGGTGATCTTCTGAAGGATTGTGATAGGGAAATTTCTATATACCCGTCGAGCTATAACCGAATCACTGACTAGAGTAGAGACTGAGAAGGGTTCTGATAAAATTTCAGGACGGACTCCAAACTACTAGCAACATAGGGTTTCACATAAGATATAGTATCCCCTGGATCTAGAAATGCATATACATCATGGTGGAATACTCATAACATACCGATAACCACATTTGGGGAAGTCTCCTGCTTCTGTCGAGATATAAGGGCATAAAATCTATTCTGGCGCTGGCCACCACCTACACTAGTTGATGCATCCTACTAAGCTGGCATGCTGGTGCTGTTGCTGAACTGACAGCCTGAGTACGACCTCTACCATTACCCCGTCAAGCCAGCAGACACTCTCGATGCCTGTGCTTGGGTCTACCACACCCAAAATAGATATCTCACCCAATCAAAGCACTCCACTATATGATTCTTGCCACACATCCCATAGGCTGGTAAGTACGCTCTATTTGCATGCTACTCTGGCCCCTCGAACCAAGGCTCTGCTCATTTGATCACCTCGTAGTCTGGATGGAGCACTAGCCAATGATGGTGCGACAGCTATAGATTTATGATGAGACTGCTAGCGATGTCCATCACCTAATATATAGAGAGAGAACCCATAACTGTTTGTCTTGGCCCTCTTGGCCTCTCTCTCTCTCTCTCAGATGCACCGCCTCCATCTACTGGGTGTACAAAACCATTTAGGAAAAAGAAATGTCCTGATGACGCATGATGATCCTACAATCCTTGTCCAAGTAGTCCGCCACTCCATGCAATAACCTGCTCACCCGAGCTATCTGAACATCCACTAGCTTTGGTGCATACTTGAACAAGGATGTGATCCTCATGGGTTTGTGGGGCCTATTGGTGCCTTTCTCCATTGCCATTCTCAAGGCCATTTCTATTCCCATTTCTTCTTCATTGATGCGGCGAGGAGGCATGACTCTGAAAATGCGTATAGCATGAGTTAGAATGATATAGAGACATTTCATCGCACTAAATAGATCATGAAAGAAGCAAAAAATTTCCCAAACATCTCATAGCCTCTTGGTCATAAGTGTGGCGCGCTTCAGACCCATGAAAAAGAATCTACTCAATGTTTCTTTCAAACACCCTAGGACACATTATAACCTAATGCTCTGATACCTTGTTTTTCATGACCCAAATGTAGGCCTGGATTGATACATGGGAAAAGAAACCCCGAGAGGCTCCAAGTCGAACCATGGCACGGACATAACAAGCTGATTTCAATATAATGTCTGAAAAGTCTGTAACATAATTGATGAGCTGATAGGACAACACCCCCAACTAGCTCGACAAAGTTTGAAACTAAAAGAACATCACAAACTATAGATGACTGAACATCCTCGAAGGATGAGAACTCACCAACACCGGCTGAGAGGACTGAGAGGGAGGCAGGGGCTAATGACGCGGCTGAGACTGATCCCTCAGACCTGTATCATGAAATGATACAACATAGAGTATGTGGTCAATACTTGGAATGTACTCAGTATGCAAGGAAAGTAAAAAATGTTAAAAATACATAAGAGTTCATAGGAGTAGGACAACGTGATCATAAAGGAAATATCATATTGTAAACATAAGGGCTCAAGGTTTTAAAAACATTCATAAATCATTCATAATGATAATCATAGGAGAAAAGCTTCGTTAAACATGACTTGAGCCAAAGTAACATAAACATAACCATGCATAAATTATGAGGAACAATGGGAGGACTCGTCTTAAACGACACCATCATGATAGAGCCTTATATGATGTCCCACTATTTTGCCTAAGTGATCAAGACTGTCCCTGGATTGCCAGGTAAGGTGACGTGCATGTGTGGTGATATAATAGGGAACCAATAATAAACATATATAAGCCTATGGTGTGACATAGTTTTGAGACCACGGGGTTTTCGTTTGAACACCGGGTCTACTCGGTGCTAGACACTACTCCTAAAAACATGCACATGAGGGCTCATATCGTAATCGTAAAATCATTCATGAAGTACATGAACAAATAAATAATAACATGATGTATCCCACTTGAAATACATGCTTATCCATGAGTAAGGGCCCGTGAATCAGCCACGAGTCATAAATCCATAAATCATGAAAACCATGCATACTTGTAAAACATTCTTACTTGATATTCATAAATCCATGATGGGTACTTGAAGAGAAATCATAAAATAAATCATAAATAATAATTTTAGACTTTATAATATAAAAATCATAATAGAGTTATAACTTGAATTTTCATGAAGATTGCATAATTGGGCATAATTTAACTAGAAGTTGAAACTATAAAATAATAATCAAAATAATTATAAAATTTACCAAAAGATCATAATAAATACTTTGATACATGAAGGAAATTGACCCATAGATCGATCATAGAGAATTTCACTAGAATTAGAATAAACCCCATAAGATCATGAAATTTGAGTCTAGATTGAGATTCATAAAATTGAGAAGAATCTAGGGCATGAGAATGAAAGAAAACTCTCATTCATAACCTCACATACCTGGGTAAATCAAATTCATAACCTCTAGGTTGCATGCATGGTGTGGGGATTCGTAGAATAGGTTTATCCCCCTTAAAACCCTTCTAACTAAGCTTAAAATGATGTAGTTTAGGACATTAGGTCTTAGGACTGACGAAAATACCCTTAATGAAAAACCTGAAAAATATGTACTGCCAGTAACCACGACTGATCCAACGGGTCGTTACAAACATCCACGAGTTGTTGTTTCCCTGTTTCTTCAGCCAGGTTCCCGTCCAAGGCATGTTACCATGACAGGTTCCACGAGTCGTATCAAGATCCAACAAATCATGGAAACCATTCGTTATCACCATTATCCCTTTTCCTGAAACCTTCCAATGGTAGCGTACTATGACCTGTGACTCATTTAACGAGTCGCTCCGTGACTTGTGCCTGCTTCCTTGACCATGACACCCTAACAACGACTCATTTCCAATGATCTGTTACTTAAACAAACGGGTTGTGCTAAGACCTATTACTTCCCAGCCTACTCTGCAGATTATCACCACGAGCACCTCCAATTGGTCGTTAGTCCCACCAATGACCCGTACAATAACTCGTTCTGAGAAGAAATCACAAATTTCTGCTACTTTTCATTTAAAATCCCAAGTCTAGTCTTAGGAACTTCCAGGGTATTACAATCATAGATGCATAAAATATTTGCAACTATGATCTTCCACCATCAATTCTTGCCCAAGACCATCAACATCTGAAATACATAAGCAACCTCGCAATCTCAAAACATTATTGAGTGTGTCAATTATGAATGATGTGTATTCTCCATTTTTCATTTTGTTTCTCCACCTCACTAAAATTTCATCTTCATATTGCTTGGTTTTGATTCTCTCTATGATGTAAGATCGCGTTTGAGTGATCCAAAAAATTCATCACCATCAGTCTCATCAATCGAACTCCAAGACTAGAAAGTCTTGGATATCTCTATCCTTCGACATTTTATGGGATCAGAGATATGCTAAGGTACCCATAGACTTATGAATCAAGGCATTAACAATAACATTAGTCTTAGCAGGATGATACAAAATATTCAAGTCATAATCTTTAAACATTTTTAGGAACCTTCTTTGTTTTAAATATGACTCTCACTACTTACAAATATATTGCAATATCTTATGATCAGTAAAGATATCACAACGTTCACAATATAAATAGTGATGCCAAATCTTTCACGTAAATACTACTGTAGCTAACTCTAGAAATGTAATGCCCCGAAAACTCAAAATCCAAATCCAGGAACTAAATTAGAAAATCTGGAAAACTGTAGAAATGTTACAGAAAAACCCACTCAACGAGTCGTTAAGGGACCCAACAACTCGTTAGGTCAAACGTGAGAGGGATGCCTAACAAAAGTCAGTGTTTCCAATGGGCGACATTACGAGTCGTGGTCAGATCCCACAACTCGTTGAGTCACTCGTCGTCAGGCCAGAATCCCGAAACTTGAGAAGTTGGTAGTGTTCTTGACGGGAGGTCACCACGAGTCGTCATCGATGGGAACGACTCATTGAGGGACCCGTTACTAGCCTTGTATTATTTTCCCAGGGGTGAGACAGTGTGGTCGACGGTTGGTGACCACAAGTCGTGTCTAGTGNACGAGTCGTCATCGATGGGAACGACTCATTGAGGACCCGTTACTAGCCTTGTATTATTTTCCCAGGGGTGAGACAGTGTGGTCGACGGTTGGTGACCACAAGTCGTGTCTAGTGACCATGACTCGTTAAGTCACTCGTGGTCACCCATTGGATATTTCAAGCAGTGTACCTGACGGGCATTACCACGAGTTGTTTTTAGATGCCATGACTCATTAGATCACCTGTTAGGGACACCTGATAGATTTTTAAAATAAATGTCTAAGGACTATTTAGTAATTTCCTACCCTCCCAAGCTCTAAACCACATCGTTTTGAACGTAAATTCAGACTTATTAGAGTGTTGGGACAGTTCCTTCCCTCATTCTCATGTTATTTCTCATAAAATCATCGAAGGTTCCCTCAAGAAACTCTCAACAAAGCGTAGGGTTTTCCTCTATTGCAGTAGTTCGAGTCTCCTTCTTCAAGAAACCTTAACTCAGGTATGTGGGGTTTTAGCAAGGGGATTGTTCTTCCCTTGTGTCCCCAAAATCCTACTCAATTTCATCTATCAGTTTTAAGCCATGAGCTTTCGAGTATGAAAAGGATTTACATTTACTTTCGTTGATTTCACTTAGAAAGATGTTCAGGTATATTGTTTATATGATCCCCATAAATTCCTTATCAAACTGTCAGTGTTTATATAAAACTGAATCAAAGCCCTTACTTTCGAGTTATGATTTTGTTTATTAAAATTTCTTCTAGTGAAGGGAGAATGCTTTTGGATGAACTTTCTAGAATTTCATTTATATATATATACATATATGTTGAGTAACTATTCCATTAATGAGAATTACTCTAGCCCTGTTGAATGAATTTCCTAGAATTCTTTAAACTGCTCTATGTTATGGAATTCCCGTATCATTGGGATAAGTTGAGTTCTCTATTAGCTTCTAGAAGCTCAGGCCAGTTAGAACGTAGAATCTTTTTAGCATCTTTAAGAAAAGTGGCAACTGATCAGTTCCACTTCAGTTTTATTTCGAGGTGTTAGTGATGCCTCTTAGCTATAAGAATAAAACGCAGATTATATTTTTTTGTGCATTAGACGGTCATGACATTCTAGTATATATCTTTTACCAGCCCCAGGACCCCAATTAAGTTATAACTTGTTCATAGACGATTACGACACTTCCAGAAAAGTAGCTCTTACTAGTCTAGAACTGAGTTTCAGAATCTGGTCCGATAAGACTCTCAAGGTACATGAATTAAATACGTCCCTAACTAGTCTTTGACCCCAGTTTCAATATATAAGCTTAGTAGATTACTTAACGTTTTCCAATGGGATAGAACATAGCACCAAGCGGGTTGGGGTTCCACCGCACCCATGTTCCTAGAACTACGTTGCCAGCATAGTTTACAGTATTACTTGGTTTAATTAGCCCCAGACTTTTGTGATCACTTAGTTCATGCCTTTATACCCTGGAAAGGTATATTGGGTCCTACCAGTTGGGTGTATACATCGGACTCCACGTCTAGCTCACGTGGTTATATGTAGGTTATAGACTCTCCCACTAGTAAGTCCAGTCCAGTTTCAGAATTAGCAAGTCAGTGCAGTACAGTATCTCAGATTTCAGTGTTCCAGACATAGGGCATGTCCTTGACCATTTGAAATTATATTAGTAGCTCAGTTTACTTTACCTATTGGTCATTGCGTGTCATTTCATTTCAGACATTATATTCAGTTGTGTTTCTCCCACTTACTCACTACTTTAAAAGTAGTGACACATACTTTTATGCTGTATCATTTCATGATACAGCTGCAGGTTTTCAGACTCAGTACAGTTAGTTGCTGCAGATCAGATTCTCCACCTTAGTTGTGAAGTGTGACTCCTCATCATCCGAGGGAATTATATCTTACTTATTGTCATTTATTAGTTTCAGTTAGACTTTGAGTTAGCTGGGGACTTATCGCAGCAACTCCTTTAGTTAGATGGCTTTCAGACAAACATCATTTTCAGATTTATCAGTATGATTCAACTGTTTTGAGCTTTATGTTCTCAGACTTGTTTATCATAAATTCTTTATGATATTATTTTAAAGTTACACTATGCATGTTTACTCAGAATGCTAGTGAATGATAGACCAAGGGTTGACTTGGCGTCACTTGTGACTTCAAGTACTATGTTACGTCCAGGGTGTAGGCTCGGGTCATGACAAACATTGTATAATACCCCTAGGTTTAGAGTATCCTAAAAATGTCTGAAAGCCTAATCGAGTAGAGTTCTTTTCATGGGTGTGAAAGGAGAAACACTTATGATGAGGTGGCTACGATATGTCATTACGAAAACTCTTTTTTTTTTATATTCTTTATCGTGCGTTAAAGTTCAATTCCAGAAATTCCCTTCTAATTCGTGCTCTATTTCATTTCAGTGAACCATGCCTCCTAGACGTGCTTATAGAAGAAGGGCTAGTAATGCCAAAAGACCTGCCCCACCAGCCCCGATAGCTTCTCAAGATGATTCGGTTTTTACCGCAGAGTTCAGAGCGACCATTCAGTTACTGGCTCAGACCGTGACCAATTAGGTGAATCAGCAGCTTTTGCTGGTGAACCCGAACGGGTCTACAGCAGCGGCAAGGGTGCGACACTTCACCTGTATGAACCCTCCATCGTTTCAAGGATCTAATGTAGGGGAAGACCCCTAAGAGTTTGTAGATGGGGTCAGAGAGATTACCCGTATTATGGGTGTCAGCTCCTCCGAGAGTGTTGACCTGGTTTCCTATCATCTTAAAGGCGTAGCCCAGGTTTGGTATTAATAGTGGAAGGAGGGGCGACGAGTGGGAGGAGTTCCATACAGCTTTCCTGGATAAGTTTTTCCCTCGGGTGCTGAGGGAGGCTAAGATGGCAGAGTTTATGAACCTATGGCAGGACAACTAGATAGTGGAGGAGTATGATTTGGAGTTTACTAGACTATCAAAGTATGCGCCAAAGATGGTGGCCGAGCCAAGGGCTCGCATGCTGATGTTCGTAAATGGAGTATCTAATATGGTCCCCAAAGAGTGCAGGACGACAATGCTAATAAAGGACATGGGCCTCTCTAGCTTAATTTTGTATGCCCAGCAGATTGAGGAAGAGAAGTTGAAATATATGGAACGTAAGAACAAGCGAGCAAGAACTGGGCATTCAAATTTCGTCCACTAGAGATCTGGCGGTGGTAGCTGCCCATAGCAAAAGCAACAACAGAGGGCCCAACACCTAACTTAGCCGGTGCCCTAACCATTCAGTCCCGCCAGGATCGGAGGGATGGGTCATCTGGTTCACAGTATTGGGAACAAATATCCAACTTGTTCTAAGTGTGGCAGGAATCACCCAGGATAATGCCATTAGGGACGAGAAAGCTGCTTTTGGTTTTGAAAGCTTGGGCATAGTCTTATGGAGTGCTCATCAATGGGGCGAGGGAGATCACAATCTACTAACTCAGCAGCTCCAGTAGGCCGACCAGCTCAACAGGAAAACTCATCAGGTTTAGATGGCGGTCAGCGCTAGAATTGTTTCTATGCTCTATCTTCTCATCAGGATTAGGAAAGATCACCTGACGTAGTTACTGGTATGTTACGTCTCTTCCATCTAGACGTGTATGCACTCTTAGATCCAGGAGCTACTCTTTCTTTCGTGCCACCTTATATAGAGTTTTAGTTCAATATAAGTCCATAGGTACTCTCCGAACCATTCTCAGTCTTCACCCCAATTGGCGAGTCAGTTAGAGCTAACCGGGTGTATAGAAATTGCCCAGTCTCAGTCCTGAAAAAAGTAATTCCAGTTGTTCTCATAGAGCTAGACATGGTCAACTTCGACCTTATTCTCGGCATGGATTGGTTACACTCCTGCTATGCCTTAGTTAAATGCATGACTAGAGTTGTCAAGATCCAGTTTCCTTATGAGCTAGGTTTAGAATGGTCAGGCAGCAGTTCAGCGCCTAAGGCTTGGTATATTTCCTACCTTAAGGCCCAGAAACTCATTTCCAAAGGATGTCTCTTTAATTTGGTTCGGTTCAAGTATTCCAACTTTGAGACCCCAACCATTCAGTCAGTTCCAGTTGTCAGCGAGTTCCCAGATGCATTTCCTAAGAATCTTCTCAGAGTTCCCCCTAAACGGGAAATAGACTTCGGAATAGATCTCCTCCGATATTGTAAGCCCATCTCCATCCCTCCTTACAGAATGGCTCCAGCTGAGCATAAGGAGTTGAAAGAGAAGCTAAAAGATCTTCTTAACAAGGGTTTGATCAGACCCAGCATCTCTCCTTGGGGTGCTCCAGTGCTATTCGTGTGTAAGAAAGACGGTACCCTCAGAATGCGCATAGATTACCATCAGTTGAACAAGGTAACAGTAAAGAACAAGTACCCTCTGCCTAGAATTGATAACCCATTCGACCAGCTTCAGGAAGCCAGTTGTTTCTCCAAGATCGATCTCAGGTCAGTATACCATCTGTTAAGGGTCAAAGAGTGTGACATACAGAAAATAGCATTCAGAACTCGGTATGGTCATTACAATTTGTGGTGATGTCCTTTGAACTCACGAATGCCCCAGCAACCTTTATGGACTTGATGAACCGAGTCTTCAAGCAGTACCTAGATATGTTCGTCATTGTATTTATCAATGATATTCTGGTGTACTCCAGAAATGAGGAAGAGCATGTCAATCACCTAAGGTTAGCATTACCGACCCTCAGAGACACCAACTCTTTGCCAAATTCAGTAAGTGTGAATTCTGGTTGAGGTCCGTGACTTTCTTAGGTCATGTGGTTTCAGGCGAAGGAATACGAGTAGACCCTCATAAGATAGAAATAGTAAAAATTGGCCCAAAACTACCTCTCCTACCAAAATCAACAGCTTCCTGGGCTTAGCAGGTTACTACCGACGGTTTGTGGAGGGTTTTTCTTCTATAGCCTCCCCTCTGACTAAGCTAACTCAGAATAAAGTGAAATTTCAGTGGTTAGATGCGTGTGAGAAGAGCTTTCAGGTGTTTAAGACTCAAATCACTACCGCTCCGATTTTGACCTTGTCGGAAGGAATAGAGGGGTTAGATGTTTATTGTGATGCTTCCAGAGTCGGACTCAGTTGCGTTTTGATGCAGCGAGTCAAAGTGATAACCTACGCCTCCAGAAAGCTCAAGGTTCATGAGAAGAATTATCCAACTCATGACTTGGAGTTGGCAGCGGTGGTGTTTGCGCTAAAGATATGGAGACACTACCTATATGGGGCTCACGTGGATGTATTCCCAGACCACAAGAGCCTTTAGTATGTGTTCAGCCAGAAGGACCAAAATCTTCTTTAGAGAAGGTGGTTGGAGTTACTAATAGAATATGACATGAGTGTGTTGTACCACCTGGGTAAAGTGAATGTGGTGGCGGATGCACTAAGCAGGTTGTCCATGGGAAGTGTAGCTCATGTTGAAGAGGGAAATAAGGAAATTGTAAAGGACATCCACATACTAGCTCAGTTAGGAATGCAGTTGGTGGATTCAGCTGAGGGTTGATTGATTTTTTAGAGCGGGTCATATTCTTCCTTAGTGGTGGAGGTTAAGTCTAGGCAAGATGAAGATCCCATTTTGCTTAAGCTTAAGGAGGCAGTACTCAGAAAAGAAATATAAGCTTTCTCCAAAAGGGGAGATGGTGTGCTCTGTTACTAAGGTAGATTCTGTGTACAAAGAGTTGAGATAGCAGATACTCGTTGAGGCAGACATTTCGAGATATTCTATTCACCCTGGTGCTACAAAAATGTACTGGGATTATGGGATATCTACTGGTGGGACGACATGAAGAGGGATATCGCTAAATTTGTAGCTAAGTGCCCAAACCGCCAGCAAGTCAAAGTATAACACCAGAGACTATGAGGTATGACTCAAGATATCATCATACCCACTTGGAAGTAGGAAAAAGTAAATATGGACTTCATTACGGGCCTACCTCGGACTCGTCGCCAACACGACTCAATTTGGGTAGTTGTAGACCGGATGACTAAGTCAGCACATTTCCTCCCAGTCAAAACCACAAATTCAGCTGAGGACTATGCTAAACATTATATTCGAGAACTGGTTAGACTTTATGGGGTGCCTTTGGCCATTATTTCAAACAGGGGTACCCAGTTCACCTTCCATTTTTGGAAGTCTTTTCAGAAGGGACTTGGCACTCTTGTCAATCTCAATACAACTTTTTACCGGTAGACATATGGGCAAGCTGAGCAGACATTTCAGACTTTAGAAGATATGCTAAGAGAATGCGCAATCGATTTTAAGGGCAGTTAGGATGACCATTTGCCTCTTATCGAGTTTGCAAACAAGAACATCTATCACTCTAGTATCCAAACGGACCCATTCGAGGAATTATATGGTAGGAGGTGCAGATCTCCTATAGGGTGGTTTGATGTTAGAGAAGCTACCCTAATAGGGCGAGACTCAATTCATGAGGCAATCCAAAAAGTTTAACTAATCCAAGAAAGATTGAAAATAGCTCAAAGTCGTCAGAAATTTTATGCAGATGTGCGGAGAAGAGAGTTGGAGTTTGCAGTTGATGATTGGGTTTATCTGAGAATATCACCCATGAAAGGGGTGATGAGATTCAAGAAGAAAGTCAAGCTAAGTCCCAGGTATGTGGGACCTTATAGAATTCTGAGACGTATTGGCAATGTGGAATACAAGCTAGAACTACCTTCAGAGTTAGCAGTTGTGCACCTAGCCTACCATTTGTCACTTTTAAAGAAGTGCATTGGAGACCCAACCTCAGTTGTGCCATTAAGCAGTGTGGAAGTAAAAGATAGACTCTCATATAAGGAAGTACTAGTCCAGATCCTTGACTGTTAGGTGCATAAGATGAGGAAAAAGGAAATAGCTTCAGTCAAGGTCTTATGGAGGAATCAACAGGTTGAGGGAGCTACGTGGGAGGCTGAAGTAGATATGATGGCCAAATACCCACACTTGTTCCCTACCCGCTCCAGCACAACTTGAGATATTAGTTCTTACCCTAGAACTCAATTTAGTTTTCTTAACTCAATTTAGTTGTTCAAGTCTCTTTTCTGTTTGTGAATGCATGTGTGAAAAGTAAATTCAGTTTAGTTATGTATTTCGAATCAGAGGTAATCATTCCGGCAGTTTTGGAGTTAAATGAGCAATATATGGAAATTTTGATTGCTATTTTTCTTGTTCTTGTGTGTTTACTAACATTCGAGGATGAATGTTTACAAGGGGGAGAAATTGTTTTGCCTTGGAAACTTAAAATCTAATTTCGGGACTTAAATCAGAAAATCTAAAAAACTACAGAAATGTTGCAGAATGACACACTCAACAAGTCGTTAAGGGACCCAACGACTCATTAGGTCAACCGTGAGAACGATGCCTCAGAAAAGTCAGTGTTCCCAACGGGCGACCTCAGGAGTCGTGGTCATATCCCATGACTCGTTCGGTCACTCATTGTTAGGCCAAAATCTTGAAACTTGAGAAGTTGGCAGTGTTCTGGACGAGTGGTCACCACGAGTCGTCATCAGTGGGAACGACTCGTTGAGTGACCCTTTACTAGCCTTGTATTATTTTCCTATGGAGTGAGACAGTGTGGTTGACGGCTGGTGACCACGAGTCATGTCTAGTGACCATGACTCGTTAAGTCACTTGTGGTCACCCACTGGAGATTTCAGGAAGTGTACCTGACGGGGATGACCATGAGTCATTTTAAAATGCCACGACTCGTTAGGTCACCCGTCAGGGAACACCTGACAGTTTTTCCCATCGAATGTCTAAGGGCTATTTAGTAATTTCCTACCCTCCTAAGCTCTAATCCACGTCATTTTGAATGTAAATTCAAACTTATTAGAGGGTTGGGATGGTTCCTTCCCTCATTCTCACATCATTTCTAATAAAATCATCGAAGGTTCTCTGAAGAAATTCTCAACCAAGCATAGGGTTTTCCTCTATTGCAGTAGTTTGAGTCTCCTTCTTCAAGAAACCTTAACTCAGGTATGTGGGGTTTTAGAAAGGGGATTGTTCTTCCCTTGTGTCCCCAAAATCTTCCTCAATTTCCTCTATCAGTTTTAAGCCCTAAGCTTTCGAGTATGAAAAGGATTTACGTTTACTTTCGTTGATTTCGCATAGAATGATGTTCATGTATATTGTTGATATGATCCCCATAATTTCCTTATCAAATTATTAGTGTTAATATAAAACTGAATCTAAGCCCTAACTTTCAAGTTTTGATTTTGTTTATTAAATTTCCTCTAGTGAAGGGAGAATTCTTTGGGCAGAACTTTCTAGAATNTTACAACTTTTTTCTTATTTTTCATCACTTTTCAAAGATATATGTTGAGTAATTATTCCATTAATGAGAATGACTCTAGCCCTGTTGAATGAGTTTCCTAGACTTCTTGAAATTGCTCTATATTATGAAATTCTCGTATCGTTGGGATAAGTTGAGTTCTCTATTAGCTGCTAGTAGCTCAGGCAAGTTAGAACGTAGAATCTTTTCAGAATCTTCCAGAAAAGTGTCAACTGCTCAGTTTGACTTCAGTCTTATTTCGAGGTGTCAGTGGTGCCTCTTGGTAATCAGAATCAAACGCAGATTATAGTTTTTGGTCCATTAGGCGGTCATGACATTCTAGTATATATCTTTGACCAGCCCTAGGACCCCAATTCAGTTACAACTTGTTCTTAAATGGTTGCGACGCTTCCATACAAGCAGCTCTGACCAGTCTAGAACCCAGTTTAAAAATCTGGTTCAATAAGACTCTCAGGATACATGATGTTATACGTCCCTGACTAGTCTTCGACCCCAGTTTCAGTTATCAGCTTAGTAGATCAGTTTAGGTTTTCCAGTGGGAGTACAACTTAGCACCGAGCGGGTCGGGGTTCCAGCGCACCCAGGTTCCCAGATCTACGTTATCTGTGTAGGTTGCAGTATTACTTGGCCTGATTGGCCCCAGACTTTTTTGATCACTTAGTTCATGCCTTTATACCCTGGCAAGGTATATTGGATCCTACCAGTGGGGTGTATACATCAGACTCCACGTCTAGCTCACGTGGTTATATGTCGGTTATAGACTCTCCCACTTGTTAGTCCAATCCTGTTTGAGAATAAGAAACTTAGTTTAGTACAGTATCTCAGATTTAAGTGTTTCAGACTTAGGGCATGTCCTTGACCGTCTGACAGGGCATCTTGACCATTTCAGATATATCAGTAGCTCAGTTTAGTTTATCTATTGGTCACTTCGTGTCATATCATTTCAGACATTATATTTAGTTGTGTTTCTCCCACTTACTCAGTACATTCAAAGTAGTGACACATACTTTTATGTTGTATCATTTCATCATACAGCTGCAGGTTTTCAGACTCAGTACAGTTAGTTGCTGCAGATAAGATTCTCCACCTCAGCTGTGAAGTGTGAGTCCTCATCATCCGAGGGCATTATTTCTTACTTATAGTCATTTATTAGTTTTAGTTATACTCTGAGTTAGCTGGGGGCTTATCCCAGGAACTCCTCAGATAGATGGCTTTAAGACAAACATGATTTTCAGATTTATCAGTATGATTCAACTGTTTTGAGATTTATGTTCTTAGACTTGTTTTTCATAAATTCTTTATGATATTATTTTAAAGTTCCGTTATGCATGTTTACTCAGAATGCTAGTGAATGATAGACTAGGGGTTTACTTGGGGTAACTTGTGATTTCATGTACCGTGTTACATCCAGGGTGTAGGCTCGGGTTGTGGCAGGAAATCACTTTACCCTCTTGCATCAACACACAACCCAACTCAACTTGAGAAGCATCGCAATACAAAACATAGCCACCATATCTCGAATGCCGAATCAAAATAGAGGCTGGTCAGTCTTACCTTTAGCTTTGGAAAACTCTTCTTACATGCCCTGGATCATTGAAATTTAGAAGTATTTTGAGTTAATTTAGTGACTGGAGCAGCTATGGATGAAAATCCTTCAATAAACTTTCAGTAATAAATATCCAAGCCCAAGAAGCTATGAATAATCGTTGCATTTGTAGGCCGCCACTGGTCCTTCACTACTTCAATGTTTTGAGGATCAACCCAAATAACATCAACGGATAACATGGCCTAAATATGCCACAGATTTATGTAAAAATTTACACAGAGAATTTCGCATAAATCTCATTCTCCTTAAGTGTTTTCAAAGCTATTCTCAAGTGATTTTCATGCTCTTCCAAACTTTTCGGGTAAACCAAAATGTTATCAATGGACATAATAATTAACCAATCAAGAAAAGGCTTGAAATATGATTCACTAAGTCAAGTAACGCGGCTGGTGCATGTCATGCCACACTTTGGGAGGCATGACCAACAGCTAGTGCCACACAGGGTCTGAACTAGTCTAACTTGATTGGTGCACTACGGGTGCACATTGACATCTATTCAGGAAACCAAAGAGCTATATCTCGGCTGTAAATACAGCTTCTGGCCGAAAAGGCCACCTATAAAAGAAGACAACTAACCAGAAAAACACAATAACGGGGAGCCTATGCGGGCCGACAAGACCACCATGCAGTCTAGTTATAACCGACATGTAAATGAGGCGCTAAAGTACTCTATGATCGACAAGGCTGTTATCGGACAGTTAAGCAAGGCCCATACAGCCATCACAGGAAATAAAGCACACATGGGCCCCACACGGCCATCAACAACTAACAACATGCAATGTACATAGACTGCAAGCCTCTAGGAGTGATATAGTGGCCATAAAAGGGCCCCCACCTACCCAAAACTGTACATTAAAAGGAAGTCCTGCCTAACTTCAACTCCGGAGGGAAGGAACTGAATGAACTGCTAACCACAGCTGGAGACTAGGAACGTCTTGAACCGCGTCTATCTACAGCTGCAGGCAAGTAATGTAGTGCCTGAGTGGGCGTCAGTACAATATTTACCAAATATGTAAAGCAGAAAGATAATAACTTGACTGAAAATTGGAAAATATGTAGTAATCAAAAGAGGGAGGGAAAGGATTTATCCTGCAATGCCTGAATAATCTAAATTATCTAAACAACAAGCTTATAAATGCAAACAAAAACCTAACCGAGCCTCCATAATCCTGGAAGGTACAAACAGCATAGGAAAACCTACCTGGGCCCTGGTGGTCCCCGCAAGTGTACGGGTAGTGCAAGTAATATAGTGGCCGTTTTTAAGAGCCGGATGTCGAACCCACAGGGACTGGACCAATTCAGCTAACTATCAAGTTCAAGTGTGATATTAAATACCGCAAGTGTTGATTAGAGAAGTTTTTGATAGAGTTAATTAAGTCTAGGGGCGGTCAACGAAATACTCTGAATTAATTCAAGGAGAAACTAGAGTTAAAGCCGAATAATCATGCGATACTACGATTTGCAATGGTTTAAGTATGAAACTATCAATTGTCGTCTCACATAATTAGAATTGCATGTTC
>JACEIK010000143.1:432109-449084 GCA_018107945.1 Datura stramonium | reverse complement strand
GGTTTCACCCCGTAGTCCTGTCCCTGTGGGTTTGACATTCCGGTTCTTAAAAAGAGCCACTATATTACTTGCACGACCCGTACACTTGCGGGCTCATCAACATATGACAGGGTAGAGCCCGAATCTATTAATGCATAAACTGAGTATCAACAAACATGTAATGTACCTGTCACGACATCTGGCGACGTATCTGATTCCTGTCACCCTAGCAATGCATATGTAAGGTCCTGGCCGCTACCTGACCCAGATGCCCCTTACCTACCTCGGCCTCTGCTGGCTGGAGCTAAGGGCCTTCGCCCTGCTGGAGGTGCTGGGGTATACGAACATGCTGAAGATCCACCCTATTGGTCCTGACGGCCTCGATGTCTAGTCGGGAAGTCCCTCATCATGTGTCCCTCCTGCTTGTAGGTATAAAAGGAATTAGAACCACATCTACACCTCCCCAGGTGTCAGTTATGACAAGTATTGCATCGGGGTATAGCTGACTCAGCCAGATCCGGCCCCCTCTACTGTTGCGAGCCTAAAGCTCGCGAACTTTCACGGGGGCCTGACTGCCTCTGACGATCTGAGTTTATGTCTTGCTGCTACTGAAATGGGGGCCTGGGTGGCCTACCTAAGATGCGGGGCCTGGGCCCACCCTGAAAATATGCCTAAAAATCCGCGAGTCTAGCCCTCCGACGCATCACCTGACCTGACCTCTCCATAACATACCGACTCTATCTGAGCTCCTCTATACTCTGAGTGAAGGCCTGGATCCGTGAAATGTCCATGTCCTCCCACAAGGTGGCTGTAATTAAAGATTCTACATACTCTGGCGCAAGCCCCATTATAAACCGGTGTACCTTGGATGGCATAGTGTCAACAAGCGAAGGTGCATACCTAGCTAGGGAATCGAATATCAATGCTCTGACACTCATCTGGCCCTACTCTAGATGCAAGAAGCATTCCACTCTAGTCTATCGAGCCTCTCGGGGTAGATAAAGATCTATAAAGGCCTCAGAAAATACGGGCCATGTAAGTGGAGGCGCATCTCTGCCTCGGGATCTCTCCCAACTCTCATACCACAAAACCGCTACATCTCCCAATTTGAATACTGCTAGCTCAACAGACTTAGTGGACGAGGCATGGATAACCCTAAATATCCCCTGCAGCTGATCTATAAAATTCTGAGGATCCTCTCTGCGATCTGTCCCTGTAAACTATGGGGACTCAAGGCCAGGAATTCACGATCTCTCGAACTGCCAGGCCCCTCAGCAAGTGAGGCTGACTCTGGTCAGCCATCGTCTGTACCAACATATGAAATGCACCCCTGAGCTCCTGATCGGATGGAATAGAAATAGCTGGGGGTGGTGCTAGTATGTCTGCTGCCCTAGTGGGCTCCGAATATGGTGGTAAATGCTGGGGGGATCGAGGTGGTGTCCCCCTGTCGCCCTCAAATCAGGCGGACTCTTCCTAGGGCCCCCTACTAGTGCCCTCTCTAGCTTCCACATCCAGTTCTCATCCAGTCGCGGTCTGCCATGTATCTGGCATTTCTCTACAGACAAATAGGATCACATAAGCTCAAAAAGACACCCTATACAGCAACGGCTCTATGGAACGACTGGAGGAGAAGAAGAGTAACCACACTATTATGCCCTGTAGCCTCCTACCTATAGGATGAGGTGCATGAAACACCTATGGACAAGGCTCTACTTGGCACGGCTTGCTGACTCCATGGGATACGACCTTCTCTGATACCAAGTTTGTCACACCACACCTTAGGAGGCATGACCGGCACCTAAAGCCACACTGGGTTTGAACTAGTCTAATTGGATTGGTGCACTACGGGTACACATTGACATCTATTCAGGAAACCAAAAAGCTATATCTCGGCTGTAAATACAGCCCCTGGCCGACAAGGACACCTGTAAAAGAAGATAGTTAACCAGAACATCACAATAACGGGGAGCCTATGCGGGCCAAAAAGACAACCATGCTGTCTACTTATAACCGACATGTAAATCAGGCTCTAAACTATGCTATGGCCCCACACGGCCATCACAGGAAATAAGCACACATAGGCCCCACACGACCATCAATAACTAACCACAGGTAATGTACAAAGACTGCAAGCCTCTAGGATATAGTGGCTGGGACAGGGCCCCCACCTACCCAAAACTATACATCAAAAGGAAGTCCTACCTAACTTCAACTCTGGTGGGAAGGAGATGAATGAACTGCTGACCTCAGCTGACGACTAGGAACATCTCGAACAACGTCTATCTACACCTGTAGGAAAGTAATAAAGCGCCTAAGTGGGCGTCAGTATAATATGTACCGAATATATAAAGCAGAAAGATAATAACTTGACTTAAAACTGGAAAATATGTAGTAATCAAAAGAGGGATGGAAAGGATTTATCCTGCAATGCCTGAATCATCTAAATTATCTAACTAACAAGCTTATAAATGCAAACAAAAACCTAACCGGGCCCCCATAAGCCGGGAAGGTACAAACAACATAGAAAAACCTACCTGGGCCCCCATAAACCCAAGCAAGTACAAAGAGGATCCTCTATACTCATTTGACTGTTAGGAATTGTGTAAACTGTAAGTCAGTACGGACCTCATACCCTTGGTAACAGGAACATGATACGGCCCTCACAACTTTAGTAAAATGGAACATGACACGACCCTCATAACCTCTATAAAATGGAACATGATACGACCCTTACAGCCTCTGTAAATAGATCATAATATGGCCCTCACAACCTTTTTAAATAGAACATAATACAACCCTCACAGCCTCTATAAAAAATGGAACATGATACGGCCCTCAAAACCTCTATAAATAGATAATAATATGGCCCTCACAACCTTTTTAAATAGAACATAATATGTCCCTCATAGCCTCTGTAAATAGTACATAATACAACCATCACAGCCTCTGTAAATAGAACATAATATGGGTTAACAGTTAACTAATCGACACTCGAGTGGATCATTTTAGATAAGCTCATTAGAACATGGATTACTATTTCATTGTTATAGACTCAATTCATTTCACAACAGCTGACCCCAATAAGTTCATCCTGAAGTACTGTGGGTATATGAGTTCTAGTAACTCGCAACAACATAACTTGCCGAAAGAAAAGCCCTACATACCTCAAGGGTCAACTTCCTGTCTAACTGGTGGTTTCAATCTAAATTCAATATCCCTACAGAAGTACAATCGTATTACTTGGAGAACGATACTAGTTTCAATACTCAATTAAGTGAAAAAGATAACTTTTGATAATAATATCAATTATATTTCAGCTTGACAAAATACGATTGAAAACGTATAATTTCCAGAGAGTTTAGAAGGGAGAAATGCTTACTTGAAGCTTGTGATCGTATAGAAAAGAATTTGAAGCAATTCTATCAACTCTAACTTGGCGGAGATTCCATTCGCCGGGCGTTTATCAAGAAACTAACTCCGTATAAATACTTTCGACAAGCTTATACGCCAGTACCTGAAGTTAATTGGAGTTTGGACGACATTTCGTAGCGTATTTGGACAAAATTTGATGAAAACTCTCGTGTTCTCTCACTCTCTAGACAGTCTCATGTTTTGCAATTAATTTTCAATTGAAACAAGATGATTTATATTTTACTTGGTCGGTTGAAACAGGGTCCATGGCACAAACCCTATCGCGCCAATTTGGCTCCGTGGCATGGAGGCCAACGCGCTAAGTGAGGTCCGTGCCACATTGCCCCTTTGGGCAGCTGGCCCGGCCTCCTTCCGCATGGTCTCGACCCTGTGCTTGCTTGAACTCTTGCCGAGCCTTTCGTATGTATTAAACTCTAAAACTCTTATCTAACACATACATACATCTACTAAATGTTACAAATTTATGGGGTGTAACATTGCATTATCCAAATAAAAGGAAATCACCAAAAATTCAAAATGATCATAGCGGGTATGAAAAGTTATTTTCAAAATATCATGCTCTTTTATCTTTAGTTAATGAAACCATGAGCACAGGCCAAACTTGGAAAATACATTAACTCCATTATGTTGATCAAACAAATCATCTATCCTTTGCAAATAATATTTATTTTTGATGTTCACTTTATTAAGTTTGTAGTAGTCTGTACACATTTTGAGAAAACCATCCTTATTTCGGACAGACTAAGTATCAAGAATAACATTTATCCCAAAATTAATAACTCTCTCCAGCGGAACACTAAGGAGTTCCTCGAAAAATACTTTAGAAAACTCATTCCGAATGGGAACTAAAAAATTTGGGTAGATTGGATTAAGTGTCATTCACCACAACAAGATGATGTACACACCCTTTACAAATCATCTTTATAGCCTTAAGATAGGAAATAAATATATCTCGAGTCTTAGAAATATCACCCTTCTGTTCTAAAATAGGTTTATTAGAGAATTAAAATAGTATCACTTTGGTTTTGATGTTGCATGACGAGAAGAAAGCTGGTACATTCCAATGATCACATAAAATTCCACCATCTCCAATTCAAATAAGTCGGCGGCTTTGTGGTCTCTCACCTTATTACCATGATTATGCAACTTCTATTAACTCTAGAAGAAGTAACAGGAACACCAAAAGAGGTATTAAACAAAAAAGGTTCTATCAAATGTTCGGACTCCCCAAGAAAATCAAGAGCAAAATATGGATTCACATATGATAAATTTCATCTAAGATCAATTAATGAATATGCATTATAAGTGCAAACAGTAAGGATACTTGTAACTACAACATCAGAAACCTCTTCTATGTTTCTCTGAACTAGACCTTAGAGTCGAGCTTGACCCCTTTCCTAGTATTAGCAATAAATTACCATGATCTTTTGGGACATTATTAATCCTAGCAGGAGCATCCTTAGCAGTAGTAGGTGTTAAAGCATTGTTATTATACCTTGAAGAGTTAGATAACTCTCTCTGAAGTCTTCTACAATCCCTCTTGATGTGTCCCTAAGTTCCAAAATAATGACAAACATGAGTATTGAGGTTATTAGATTGATAAGGCCTCTTATTAGATTTTGATAAGAACTACCCCGATTTTTTATGATTGTTCTCTTCTAGGTCAGGCTAAACATTAGACTGTGTAGGTGTAGAAGATCCTCTTCATTGTCCTCTATTATAAGTACCACTGTAACTACTTGTGGACTAAGCCTTCACTCTTATCCCTCTATAATCTGCCTTAATTTTTTCAATCTTCTTGCTCCTCAGCAAAACCTATCAAGGGTACAAATTTGTAGATGGGAGACATAACATCAAAAACACATGTAAAATTAACATGTGATAGCATATTGAGCTAGACAGGTGGACTATAATCTATACTCATGAACGGTTATCGTGGCATTGCTCTAATTGTTTAAAATTCATAATAGTGTAAACCATGCTTCCTCGAAAAGAAACCTATCTATGAATGCCCTGTCCAATTTAGCCCACGTTGGAGTAGGAGCATTAGTTGACGTGGGGAAATATATGCATATTAAGCCATCAATTATCTCACATTTTAGCATTGTTTGTCACATTTTCTTGTTGATTTTCTATTTTACTAAAACCTTGTGAATTAAACAAGTGCAAGAAGCATTAGTAAAAAGAAATATTTCAAGGCGGTTTTGGTTAAAAATTAAAAGGAAGATCAACTTGGACAAAAATTCCAAGGGTATGAGCAGTTGTGTCTCTCCTTATGTTGTAAGGGTGTCGCAAGAGACAAGTTGTTTATGCACAAGAACCGACACCAGAGTGGAATAAACAATCCTATTGATAGAATTTAAAATGCACAGTTTCCCCAATTCTTCTGATTCAAAGGTGGCGCAAAAGGCACAAGAAATTGTCATGGCTCGCGATGCAAAGATGGTGTGAAAGATCCCTACCATCTAAAGTTGATTTGAACTGTAACACCACTCCTTGCGGCGCGAGGGTGGCATGAAACTAGAGATCTCCTAATTCATGTAGGACTTTTTTTAGGTTATTTCTTTTACTCTCTAGGGGATATAAATAGAACTTTTGATGGTCGAATAGTTTGGAAAGATTACATAGGGCAAAAAAGGCTACTTTCTTTAGGTTGATCATCTTTGTTTTATTTTTCTTTGATTAAACATTTTTCACTCATGAATTCATGGAATTTATTAAGAATCGCAAGTATCTAAACTTCTTTAATCAAGAGTTTTGACAAAAATATGAAGGTTAATGTTTGAGAATTCATTTATGCTAAATTGAATTTCTCCATTGTTTGATTATTTGTTTCTTCTTGATTTTTAGTTAAATATTAGATTGATCACATTGCAAATAACATTCGTGACTCGTTGATTAAACTCAAAAGAAAGAATCTTAAGGGTAAAAAGGAGAAACTAAGTAGGTTCGTGAACCTTATTGGAAAAGGGAATTGATTAGTTTTTGAGGATAGAAATATACCCTGCAACTCTACTTAGTTGATACATGCAATAACTCATATGCGTTTTTCTATTATTAGTGACCATAAGAATATACGCATCAGAGATAGTAATGTAGTCTTTCAATTAGGAAAGATGTTTAGTAATGTACTCTTAACCTACAACTAACAATCTAAGAGAGAAAATTAGGTATAGAGATTTTGATGACTGTACCGGATTGTGGAGTGGGCAAGACACTAGATGTGATACCCCAAAGGTGCCTAAGACTTGAAACGGGAATTGAAAATGAGAAGTAGCAGAAAAGCCAAAAGTTTTTCTCAGAATAACCCGTGGTATGAGTCGTTGGAAGGTCCAACGACACATGGTACCCACCCTGTGGTCAGGTTCTACAACAGAAGATCCTATGGTGACGGGTCTAGGAACGACCCATCATTTGATGTAATGAATCATTGTGAGTGGGTCATCGTGAAGGTGGTCTTGGTGAAAGAAAGGTAGCACGAGTCAAGGTACGACTCGTTGTGAGAAACAATGAGTGCCTGTTTGAAGGGGAGGGAAAAATTTCCTAGTCAAGTACCGTATGGAACCCACGACTTGTTGGAGGAAGGTACGGGTCATGGTGTGATTCGTGGGATGTTCAAATGTAGTTTCGTCAGAGGTGGTAACGACATGATACAATGAATCATTTTTTGTTGTAATGATTCATCTTGTTGAGTCGTGGTATAAGAACCTGAAAACTAGAAAATAAGGGAAAGAAGTAATGGGCAGTCACCACGAGTCGTGATAGCAAGGTACGACTCGTGGTACCACTTGTTGACACTAGCAGTGTAGTTTTTTCAGATTTTTCATTAAGGGTATTTTCATAATTCCTAAGCCCTAAGGTCCTAAACTATGTTGTTTTAAGGTTAGTTAGTAGGATTTTATGGGGGATAAACCTATTCTATGCATTCCCACTCCATGCATGCAACTTACAACCTTTCTTTGGAGATAAAACATGGAGAATTTCCCCAATCTGTTGCCAAATTCCCTTGGGCTTTCAAGAGAAAGTGTAAATCTGATTTCCATAGATAAGTAGGGTTATGAATGGTTGTATTCATCCAGACCCATGCCCAATACCTCTTCAATTCATGAAATTCTTGTTGATGAATCTATGGGATTTTAACCTAACATGTGAATTCTCTAAGTATCAATCATGGGTATGATCTATGGATATTTCTAATGTTGAATAATGATNATCGTGTCACCAACTGAGCGGGTGGATGTGAATTCTCTAAGTATCAATCATGGGTATGATCTATGGATATTTCTAATGTTGAATAATGATTAATGGGAATATTATACAATGTTTTCAATTACAAATTATGTTTTTAAGTTTTACAAATTATAATGCTTGTCCATGGAAGTTCATAAAAGTTGAGTTCTATGATAAATGTATTCAAGCATGATGAGATGTGTATGATGAAAGTATGTTTTCGAATTACCCATGTCAATGTTCATGTTTTCGAATGATCAAGACTATGTCAAGCATGTTTAAGTATTAGGCAATCCAATATGATCAAGTATGTCTCATGATTTATCTAAACTTCATGTATTAGCTTACCACATGGATTTTGGAGTCTACACTCCAACTATTTCAGCTTGTGGTATGATTTGAGCCCAAGGCTCCTCATGTTATGATTTTAGATTTATGCATATTTATTATGAATCAACTCGTCACTAGACGATGGTCAGCTTTGTTGAAAAGTGATGGAGAGAATATGCATGTTTTTGGGAGTAGTGTCTACCACCAAGTAGTCTAAAGGTCAGTCAGCCCTATGCCTTAGAACTACGTGCCAACGTAGGAATGTTCAGATTCTTCCGGACCTCCCTTGTGTGCTTCCCCTGCCCCAAGGGGTCTTCATCTTGATATCAATATCATGGTAACGTCCTTAGCTCTAGAAAGACTTTGGACGGCTCCACCCACTTTAGTGTGATAGTCGAGACCATGTAAGCTCTATTATGGTAATGTCAGTTATATAACAAATATCCCATTGTTCCTCATGATTTCAGTATGCATATTCATCATCCATGTTATTATGTTTTTAGCAGGTTTGACCCAATGTTAAGTTTTACTTATGATTATCAGTGTTTAGCTTTGGGTCATTCCATTCAGTTATAATATTCTGTTATGTTCAGATCATGATTTCAGAAAATAGCATGCAAGACTTACTCTCAGAATCTTATCTTGATTATGTTTTCATGATATGCATGATTTATGATTTTATTTACTTAGGGTTTTACTTACCTCACATACTAGGTACATTCTACGTACTGACCGCGTACTCTATTCAGTATCATTTAATGATGCAGGCTTGGATATTCAGGCTCAGTCCCACCAGTGGCCAGATTCTCAGTATTAGCATCTTCCAGTCTGAGTTGGTGATTTCTCATCTTTCGAGGGTCCTTTATCTGTTGGATTGAGTATTTTTCAGTTTCAGACTATAGCAAGTAAGATGGTGTCTTGTCCCATCAACTAGTTAGTAGTAGAGGCTTTTCAGACATAGCATGTATTTAGTTTTAATCTTGTGTTATTCATTAAGATGATATGATATTACCAGACATCCGCTTTATTATACATGTTAGATTTCCTCTTGATTATGTTTATGTTAGATATCATGTTCATTCCATGGGTCGACTTGGAGCATCTCAGGATTCTTTTTCCCGCGTCTCGATCCGGGCCTATGTTAGGGTCGTGACACTAGACTTCAATCCCTCTTGAAAAAAATCGATCACAATTTCTTGCTTGCTACATTCACTTTGCTATTTTTAACTATTAGAATAACAACAAATCTCAAGCTATATATTGTTTTATTAGAATAAGGGAGTAAAGATTCAAACTAGCATTAATCCGACGAGTCTCTATGGGATGAACTCATTTTCCTGTATTACTTGACAACCACTTGTGCTTGTGCGTGCATTTGGACGCATCAAATTTTTGGTGCCGCTATTTAGGACTTTTGATAGATCAATTTTATTTAGTTAGAATTATTATTACACAGTTCAGTATTTACTTTGTTACTTGTTGTTATGCATTTCAAGTGTTGTTGTTTTGTGTACCCTATTTATGAGAAGTCAAGGCAAGGCTAGGGTTCTTCATCACCTTCATCTCAATTTCCCTTGGGTCTCCAAATCAACCTAAAGATTCATCAAGACCAGGTATGTCGGGTCAAGAATGGGTGATTTCAACCACCCTCATGCCAAATTTTAAGTAAATCTCATGAATTAAAGTCTCCAAGTAAGATCTTATGAAATTCTAGGGTTTGACCCAATTTTGATGTAAACTTTCATAATCTTCTATCAATTCAATTTAATTATGATTCAATCCATGATTTATGATTATGAATGCATGTTTTCAACAAGTATCTCTCATTAATATATTATAAGTTATGATGATTATACACAATTATGTATAATCTCATGAATCTTAAGTTTATGTATCATGACCAACTCAGTGGCATTGTTATCATGGCTAGTTCACGTAAGACAAGTATGATTATGATTTTCATGTTTTCTAACTAGCTCATGTAAAACCAAGTATGTTTCATGATTATGATTATAAGCAATTTACATGTTTTGGGAGTACTATCTGGCAGCGAGTTAATTAGGGTTCAGTGCACCCGGTTCTTTAAACTACTTTCCACCATAGGTATATATTCATGTTTGGAACCTCACCAAAGAGTATTTCCTCCTGACCGGCGAGGCTCATGAGCTATATCACGCCTTAATCATTCTTTATCTTGGAAAGGCTTAGGACGACTGTGCCAACTTGAGTGAGATAGTTGGGCATCATGTTCCCATTCATTCTTGTGTCAGTTATGATCAGTCTCCCACTGTTCCCCATGTTTTAATATATTCATGTTCAGGATTTATGATATCATGTTTTACAGTAAGGTTGACCCATTGATCAATGTATGAACTTTTACTTATGATTTCGAACATGTTAATCTATATGATTTACTTTCAAAACCATAGGTAATTGTGTTTTAGCTTATGATGAATATCTCACACTTATGACTACCTCATGGCTATGACTTTAGCATGTTATCCTTACTCTCATGTTTTACTTACCTTACATCCTTAGTACATTCAAAGTACTAACTACATACTTTTATTGTATATTGTCTCATGACAGAGGTTTGGGTGATTAGTCTCATCCCAGACGTTAGCTTCGTTCCCACATGAGTCCAATCTAGCCCCAACTTGAGTGTCTCCTCATGGTCCAAGGAGTTCAATTTTATGATATGCTCTTTCTTATATGTCTTTCAGTTTTCACATTTTAAATAGAGCTAGTTGGTGGTGTTTTCCATCACCTCATGTATGACTAGAGGTGTTTTAGACAGCTACGTATTAGATGATTCAGCATCGTTGACTTGTAGTCCCGTTAATGCTTTATGATATTCAATTTTCTACTTAATTTATGTACATTATTTCTTTTATCTTAGTGTATGCTCAAGGATATGCTATGTACATGCCACTGGTTAACTTGGAACTGTTCATTGTTTTGGGTGTCGTGTCGCGGTATTGGGTCCATGCTCGAGTTGTGACAAACATGGTATTAGAGCATTTGATTTACTATGTCTTAGGGTGTCCAAATCCATGTAAAGTAGAGTCTTTTTCATGGGTGTGATACGCGTCACACTTATAAGGAAAAGGCTACAATATGTTTTAGGAAACCCTTCTATCTTAATCTAAGTGGTGCGATAAAGTTTAAGTCTCTCAACTCCTCTAACTCATGCTATACGTGTTTGCAAAAACATGCCTCCTCGCTGCAACTCCTCTAACTCATGTTGTACGCGTTTGCAAAAACATGCCTCCTCGCCGAGTCAATGGAAGAAGAAATGGAAATGTTAGTGGCTATGGTAATGGCAATGGATATGGGCATCAGCAAAGCGCATTAGCTCTAGCTAATCCTTTACACGAGTAGGTTACTCATTCTGAGTTTAAGGTTGCTTTCTTGATGTTAGTGTAGGCCATGATAGCCCAAGTCAACCAGTAGGATGTAGCTCAAATGAATATGAATGTAAACACGGCAGCAGCGGCTAAAGTACTAGATTTCACCAAGATGAACGTGATGGAGTTTCATTGTTCTAAGGGGATGATGATCCATATGAATCCATCTTGGAGATTTAGAAGATATCCCAGATTACGGGAGTTTCAGAAGAGGAGAATGCAAATTTGGCCTCCTATCAGTTGAAAGGGGTAGCTCATATTTGGTTTCTGTAGTAGATGGAGGGTCGTGGAGTAGGTGTAGCACCTATTAGTTGGGATGAGTTCATTATGACATCCTTGGATAGGTTCTTTCACCGAGAGTTGAGGGTAAAAAAGGCTACAAAGTTCATCAATTTGAAGCAGAACGACATAACTATTCAATAGTATGCACTGAAGTTCACTCAGTGTCCAAGTATGCTCCGGAGATGGTTGTGGAGTCGAGAGCTTGTGTGAGCAAGTTTATATCAGGGGTTGTAGATTCACTGGTTAAGGAGTGTAGGACGGCAATGCTCATCAGCGACATGGACATTTCTCGATCGATGATTTATGCTCAGAAGATAGAGTAGGAGCAAATGAAGGAGAAGGATAGAGAGGGAAAGAGGGATAGGACAGGGAGATTTGGGTATTCTTAGTAAAGGTTTGGTGGTGGACATCGCCCATAGTCCCATCAGAGGTCATTAGCCCCAACTCTATCATTAGCTAGTGTTCTACCCAGGCCCAGAGGTGATGAAAAAGGTAGAGCATCAGGCTCTAGTGGTCAGAGGAGCATGTCAAGGGAGTGCACTTTCCTAGATTGCAAGAAGAGTGGTAAGAACCATCCAGGAGAGTTCTTGGTTGGCTCAGATATTAGCTTTAGGTTATGAAAGCCCGAGCTTATGTGTAGGAATTATCCTTCAACTAGGTCGGGTGACGATAGAGGCCATGCCCCAGCCACCATTTCAGCTGCTCCAGCATCTCACTTACCTTAGTAGGGTGAATTTTCTAGTGCAGGTGGCGGGCATCACAAGAATAGATTTTATGCACTATCATCTCGCCAGGAGCATGAGAGCTCACTAGATATGGGTATGTTACGAGTCTTTCTTCATAATTTTTATTCTTTGATAGACCTTGGGGCCATATTATCCTTCGAGACTCCCTATGTTACTATTAGTTTCAGTGTTAGTCCAACAATCCCTTTAGGATCCTTCTCAGTCTCTACTCGAGTCGGTGAGTTAGTTATAACTCAATGGGGTAAAGAGATTGCCCTATCACAGTTCTTCAGAATGTCACCTAAGCTAACCTAGTCGAGTTAGATATGACCTATTTCGATGTTATCTTCTGTACGAATTAGTTGTATGCTTGTTATGCTTCAGTTAATTGTAGAACCCGACCAGCAGAGTTCCAATTCCCGGATGAGCTAGTCCTTGTATGGAAGGGTAGTACAGTAGTGCCTGTAGGTCACTTTTTATCCTACCTGAAGGCTAAGAAGATGATCTCTAAGGGTTGTGTATATCATCTAATTCGTGTTAAGGATTCTACATCTGATGCCCCAACTCTCCAATTAGTTCTTGTTGTATGTGAATATCCTGTAGTATTACCTGATGATCTACTAGGAGCCCCTCTCGAGTGGGAGAGTGACTTAGTATTGACCTTTTCCTTGATACACATCCTATATCTATTCCTCCTTAAAAAATGGCTCGTACCTAGCTAAAGGAGTTGAAGGAATAGTTAAAAGGTTTCCTAGATAAGGGTTTCATTAGGCCTAGTAAGTCCCTGTGGTGTGCTCCAATTCTCTTTGTTCGAAAGAAGGATGGTTCTCTTAGGATGTGCACTGACTACCATACATTGAATAAGGTAACAATAAAGAATAAGTATTACCTCTCAGGATTGATGACTTGTTCGACCATGTTAAGGGTTCTAGGTGATTTTCAAAGATAGAACTCAGATTCGATTATCGCCATCTCAGGCTGAGGGAGTGTGGCATTTTGAAAACAACTTTCAACATTCAGTATGGTCACTATGATATTGTAGTTATATATTTTAGACTAAAAAATGCTCCTATTACTTTCGTGGATTTGATAAACAGGGTTTTCAAGCAGTATTTGGATATATTTGTCATTGTCTTCATAGATGATATCCACATACACTCTAAGAGTGAGAATTTTATTGCCGACTCTTAAGGAGAGTAGCTATGTCACGACCCAAACATACACCCGGATCATAGACACAGGACAAGCAGCCCCGAGAGACCCCAAGTCGACCCATGGCATGAGCATACATCTAATTAAATAAAATGAGCGGAAGACTTAACATAAAGAATTTAATCATAACATAGCATAAGGAAAAATCAGTACAAGATTTATATAATATGACAAAATACAATTTGTCGTCTGATAAGCCTCTAAACATGAAAGACGGATTGATGGGACAACTCCCCAACTAATCCAACATCCAAAAACTTAAAGGAACACCATAGAGTGTGAACATGTAGCCCTCGGAACATGAGGACTCACCAAGTGCGCTGAGAGAAAATTTGAACCTATCTACGAGTGAGGATGAGCTTTAGAGCTGGGACCTGTATCATGAGATGATACAACATAGAAAGTATGTGGTGAGTACGTGGAATGTACTGAGTATCCAAGGTAAGTAAAATGGACATTCAAAACATGTATGAAATTAAAAAATGATCATAAGAGTAGGACATCATGCTCGTATCGAAAATCAGAATAAAATATCATACGGCTCAGGTTTTCAAAACATTTGTAACATAAACATAATCATAATAATAATAGAAGAGCTTTAGTTAACATTACTTGAGCCAACATACGTAATCATAACATGCTTAAATCGTGAGGAATAGTGGGAGATTCTTTTAACCGACATACCCCATATGAGCACACATCAAGCCTGACTTGTAACCCTAGTAAGTAGGGTGTTCATACCTTGCAAAGGGTAGAACCATGAAAGTGTGATATCAACATGAAAAGGGGCCATTTGGGCCAGGGACTAGCATAAAAGGGGTCCCAACATACCTACCGTGGCACGTAGTTCATGAGATCCAGGGCATAACCTAAGCCCCGAACCTACTCGGTGTTCGATACTACTCCCAAAATATATATAGTGCTCATCATAATACATTAATGAGTTCATGGGTTAGTTAAATCATCATAATCGTAAACATGCTTGAACATATGTGATCTAGCCTTGACATGAGGCCCGTGAGATAGCCAAAAACATAATTCATGAATAATAAGATTCATACATATTATAGATCATGTATATATCTTGAATTTCCTAAGATCATAATGGGTAACATAATTAATTCCTAATTTAAAACATAATTCATGTTGGGCTCATAAAGAACATCGATGGGATAATAGATCATAAATTGACTCATCATGGGCCATGAATAAATAAGCTTAATTGTTTAAAAAAACCGAAAATCAACAATATTATAGTCAATTGAAATATCAAAATATGATCAAAATCCATAGTCTATGATAATATTTGAAAAACAGAAAACCCATAATTAAATCATTAGTTTTTATATAAATAAAATACAAAACCCCGTGAGCTTTTGATAAATTTTAAGTAAAATCATAGAGTAGGAGCATGGGTGTGAAAAGATTCACCCATTTATGACCTTACATAACTGGAATTATCTGGTTCTTAACTTCCCTAGCTAGCCCAAGATGGAATTTGGAGGAATTGAGAAAGAACACCTTGAATCACATTCTAATCTCCTCTCTATACTCTTGCATGCATGAATGAGTCTTAACATGAACTTAAACCCCTTAAAAGACCCTATTCATACCTTAAAACGACGTAGTTTAGGCCTTAGAAATTTAGGAATTATGAAAACACCCTTACAAAAAATGCAGAAATTCCTAGTTTCCAGTCCCCACGAGGGACCTCAGGTGTCGTTGCCATGGGGCACGACTCGTGGTTGGGATCCGTGATATCTACTTCCCAAACAAGCTCAGGGAACCCCACGACTCGTGGTCACAACCTATGGTCCCTACTACTTTAAATCCCTAGTCGTGGCTTCCATCCTCGCCAAGGGTGACCTCACGAGTCTTGAGGTCCGACCACAACTTGTGGTCACCCCCGTGGCCTCCCAAAACTCTGCCAAGTGCAGCCTAACCACGATTCACTTCACGACTCATGGTCCCACCTAACGAGCCACCTCACGAACCGTCTTGTGACCTGGGTGATTTTGAAGTTTTTCTCTGTTTTAGCTCCCGGGTCTGATTCTTGGGTTCCCGGGGTATAAAAATATCTCCCCCTTAGGAAAATTCATCCTCGAATGTTAGAAACATGCAGAAAACTCAAAAACCAACTATAACCATATAGAAATACTGATCATTTAAGCGAGAAACTGTCGAAATGACTACCTCCGAAAAGAGCCACATAGCTGAACTGGATTCAGACACCACATACATATACCATATTATAAAAAAAACTTGAACAAATAAACTGAACATGAAAACTAATTGGAGGTTTCGGGCAAAAAATGATACNATTATTTTCTTCACTTTATTTTTCAGCCCTCTCTTCATCCATTAGTTCCACCTATAATTCTCATCATATCAAGAACACTCCGATCATATATTATTTTTTTCTTTTCTTCTTCCTTTTTTCTTTTTTTTTCATTTCATTTTCTTTCTACAAGGGTCTTTAAATCACAAGTAATTTTCATTGGCCACCATTTACACTTGACCATCCCTTTTCTTCATATTTAATAATTTTATCATAGTTTATGCTACAATGCTCAAGGAAATAGGGTGCAAAAACTGGGAATACAATAAAAAGGATTAAGGTAAATATACGGCTAGTAAATGAAAGACTATAGGCTCAAAGGGTGACTAGTGGTAATAATATTTGAATGGGCTAAAATTCACAAGACAAATTAAACAAAGCCTATTATCATCTTCTAAATAGAGCAACACTTACTATTTTGCTTTGACAACATGCAAGGCAAATTCTAGAGTAAGATGCAAAACATGAAATATATATACAAAAACACTTCACCTAATATGACACAAATCTTAATTAAAATAGATTAATATGCTCTAAGACAAATAGGGTCATAGTGAACATCAAAAATAAGAAAATCTATATACAGAGTCACAACCATGAGCCTAGGTGTCCAATATATTTGTCATCTTATATTAATTACTAAGCACTCACGGGAAAGCACTACTCAAGCTCAGGCTTAAATTGCTAGTATTCAAAAAGGACCTTCTCTTTTCTCTCCCTATTATTCCTAGAAAAAAAATTAAAAAAACTAACGACTTAAGTCCCGCAAGTCGATCGTTATCTATCCATCACAGGAAAAAGTCTCTATCTATGACTAAAAGAAAAAATTAAATAGAATCTACACCTAAAAATTTAAAATTTACCCAGTTCAAGCTACATCCCTCGAAAAAGAATCAATGCACAAAGAAAAATTGAGAAGGCTTATTAACTACCTAAAAATTCGAACATAAAAATGCCCATGCAATTTCTCCACCCCACGCTTTAATTGAACTGAATTGAGTGCATACAAAGATAACAAGAGGGTAAAAGAAACTCCCTAG
>JACEIK010000143.1:393730-410796 GCA_018107945.1 Datura stramonium | reverse complement strand
TGTGATTGATGATTGCCCTTGTCGGGCGTGTTGTGTCCTTTTAATGAATGAATGAATTGGTTTGTGTCTTTTTGAAAATGGTAATTAGTGACTAAATGGGGTCTTTGGTTTTAAGTATCATATTTTGGAAATTTTTGAATGAAATGATCCCAAAAATTGTGTTTCGTTTTCTCCATTGTAAGTAAAGTAGTGAAGAAATTAAAACTCTGAGGGTTTTCTTTATACCACGATTCTTTTCCATGGAGCATTCTTTTATTTTAGTTAATTATGTTATCGAATCGGGTTGGCTTTTCTCGATGATGGATTGAGTGGTGACATTTTTAAGGGAAATTCCATGTCACTTTGAGTTTGTTGTGAAGTTGTTTTAAGAGGCATCAACTAAAAATTTTCTTGTGTTGAAATGAGAATGTGGAAACAAGGGCATGAAGATGAAGATAATGAGCAAATGTTGACACCGTAGCATAGTAATCTTTGTTTTATATTGTAAATTCCCTGCTTGAGTTATGATGTTTGCTTGCTTGATGTCCTAATGTGATGTTTTGTTTGGAAAAATGACTCTTGTAGACCCCTTAAGGGTGATGCTTTGTGTGGCGGGGATATTTTTGTGAATCTTGTGCATAACATCTTGTCTAGAAATTACCCTAAATGTGATTCAAGGCGAAATCCTAGATGTAGTGGCACCGATAAAATGAGTTTAGGCCCTCAATTATCTAGTCACTTCAACCTTACGCCCTCCATGATCATTAATCCTTGTTATCCAATTTTGAGCCTTAAAACCTTTCCTTGGTAACAACATTACAAGACTTAAGACCATTCTTAATACCTCTTTTGGCCCCCCATTCTCCCTAAATGCTAATGACAAGATAAGTGTTTAAGTAAGGCTTAAGTCCTAAGAAGAAGGGAATGAGAAAAGCAAGTGTGGAAAATGAGGCAAGAGACTAAGTTTGGGGGTATGCAAAACAAGGGGAGAAAGACAAAAATCATAGTGTGAAGGGAACATCACCTTTTGTTCAAGTGTGCAAAAAGATGAATAAGAAAAAGGACTATTTGTGTGAAGTGGTGTTCCCTCTTGAGGTAATAAGGTAAGTAGTGGAAACAAAAAAGGGGTTGTAAGGGAGAGTATTAAAGAAATGAAAGGAAACAACAAGAAGAGAAATGAAAATAAGGTTGAGTGAGAAAAATTTCTGTAAGGCATGCACGAAAAGCATTAGGTAGGATCTAGTCACTATAGCCAAATGTTCATCCTACCATGACCTTAAGCCTACATCACAACCCGCAAGTCCTAAATGATTCTAGGTGCAACTACTCTACATTAGTGACGAATTACATGAGGGGCAGCCTATGGGTCAAGCGTATGCATGAAGATATCTTTTGGGAGAGTGAGTGTGAGTGCCTCTTCCAATTAATCCCTGATACACATTCAAATTATCAAAGAGCCAAGAGAATAGGGATCCTTATATTTGGTGAGTGGCATCATTCCTTTTAGGGATGTAATAGCATTTAGAGTTCATATGGACATAGAACAAGGAGTGCAAACTCTAAGGCAAGCTTTGAATTTTCAGTGGTTATAACTTGAGATGCTATGTGTGTTAACTGGTGGAAAAATGCCCTTGTATGGTTAATGATTCCTTTCAACGCTTCACTTGATAGAAAGTTGCTGCCTGCTTGAAATATCTTCATTCTTTTGGTCTTTTAGGGTATTTTCTTCTCTTTTCGGTGAGCATGGTGAGTATTTTTAGGTTTTCATAGTCCAGGTGATCGGCGAGGTTTAATTGTGAAGAAATGTGACATATTCCTCAATAGTTGAAATATTGCATTACTTGAGGACAAGCAATGATTCAAGGGGGTTTGATGAGTTTGTAATTTACCAACTCATTAGACTCTAAAACATGAGTTTTTGTCTAGTCCCCAAGTTGATTATGTGAATTTTATGCTCTTTTTGCTTTTGTTTTGTGCAGATGCCTAAAGTTTGAAGAAAAGAGCAAAAAACAGAGTTAAAAAGAGGAAATGAGTATAAGCGGCGAATTGCAGGTGTTAACCGGTGAAACACAGATCAAAAGCTGAAGGTCACTGCCTCAAGGGAGGAATACTACCGACGGTTCATGAGCCACCAGTGGCGATACGCCGATGTAGTTGCCGAATGACACTTAGAAAATTCTGGAACTGGCATTGAAGGTTCGGCGGTTCATGGATTGGCATCGGTGAAACGCCGGGTGAATCGCCGAAGTTCACTGGAAATGAATGCAGATGAAGAGCAAGTATCCGGCGGTTCATGGATTTCATTGGTGAACCGTCGGTACCTCGCCGATTTTAGAACGATGCTTTTAAGGGTATAATTCTCCATTGCTGAAAAAGGAAGAAAAAGTACCCTACTTTTCAGGGTATAAATAGAAAGAGAAGTACTCTGCAAAAGAAAAAGAGAGAGAAAGAAGATAGAGAGTTTGAGAGAAAAGCCAAGTACACATCACATCATTATTTTCTCTTTTAGCTGAAGAAAACCTCTTAGCTGATAAATGGATTTTTGATTGAAATTTATAGAAGATGCTCTGCTCTATTTTATTCTTTGATATTATTAAGTTTCAGCTGTAGTGAAGGATGGTTGTGTTTTTGATTTATCTACTCTTCTTATTAAATTCACTGATGCTATTGATGATTGTGTTTTTGAATTTCTTAACTATGAGCAGATAAAATGATTAACTAGAGGTGTGTGATTATGAATACTTAGTTGGATTGGGTATTTCTAGAGTTAACTTCATGATATTCAATTAAGTGTAAATCTAGTGGATTCCCTTCAATCTATTAATGAAGATCCATTGGTGATGATATGGGTCTATCTATACTTGCTTGATTGTTGCTCGAGAGAGAATAATTAAGTATTAGAAGGGAATCTAGTAGTGGGTATGGATAAGAGATTATAAAATTAAATTATTAATAGCTGAAATTACTTCTTCCTAATTAGCAGCTAATAGCTAGGAATAGTGAAGTTGTTGATCCAAATCAATTCGGGTGCGCTAAATCGTAGCTAAAGTTTGCGAAAACTCTAGCTAGGTGAGGTCAATAGGCCGGGAAGCTGAGGCTACCTACTCCCCGTGATTATTTACACTTATTGAACTTATGAAGATGACCTGGCCCATCCCGATCTAATTAGTATTTCATCTACACCGCACCTTTAGTATTTCACACTATTGCTAACAACTTAGCTGATCCTTTTATTTTAAGTTCACTAAAGAAATTTGTGTAATTCTCTACAAAGTTTATTCCCCCCATTTTCCTTATTTTTAAGTTAAATCTATATTTGTGCAAGCTAATATCAATTTCTCAATCGACGCTTGAATTCTTCACTCTCTAGTCCTCGTGGGATTCGACCCCGGTACTCATCGGGTTACTTGTTTTGATACACCGACCGTGTATATTCTTTGATTTAAGAATATATTTTGGACGTTATCAGGTATGTTATGAAATTTCTCCCAAAATCATGATATAGGTATGTGAAATGATAGTAGAATGTTTTCTAGAATTTTTCTATGCATTAGCACTATTTTCAAGTGATGGCTCTTATGAAGTATGTACGTGATTTCACTATATATGTTTAAAGTATGATTTGAATCTATGAGTTTGCATGAATATGGAACCCATAACGTATATTGTGCCCTTTGTTTATGATTTTATGAATTGAGTAAGAAAAAGCATGTCTATGAATTCCCTAGACTCTCAGGCCTCTGGTTAGCTGAAAGTTCCTTAGTCTTGGTCCTTATTATAAATTAGGGTAGAACTTTCATGATTTGGACTCATGCAGAAATGTTATGTTGATATGTTAGATTTTGTTTTATTTATGACTGGTTAATATAGATCCTTGAGTAGAAGTTAATATATTGGTATATTCAGCCTCAGAGTCTCAGTCAACACACAAAACACTTAGAGTTTTACAATAAAGGTCAGTTATCAGTGTGGCTATAGCTAGTTTATTTGGAGTGTCAGTAATACCTCCCATTATTAGTTTCAGTTATCAGTTATTAGTTTGACTATAGTCTTTTCATGAGGTGTCAGTGGTACCTCCCAGATATCAGTCATCAGTTTTCCGTTATTAGTTTCAGTTAGTTCTTTAGACGGTTACGATTCTTCTAAATAAGCAGCTCTGACCAGTCTTAGAACCACCAACTTCAGCTTTAGTCTGTTCTTTAGACGGTTACGATACTTTCAGATAAGTAGCTCTTACCAGTCTGAGAACACCAATTACAGAATCCGATCCAATAAGACTCTCAGGGTACTTCTATATAAGCATCCCTAACTTAGTCTTGGGCCTCATTTTCGAGCTATCAGCTTGATAGTAGTAAAGTAAGGATTATCTAGTGGGAGTAGGACTTATTACCAAGAGGGTCAGGGTTCCAGCACACCTAGGTTCCTAGAACTATGTTGCCATCGTAGGTTATTTTTGCCCAAATGGGCCATACAGTGATTTTCACAGTTCATGCCTTTATACCCTGGCAAGGTATATTGGGTCCTACCGATGGGGTGTATACATCGGACTCCATGTCTAGCTCATGTGGTTATATGTCGATTATAGTCTCTCCCACTAATTAGTACAGTCTCAGTTCAACTCAGCTTAGAACAATTTCAGTTTACTCAGTTCAGCCCAGTTAGTTTAGATTCAGTATCTCAGATTTAGGGCATGTCTTTGACCATCAGACAGGGTCATTTTGACCATCTCGGTATATTTCAGTTTGTTCAGTTTTAGCATTTCAGTTGGTCATTGCATGTCATTACAGTTCAGTTATTTATTCTCCATGTTATGTTTTCTCCCACTTACTCAGTACATTCAAAGTACTGACGCATACCTTCTATGTTGTATCATTTTATCATACAGCTACAGGTTCTTAGTCTCAGCATCGTTAGCGGATCTTCTCCAGGAGTTATCAGCTGTGCCAGTAGTGAGTCCTCATCTTTCAAGGACGATGTTTATTTTCCTTCAGTTATTTTTCTTTCAGTTAGACTTAGAGTTAGCTGGGGGCTTGTCCCAGCAACTCATCAGATATAGATGGCTTTCAGACACAGATCCAAATTCTTTATTTTTTTAGTTGTATAAAGCTTTATGATTCATAAATATTATTTTTAATTATTTTTAAAGCTTCCACTATGATATTACTCAGATTACCAGTGTTATGATAGATCATGGGTTGACTTGGGTTTGCTTGTGACTCCAAGTACCGTGTCTCCTCACGGTATAGACTTGGGTCGTGACATTATGACTATATCACGATCATGAATTTTTAGCATGTTGTCCTTACTTTCATCTTTTTCTTATCCTCCAATTTAGTAATTGAAAGTACTGATCGCATATTTTTTGTGCTATATCGTCTCATGATCTAGGTTCGAATGTTCAGTCTCAGCTCCACTGCTAGATTCACTCTTGCCCCAGGTTCAGCATCAGGTCTTGGTGAGTCCTTATCATCTGAGGACGGCAATTTTGATTCATGTCTTCTTCTTTTTTGTCATTTAAGTTATAGACTTTGTAGAGCTAGTTGGGGACCTTTCCCTTCATCTTATCTTATGTTTAGAGGATTTTTAGACTATGACGTATAGATGTTCAGTGGTTAGACTTGTTGATTCACTATACGTCTTATGATATCTTAGACTTATTCCACGTCATCTTATATCTTACAATTTGCTTGAGAATAGTTGTATGCTCATGATTATGATATGCATGTACCATGGGTTAGCTTGGAACCATTAGTGATTTTAGATCTCGTGTCGCATTCGGAGTATGTGCTCGGGTCATGACTTTTGCGCCATCAAAATGATCAAAACAGACAAAATCTTGTTTCATAATTTTAATAGTGTCAAAATTCATGATAAAAAATAAAAGTCCCAGAAAATTTAAAAACTAGTAAACTAGAGAAACAGAGAAAAAAATTATGAAAGGTGTGTTTCAGTTGAATGATCAAACTACTGGAAAGACAAAAAATCAACAAATATCAAAGAAAGCAACAAAGAAAAAGAATTGGATTTCTATTCTACCAGACAAACATCTCTGAAAATTATTGCTATACACCCAAACCAAATAGAATAATTCTTCAACTTTAGAGAATAAAAATAAATTATCCTTTTTAGATTGTTAGAATTTATGAACAATAAACACAAGATTGAAGACTTGAAACACGTATGAAATGCTTCCCTAAAAATGATATTTGATCCCTCTCCTTTGGGATATTGCTATGGAATTATACATAAATAATTTTAATGGAAATGAAAAGCCTATAAATTTTTGTAATAAGAAAATAATAAAGAAATTCTACTAGAAAATAAGAACTATGGAACTTGATCTTTGGAGAAGAAAGAGTGTTTCACAGAATTCTATGAGATTATACACAAATAGTTTTAATGAATATGACAAACCTATGAATTTCTGTACTAAGCAAATAATGAAAAAAAATTCTATTAGAAAGCAAGAACTATGGAACTTAACCTTTGGAGAAGAAAGAGTATTATGTAGAAGGTTGAGAAGTGAGAAAAAGTGATTCTGCAAAGTAACACTGAATTCCTTTTAAATAGAAAATGCTTTTGCAAGCATTTAATAATTATATTTGGATAATAATTGCAGCATCATGAGTGCTCTAAAAATGTATCACAATTCATAAGAATGACACCACTCCACACTCATAGAAATCCAATCATCAAATGTATTCTGCAGAACAATTCATCACGTATAAAGGATATATATTGGATTAGGAGTTTAATTTGGTCTCACTTTGTCTTGTAGTATTGCACTATATTCATACATCATAGGACAGGCATAATTTAATTGTACATACTTGATCAACTAATGACTTATTATTTTACCTATATGAATCTTATTCATGAGATCTCCAATCATATAAGTTGGGTTACCATCATTATTGATCTTCTCAAATTGACAAAAGTCTCACTTCCTCGATGTTTCTTTTAGTTTGTGAATTTATCAGATTCACTTTTGACTTCACATAGTTTACGTAAATAATTTTATCACACAGTAACTGATTTATCATATTATATCACAAAAGAATGTGTTTATTTTGTCAATGAAAAATTTATTTTTTGCTACAACTATTGTTGCTTGACTATCATAATTTATAGATACAAAAAGTACTAATTTTATTCTAGTTAGAATACTCGCTAAGTTTCTTATCCACATAGTCTCGTTACCAACCAACTCCAAAATAACAATAATATCAATATTATCACCAATAACAATGTAACAATCATCAAAAGATGTTTTTTCTTAATAGCATCATTTTTCAAAATCATTGTGAATGATAGGATTATGAGAAATATTATCTCTCTTCAAAAGAAAAAATATTCGTCAACAAACTCAATAACAATTTTTTTCAATTATAACGTTGCATTCAATCACATCTGTCACAATCCTAATGGCCGTGATTGGCACCACACTAACCCTCCAGTGAGCGAACCAACCAATCCCAATTATTTTTCCCAAAAATCGCAACATTCAGAAAGAAGGTAAAACCTTTATAAATAAATGAAACAATTCACTGAATTAACTCAAAGGAATCAACAGAAAGAAAACAACCAACTCCTACAAGAATTCAAAGAACCCGATTGTCATTGTAGTTTAGACGTTTAACCACTTGTCTAAGATTGATTAAAATTAGAAAGAAATAAAATTGCAAATGTCTGGACGAGAGACAACTTCGAAAGGGGAGTAGAATAGCACATCCTGAGTCGCTAACCTTTCAATAACCCGCTGCTGCTCTAAAGGTGAGGTAGAGATGAACTTCCAAGATAGGATTTTGCACTCAAAAAAGAAGTGCAAGAGTATCGTCAGTATGAAACACAATACTGATAGGCATCATTGGTCAACCATATATAATAACACACATACATATAGACAACAATATGCAATTAGTCCAGAACATCATTTATACATAACCATACTCAGTTCAGTAATTAAATTCTACCGAAGTGTTAACTGGACTACTCATTGGATTAGGCCATCACTGCAGCGATCACTTGACCGCTGCCACAGTCTCGCCGTGGTGGAATCAGTCCCGCTGCAGCGGTACTGCTTGGCAGTAGCTCGACTCAGCTGCACAATCAATATTTCACCAACTCCGTACAACTTATACATCATGAAAAACATCCAGGTATGCCACAATCATCAATAAATGGTAGATATCACGTAACTACATAGGGTATATATGGATTCACTCCCAAATATTGCACAACTCAACCACTAATTCTATTTTAACATTTCATCCATCAAGTCATTGCAAGCCTCAATAATTTAGACGGTAACACATGACCACATGTCAGTTTAGTCAAATACATAAACTCAGTCCAAACCTCATAATTCTTACAATGTATCAATGACAATACAAATAGTGACGTGCTGGGTACACGCCTCCATCATATCACCATAACCACTCGATCACTGAACATCAATGTACACACATGCCAGAGGGTCTTATTTCTGTCCTTCCAATCATGACCTGCAGGGGACTCTAGGAATTCATGTACTGTACCGGTGTGGTATTCGCTCCCACTCATATGCTCATCCAGATGCTTCTTTCGAACACGAGCCACTCAGTCAGTCTTGCTTTCCCGGATGCTCCCCTCGGGTACAAGTCACTCATCTTAGGATATTCATATTATCCACATTCATTCTCATAGTTCATATATTAACATTAGTCCATTGTTACGACTTTTAGGAGGTCTCATTCTACTCCCATAAACTTAACTCTTTTCAACCGTTCAACCATTTTCAGCAAGTATAAGGAACATGAAACACATATACACTTTAGTCCACAACACACAGGTAAACACACCTGATTATACAATCATGAAATTAGGAAACTCAACAAGGAACATTAAAACACTTAGGATCCAGAGACAACAAACACATTATAGTTCCACATCTATGCATACCATTATGAAAAGTCTAACTCCTTCTAAATCATAACCTACCTCGATTTGGAGGATTCGAACGGCAATCACTCTCCTGGAGTCTTGCCTTTGCTCAACGCCTCCAAACACTCAAAGTCTAAAGACAAGAGATTTACATAATTTCAATAATCTGCAATCAAAAAGAAGGTTTCGAGAATTCCAACCCTCCCCATTCTACCCATTATCACAACCACCTTGCTTCCCATGGCTCAATTCTTAACCATTACTCCCTCAAACCCTCTTTAAGGCAATTTAAGGTTAAAGTCTCAGTTCCACCTAGTTCTAGGTCTCAATTTTCACATTAACCATGTTCTATAGGAACTGCACACTAGGGAGCAATCATTACTCCCTTTTTGTACATAGAATCAACACCCATAGTTTCCCCGTGATTTCATCCCTAGTTCTACCAACCTAGAATTCTCTTTCTAGCAAACCACCATTAGAGGTTCCCCCTTAATTCCATGGGGTCATGAAATCAAAATAACAGGAAAGTCAAAGCAAACTCTTAACTTGGAAAGGGGAATCATTCTTCTCTTGGGAAGATCGTCTCTAGTTCCATAATTTCGTACTTTAGAAATAATAGGGTATAACCCCTAAAATCCCTCTTAAAATCCACTTTCTGATTCCCATCGTCTGCTGCAGCGGTCACTTTTCCACTGCAGTAGACCTGCTACGGTGGTCAGGACACCGCTATGGACAATCCAATGGCTATTCTCCAAATCCATTACAGCAGGACTCCGACCGTCACGATGGTCTCGCTGTAGCGGAAATTCCACCGCTGCAGCGGTCCCCCATAACAAGTAGCTCCCTAAATCCTGCTCTCAACCTATACTCAACATTCCAATTTTCACTATCTCACTTAATAACACCTTTATAAGCACCACTTAGGATAGTTAGAGCGTTCTAGGCTTATTCCCCTTGTAATGACATATGATTCATTACATCAAATATTAATTAAAATACGTTCATCCCCAAACAGCCTACAAAGTAAGGAAGAGAGAGAATATCGGATTCCTCAAACAATTGAGGGTTTTGATCTGCATGTCATCCTCGGTTGTGGCGTCCTCTATGGGACAATTCTTCCACTGGACATTTACAGTTGCAATCTTCTTCGATCTCAGTTTTTGAACCTCTCTATCTACTATTGCCACTGGCTCTTTCATATTATACAAACTCTCATCCAGCAACACCGAGTCCCATTTGATTATATACGACCCATCTCCATGGTATTTCTTCAATATGGAAACATGAAAAGTGGGATGTATTTCAGATAGTCCTGGCAGTAATACTAATTTATAAGCCACATCTCCCACATGTCGGAGAATCTCAAACCTCCCAATGTATATCGAGCTGAGCTTGCCCCGCTTACCAAACCACATTAATCCCTTCATAGGGGATACCTTGAGATACACTTTCTCCCCCTCCATGAACTCTATATCTCTCACTTTCCAGACTGCATACTACCTCTGCTTTTTTGAGTAGCCACCAGATATTCTTGAATTACCCGAACCTTTTTGATGGAATCTTTAACCAAATTCGTGGCCCAAGGTCTCACCTCAAATGCATCGAACTACCCAATTGGAGACCTGCATTTCCTCCCATACGATGCTTCAAATGGTGCCATGCCAATGCTTGAATGGTAACTACTAATGTAAGCAAACTCTGCCAAGAGTAAGAGTTTATCCCAATGTCCATTAAAATCTATCACACGGGCTCGAAGCATGTCCTCTGACACATGAATGGTCCTTTCTGACTGCCCATCTGTCTATGGATAGAATGCTGTACTCAAGTCCAATCTAGTGTCTAATTCTGCTTGTAATGTCCTCTAGAAATTGGAGGTGAATTGAGTACCTCTATCTGACACAATCGAAACTGGCACCCCATGCAATTGAATCATCTCCTTCACGTACAACTTGGTCAGTCTCTCGGCATTATAGGTTACCTGGACCGACAAGAAATGGGCAGACTTGCTTAGTCCATCAACAATGACCCAAATGGAGTCGAACTTTTCCAATGTATTTGGGAGACCAACCACGAAATCTATTGCTATTCTATCTCATTTCCACTTTGGGATGGGCATCCTCTAAAGTACTCCCTAGGCTTCTAGTGCTCGTACTTCACCTACTTATAGTTCAAGCATTGGGTGACATAATCAACAATGTCCCTCTTCTTTTTGCCCCATCAATAATGTCGCTTCAAGTCATGGTACATTTTAGTAACCCCAAGAGAGATGGAGTACCTCGAGTTGTGATCCTCTGCTAGGATGGTGTTAATCAGCTCATCCACTCAGGGAACACACACATGCCTCTTTATCCTCAAGACCCCTTTGTTATGTAGTACTGCTACCTTATCTTCCCCTCGCAGAACCTTGTCTCAAATCTTGCTCAGCTTTGCATCCTCAAACTGTCTGACTTTATCTCTTCTAGCAATTATGACTTAGCCTACATGTTGGCTAGGATTCCACTTGTTTCCATCAATGAATGTCTCATCAAGTTGTTCGCTGGTGTCTGGACTTCTTTAGCCATTGGCCACTAAGTAGCTTCCAAACAAGCTAAGCTGCCCATGCTCCTTGCCTTTTAGATCAAGGCATCGGCCACCATATTTTCCTTCCCTGGGTGATATCGGATCATCATATCATAATCTTTAAGTAGCTCCATCCATCTCCTTTGTCTTAGGTTGAGGTCTTTTTGGGAGAACACATATTGCAGGCTACGATGGTCTGTGAATACCTCACAATGGGCCTTGTACAGGTAATAGCTCTAGATATTTAGGGCGAGCATCACCGCTGCCTACTCCAGGTCATGTGTGGGGTAATTATTCTCATGCACCTTCAACTGCCTTGATGCATATGCGATAACCTGTCGGCGGTAACCCATCCTTCATGCATTAACATAGCACACAATCCAGACCATAAGGCATCACAATAAACTACAAAATCTTTACCTTCCACCGGTAGAGCCAGGATTGGCGCCGTGGTTAACAGGGTTTTGAGATTTTGAAAGCTCTCTTCACATTCCTCAAACCATTGGAAGGGCACATCCTTCTGAGTAATCCTTGTCAATACCGAGGCAATAGATGCAAATCCCTTCATAAACCGGCAGGAGTAACTGGCCAGCCCTATAAAACTCCAAATCTCGGTCACCGTAGTAGGCATATCCCTATTTCAAACCGCCTCCACTTTCTGTGGATCCACCTTAATTCCCTCTTGGAGACAATATGTCCTAGAAAAGATACATACTCTAGCCAAAATTCATATTTGGTGAACATGGCATACAACTGCTTCTCCTTCAGCAACCCCATCATAATCCTCAAATGATTCTCATGTTCCTACTTAGTCATAGAGTATACCAAGATATCATCAATAAACAAAATTACGAACGAATCTAGATAAGGTTTGAATATACTATTTATCAAGCTCATAAACACTGCTGAAGTATTAGTGAGTTCGGAGGACATGACTAGGAACTCATAATGTCCATACCTAGTCCGAAAAGTTGTCTTGGGAATATCTTTAATACGAATCTTCAGCTGCTAATAACCCAACCTCAGTTCAATCTAGGAAAACACCACTGCTCATTGTAATTGATCAAATAATTCATCTATTTAAGGGAGAGGATATTTATTCCAGAGGGTTACCTTATTCAACTAGCAGTAATCAATGCACATCCGCATACTTCCGCCCTTCTTTTTCACAAACAAGACCGGGGCACCCCACGGAGAGACACTCAGCTTGATAAACCCCTTACTAAGCAATTCCTACAACTACTCCTTGAGTTCTCTCAACTCAGCTGGTTCCATTATGTACAGAGAAATCAAAATGGGTCGAGTTCCTGGCTCTAAATTTATACAGAAATCAATATCGTGGTCCGATGGCATGCTAGGCAGATCCGTGGGAAATACCTCTAAGAATTTACAAACTACCGAGACAGACTCTATGAAAGGACGGAACTGGTATCCCAAATATGAGCTAGATATGTTGAACACCCCTACTCTATCAATTTACGGGCACAAATATAAGAAATGATTTTCTTAGGAGAAGGGCTACAATTCCCTTTTTACTCCAACCTGGATGACCCTGGGCCTGATCTAGTGACGGTCTTAGCATGACAATCTTATATGGCATGGTAAGGAGATAACCAGCTCATCCCTAAAATCACATCGAAATCTACTATGTCTAAGATCACTAAATTTACCAGAGTATCATATCCCATAAAGTCAATGATGTAATCACGCCATACCCTATCCACCACCACAGAATCCCCAACAGGAGTAGACACATGGATAAGAGTATCAAGTATATCACAAACAAGATCCAATCCTAAAGCAAAATAAGCAGACACATAGGAAAAAGTAGAAGCCGTATCAAACAAAGCTATAGCCATTTTGTCGAACACAAAAATCATACTTGTGATAATATCATCGGAAGCCTCTGCCTCGGATCTACCCAATAATGCATAGAAGTGAGCATGACTACCCGCTTGAAAACCGCTCCTGTTGGGCTGTGCAACCACTCTACCGGCCTGAATACCATCCCTTCCAGTCTAAGTACCTCCTCTACCAGTCTGGGTGTCACCTCTAACCAATGGATGACTACCTCTCCCTAATTGGGAGGGAGATCCCTGCTGAACGCACTCCCTCCTCTCCCAACAGGGGCCAGAGCTTGAGGAGTTAGGTGAGGAACAATCTACCCACCCTATCCAAATCTGGCACACTATCTGTAGATGTGAACATACTCTCTGCACTCGTGATACACCTTCTCAATCACCGTTCTCTGAGTCGGAATCTAAGAAATAGGATGATCCCTAAAATCTAAGTGAATTATTTGGTTACCTTCGACTGTACCTGCTGGACGTGGAGTGGTCCCCAACGACCCCTAGATGACACCTGAATAGCTAACTGAATAGGGTGTCTTGAGTAGGCCTGAGGTACCAAAGTCCTGGAAAAAGAGCCGCTGTAAGAACCAACCTTCCGAGCCTTCTTCTCGGCATTCTTCGTGTAAACCTCCTATTTCACCCCCTCCACATTCTTCACATACTCTACTACTTCCTGAAAGGTCTTACCTATAGAAACCATCTGAAGAGATGACAGCTGAAGTCCCACATTCAGGCCTTTAACAAATTTTTTGATCCTCTCTTCCTCTGTGGGCAGTAGGGGCAAAGCACACCTAGAGAGGGAGTGAAATCAAGCCTCGTAAGCTGCGACTGAAGAGCCCCGCCTGCTCGATGGTGGTGAACTCATCTTGCCTTCTATATCTTAGGGTACGGGGTATATACTTCTCCAAAAAGGTGGAGTAGAACTGGGTCCAGGTCAATGGTGGTGACCTTGCTGGTATGCACTCCACAGAAGCCCTCCACCAGAGCTTAGCATCGCCCATTAGCTTGAAGGGACGAACTCCACCCCATACTTCTTAACTGCCCCATTTTGTGGAGCCTCTCATGAAAGTCAATTATGAATTCGTAGGCATCCTCCACCTCAGTTCGTAGAAAGTGGGAGTCTTCATCTTAGTGAACCTCCAAAATAGGTCATGTTCCTCCCCAATCATTACTTGTCCAACTATCGACTTCGGAAATATCACAGCCTATGACATATCATCTATACGAGGAGCCATAATAGATGCATGTTGTATCCTAGACTACTGCCCTGTAGGAGTCGCTGGCATTGGTCCATTACCCACGAGGCCACTCAGAAGGTTAAGGACCTGAGCCAGGACCTCGGAGGATGCTGGAGCGGCTGCAGCCTCTTCTTGAGTCGGGACCTCCACCTCCACAGCAACCCTCTCTTAGACTGTCGGTGGTATGGGAGATGTGGACCTCTCACGAACCCAAGAAGAAGCGTGTGCCCCCTCCTCTAATAGCAGTAGGGCTCCGCTTGCGACCTCGGGCCTATCCTCTACCATGAACTACGGCTTCTGCTGCTGGCTCGGGTGCTCCATCTCTGTTTTTGCCCGCACGTGTTATCACCGTCTATGAGAGAAACAAGAAAGAGTTTTTAGATACCAATTTGGATCACCATATACCAATTGGAATCAAGTAATTGCATGAAAAGGAAAGAAGAAAGGATTTTTCCTAAAGTCCTGTAGCCTCTCGAAGATAAGTTATTGACCCGTCTTAGTGCAATGAGATTGACGATCCTAGAGCTCTTATACCAATTTTGTCATAATATGAATGACCATGCTTGGCACCCACACTGAACCCGGTGGGTGAACCAATCAATCCCCACTATTTCCCCCCGAAACCGCAACAATTAGAAAGAAGATAACACCTTTATAAATAATGAAACAATTCACTTAATTAACTTAAAGGAATAAATAAAAAGAAAAAAACTAACTCATACAAACATTCTTAGAACCCGATTGTCATTACACTTAGAACGTCTAACCACATGTCTAAGATTGATTAAAACTAGAAAAAAATAAAACTGCAAATTTCCGGATGAAAGACATCTTCAAAGGAGGAGTAGAACAACACATCCTGCGTCGCTCACCTTTCAATAACCCATTGCTTCTCTAAAGGTGAGGTCAAGATGAACCTCTAGGATCAGATTCTATACTCAGAAAAGAAGTGCAGGAGTAGTGTCAGTACGAAACACAGTACTGGTAGGTATCATCAACCGACCTTACACAATAACATACATACATATAGACAACAATGTGCAATTTGTCCAGAACATCATTTATACATAACAATACTCAGTTCAGTAAAAAACTCTACTTAGGTGCTAACCAGACTGCTCACTGAATTAGGCCATCACTGCAGTGGTCACTTGACCGCTTCCACGTTTTCGCCGCAGCGGAATCAGTCCTGCTGCAGCGGTACTGGTTGGCAGTAGCTCGACTCAGCTGCACAATCAATATTTCACTAACTCCTTACAACCTATACATCATTACAAACATCCACTTATACCACAATCATCAATAAAAGGTAGATATCACATAACCACAGAGGGTATATAAGGAGTCACTCCCAAAAATTGCACAACTCAATAAATAATTCTCTTTGAACATTTCATCTATCATGTCATTGCAAGCCTCAACAATTCAGACGGCAACACATGACCACACATTAGTGCAGTCAAATACATAAACTTAGTCTAAACCTCACAATTCTTAGAATACATCAATAACATAACAAATGGTGACTTTCCAGGAACATGCCTCTGTCACATCACCATAACCAGTCGTTCACGATGTATACACATGCTAGAGGGTCTTATTTCTGTCCTTTCAGTCATGACCTGCAAGGGGACTCTAGAAATTCATGTACTGTAATGATGTGGTACCCTCTCCCACTCATATGCTCGTCCGGATGATCACCTCGGACTTAAGCCACTCAATCAGTCTTGCTCGCTCGGATGCTCCCCTTTGGCATGAGTCACTTATCTCAGGATATTCATATTATCCACATTCATTTATCGTAGTTCATATATTAATATTAGGTCGTTGTTATAACTTTTAGGAGGTCTCATTCTACCCCCATAAACTTAACCCTTTTCAACAATTCAACCATTCTTAGCAAGTACAAAGAACATGAAAAATATATACACTTTAGTCCATATCACACAGGTAACCACACCACATTAGAGCCGCAAAATCAGGAAATTCAACAAGGAACATTAAAACACTTAAGATCCAAAGACAACATACACATTATAGTTCCACATCTATGTATACCATTATGAAAAGTCTAACTCCTTCTAAACCATAACCTACCTCGATTTGGAGGATTCGAATGACAATCACTCTACTGGAGCCTTGCCTTTCCTCAATGCATTCGAACGCTTAAAGTTTAAAGACAAGAAATTAACACAATTTCAATAATCTACTATCAAAACAAGGGATTTAGAAATTCAAAACCTCCCATTCTACCTATTATCACAACCACCTCGCTTCCCGTGGCTTATTTCATAACCATTACTCCCTTAAACCCTCTTTAAGTCAATTTAAGGTTAAAGTCTCAGTTCCACCTAGTTCTAGGTATCAATTCCCACATGAACCATGTTCTATAGGAACTACGCATTAGGGAGAGATCATTACTCCCTTTCTAAACATAGATTCAATACCCATAGTTTCCACATGATTTCATCCCTAGTTCTACCAACCTAGGTTTCTCTTGCTAAAGAATCACCATTAG
>JACEIK010000143.1:300580-325738 GCA_018107945.1 Datura stramonium | reverse complement strand
GAAAAAATTATATTAAAATAATATCCATTTATAGTCGTAACATCACGAGGAGACTATTGGTGTTTGCCTTTTCACATTAATATTCTTTCTTTTTTTTGTGGTTAAATTAGTTAACAAATGCATTTCTCGTTCTTGTTACACGAAATCATTAATCTAGAGTTTTGCGTACTCGTCAGCTAAATGAGATCTAAACATAAAATGTCTTTTATACGTGTGTGTGTGTTGTGTGTGACAATACCTTACTATTATAGGAGCCAAAAGAATTTTCAGACAAACAACGTTATTATAACGAGATTTGACTGTAGTACATAGATTGCGAAAATAAATATATTATAAATCATGTCAACAAAAAAAAGAGAGAGAGAGAAATAGTGAGTGCCACAAAAAGCTCATAAAAACAGGAGAAATATTCAAACAATTTCCTATCCCGCAGCATTTGGTTCTCGTCTCCAACAATGTCACATCCATGCATCACTCATTCACAGATCTACTCCACTCAAGCAATTCATCGAACACTTGATCGACGGTTACTGCCGCAGTTTACACTCTCTCTTCTTTCTGATGTTTTTGGGTTATTTCGATCCTCTGTTTTTCCCCCAAATTCTGGAGTTTTACAAAATGGGGTTTCTCTAATTTTGTTACTGACATGGATGTATAGCTGAAGAGTTGATTTGGGCACTAAAAATGGTATGTTTGTCTTTTGATACTCCATTACACTGAACTGCATTGCTCTTCTTTTTCTTTTTCAAGTGATCTTTTTGTTAAAGTAGATACTTTTTAGAGCGAAGGATGAAAATGATTTTTCGAGTTTCCTACTACCTGAATTATCAAGTGTGCGGAATTTCATACGTGAACAATCATCAAATATTTATCGAAACACACATTAATATCAGTTGCTCACTTTTCCTACCTAAGCAATGGTTGCTCACTTTTCCTACCTAAAGCAATGGTTATATTTTAGATAGAAACGCGAGCAATTGATAGTTGAGACGTGTTTTGATAAATATTTGGTGAAAGTTTAGGCAGGAAACTCGCGCACACCTGATAGTTCAGGTATGAAACTTAAAAAAATGATATACTTGAGGTGTGTTTTGGATCATTTACTCTACTTTTTATAGTAGTTTTTGGAACCTCAATTTGTTTGAAATGACAAATTGTTGAGTACAGCAGCTGGGTGTGTACTGATGATTCTTTGTAAGAGACTTAAGATTGCCGATTTGTTTATCTAATTTGGGGTATTTGGAAGCTCTGTTTTCCCCAAATTCTGGAATTTACCAACAGGGTTCGCTAATTTGTTACTGACATGGATGTATAGATGAAGAACTGATTTGAACACTAAAGATGGTAGGTTAATCTTTTGACGCTCCATAACAGTGAACTACATTGTTCTTTTTGTTGAGTGAAAGGGTGAAAAACACACCTGAAGTAGCACGGTTTTTTTGAGTTTCATACCCGAACTATCAGATGTGTGAGTTTTCCACCTGAATTATCACCAAATGTTTATCAAAACACATCTAAACTATCAGTTGCTCACTTTTCCTACCTAATATTATAGGTGGGAAAAGTGAGCAATTGATAGTTGAGGTGTGTTTTGATAAACATTCGGTGATAGTTCAGGTAGGAAAAGTAAACACCTAATAGTTCGGGTAGGAAACTCAAAAAGTCATGATACTTTAGGTGTGTTTTCCACTCTTCACTCTTGTTTTTTTTAATTAAGGATTAGTGTTAGAGAACCCCAATTTGTTTGAAATGACAAACTGTTGAGTATTGGCAGCTGGGTGGGTATTGAGGATTCTTCATAAGAGACTTAAAAAATACCAATTTATTTATCTCCTTTGGCATATTTCGATTTTCGAAGCTCTGTCTTTCCCAAATTATGGAATTTACAACTGCGGTTTCACTTTTTGTTAATGCCATGGATGTATAGATGAAGAACTGATTTGATGTAGTTGTGATTTTTCCTTGAATACTAAAGATGGTATGTTAATCTTTTGACGCTCGATAAACAGTAAACTGCATTGCTCTTTCCCTAGTCTTTCTTTTTTTCTTTTTCGAGCTATACTTGTGATCCTTTTGGTAAAGTAGATACTCTTTTTATAGTGTGAGTTTCTTTTAACTAGTTGAATTTATGGATTAGTGTTAGAGAGCCGTAATTTGTGTGAAATGACAATCTGTTGAGTATAGAAGCGGGGTGGATCGAGAATTCGTATAGGCACCAGTAGCGGAGTCGGGGCTTCTAACAAGAAACTCAAAAACTATGGAAGAATGTCACATTGCCACTACACGAGAAGCTTCACTTATGATAAGTGGATTCAACAGTTTATATACATAAAAAAATAAATTGTTTTTGTTCTATTTGTGTCGTATGATTTTCTGACAAAGGGGATTCACTTGAACCCCTTCATTGTACATAGCTCCGGCCGTGCATATGGCTGATCCTAAACTAGCTTGGGTTTGAAACACAGATGCTATTGCTATTGTTGTTATAGTAGTAATTGGTGAATGGTATTAGGATAGGTAAATAATTTGTCTAGATTAGAGGTGTCAAATGAGCGGGCTGAGCTGAATTTGGACTGATCAATATGGGTTGAATTAATGAATGAGTGGGTTATATTGACCAACCCAAAAGTTACTTGGGTTGGAATGGTCTAAAATGCGGGTCATAACCCAACCCGCTAGATTCTTACTAAGTTTTTTTATTTGCTCTTTTATAATTTTTTTAGTACCTAATAAAACTTTTTTTTTCCTTCTCTATTATAGCTATATATAACTTATCAAAATTTAAAAAATGCCTTATAGTGACTGATCAACAGGTGAAGGAGCAATCTTTTTCCAGTGAAGTACTGTTATGAGATTTTAGCATCATTACCACAAAAAGAAAAAGAGAAGGAATTTTAGCCTCAAAGAACACTTATTTTAGAGTTAATGGTCAAAAACACGCCTGAAGTATCACGGTCTTTTGAGTTTTATACCTGAACTGTTATTAACTATTTATCAAAACGCAACCTCAATTATCAGTTGTTCCGTTTTCCTATCTGAAATATCACTATCGTTCCGGTAGGAAAAAGGAACAACTGATAGTAGAGATGTGTTTCGATAAACATTTGGTGATAGTTAAGGTATGAAACTTAAAAAAACGAGATACTTTAGCTGTGTTTTTGACCCTTTTTCTTTAACCTTTTATCTCATTATAAGTAAATAATTATATTCTTCTGTGATGTTTTAAACAAAGAAAAATAAGAACTTCTGCTTTTGGCTTTTCTGATCTGATGGAAAGGTAAAATTGTATGCAGAGTACTCCAGTAAATATCATTGTGGGCTCTCATGTGTGGATTGAGGATCCATCCATTGCTTGGATTGATGGACAAGTAACGCAGATTAATGGAAACGATGTTCAGGTCCAGACATCTGATGGGAAGAAGGTATGTTAGCCTATGTTGCTCAGACTTTTCAAAAATGCCGCTGAGTGCGGGTCAGATCCCTCAACATTGGTGCAGTTTTGGAGAGTCCGAGCAACATAGAATTGTTAGCTCTTTCACATGGAACATTATTTTATTCTTGCAGTTTCAGTTTGCTTATTTGTTTTCCTGTGATAATTTCAGTGTGTATTATGGAATCCAATAGAATAAGATACTTAACTGACTAACTGATTTTTTATATGCTAACCGATTTATCTATCATACCCAGTGTTAGTCCCACAAGTGGGGTCTGGGGAATGTAGGATGTACGCAGATCTTATTTCCCTATCTTTGTGGGGTATAGATGTGTTTTGGATAGACCTTCGGCTCAAAAGAAGTGTAATCAAAGCAGGATTAGAAGGAAAACAATGATAGCAAAATAGCAAGTGAAACATGTAGAAGTAAAAACTGAAAAATGAGATATGATGTGACTACTAAATAATAATACTAAAGGAGAAGATGAGAAGAGGAGACTAGCCCCCTACCTCTCCCACATAAAAGTATGACAACACTCGGCTACCTACTAGTCGACTATCCTTCTACCATAATCCTCGACCTCTACACCTTCTTATCTAGGGTCATGTCCTCATTAAGCTGGAGATGTTCCATGTTCTTTCTAATCACCTCCTAAGTTTTTCTTTAGCCTACCTCTACCTCTCCTGAAACGCACTATAGAAAACCTCTCACACCTTGTTACCGGTGCATCCGCAGATCTCCTCTTCACATGCCCGAACCTTTGGTATCAATGCAAACTTTGCTTAAGATAGGGCACAATATAAGAAAAAAGATCCTAGATATATCTACTAGTTGAGAATAGGCTTTAGACGTGTTAGAAAACTTCTAATGTCATTATTATTGTTGTTTTTGTTTATTTAACTTATTTTTCTCTTCATTTTATTTAGTTTGATGATAATATGAATTGAGCCTACATGAAGAGGTGGGATTCATATAGTAGACCATAACTTGTTTAGAGTAGTAGTTTCTGTTGTTTTTATGGTTAAGAATGCATTAGTAAGTTCTGTCTCGTTCCATCTTATGTTGCTTTTTCACAAACTTTAATGCAACAGACACAACTCTAATTGGCAATGTCTTCTCTTGTAACTGCTTACCTATCTTTCACTTTTCAATTCATCTAGGTTACGATAAATTTATCAAAAATATATCCCAAAGATGAAGATGCCCCTGCTGGTGGAGTTGATGACATGACCAAATTATCATATTTGCACGAGCCTGGCGTCTTGCAGAATTTGGCTTCAAGATATCAACTCAATGAAATCTATGTAAGTTTTATCGTCCAATTTCTGTAGATTGGTGAGAGGAAGCAATGGATTGTTGCATCTTATGGGTGGTTCTATCATCATATTTGTATTGTAATGTGACATAATGACAGACTTATACCGGAAGTATTCTCATTGCCATCAATCCATTCCAAAAGTTGCCTCATCTATATGATCGCCACATGATGGAACAATACAAGGGAGCACAGCTTGGCGAATTAAGTCCTCATGTCTTTGCTATTGCTGATGCTGCTTACAGGTACTCCTTTTTCAACTTCCACTCCACTTGATTTACCCCCAAATACTATGCAATAGTGACTTAAAGATTATAAAATGAATCAGGCAAATGATAAATGAATGTAAAAGCAATTCGATATTGGTCAGTGGTGAAAGTGGGGCTGGTAAGACTGAAACTACTAAAATGCTTATGCAATACCTTGCTTATTTGGGTGGCCGTAGAAGCACTGAAGGTCGAACTGTCGAGCAGCAAGTTCTAGAGGTAAACTGTATGATCTTGATGAGTCGAGCTTGTTTAAATCTCTTTAAACTCAGGCTTTAGTTCTGCATAACTTACGTTATTTTAACATGCTGAAGCTTTGTGGTACGAATTCTGCATAAGTTACGGTACTTTCTACATAATGAACAGCTGAAGTACATGACATGAGAGCATTATTTGATAAAATGTATGAAGTATATATGGTATTATTGCAACTCTATTAGCTCTATGAATGGAGAAATGTAATTTCGTGGAACATCTCTGATTTGAATGTTGTGGGAATGAATGAAACATAAGATACGTTACAGGATAAAGTTTAAGACAGAATGAAGGAAATGAAACTAATTGAAGTGCGAATCATTACTGTAATGTGTTCGAAATTTTTGAGAAATTTAACAGTTTACTGTAATTATGTTAAGTACAATGATTTTTATTACTTTTATAGATAACTATTACGAAATAATGGTATAGACCAGTGGCATAGCCACATGTAGTAAAGGGTGCCCTGTAGAACACCCTTCTTCGAAAAACTATACTATGTATATAGAACATTATACGAATTATATAGATCAAACACTATTTTTTATATGTATATATTAAATCTTGAACACCCTTAACGAAATTTTGGTTTCGTCACTATGCTCTATGTGTATATATCATTGAACTTTAAAATCCTTCTCATTTATTTGAATAATAATAATCTTGAAAATACCTGTTTTGTTACTGGTTTTGTGTTATTCTTTTAACTCTGTTTTGTCTCCAGTCAAATCCAGTACTTGAAGCCTTTGGCAATGCCAAAACAGTTAGAAATAACAATTCAAGGTGAGAAACTGTTCCTCCACTCATGCTTCCAATCAAAAAGTGACTCATTTAGTTGTTTTGCGTACGATTTTTTCTTCTGAGTGCTTATACTTATGTTGTTACAGTCGTTTTGGTAAATTTGTGGAGATTCAGTTTGACAAAAATGGAAGAATATCTGGTGCAGCTATTAGAACTTACCTCCTTGAAAGATCTCGTGTTTGCCAAGTTTCAGATCCTGAACGCAACTATCATTGTTTCTACCTTCTATGTGCAGCACCCCAGGAGGTAATCGGATTTTAAATCTTCTCAATTTTTATATCTTTCATCTCTTGGTGTAAACTTATTTGAAAAGATAGCCTTGATGTCCTTCTGACGGTTTTCCTATCTTAACAGGAGGTTGAAAAGTATAAGTTGGGGGATCCTAGATCATTTCACTATCTTAATCAATCGAGTTGCTATGAACTAGTAGGTGTAAGTGATGCTCAAGATTATCTTGCAACAAGGAGGGCCATGGATATTGTTGGCATTAGTGAGAAAGAGCAGGTAATGCCCTGGCTCCGTAACGCTGTTTGGATGGTTGTTAAGTATTGTTTCATAATGTATGGTATTGTATGGTATTGTGTTGTGTTGTATTGTATTGTACTGTATTGTTTTAATGTATACAACATTTGGATAGATCATATCGTTTTCCGTCGTTACATAATGTCACACATCAATAATTTGAATGATAAACCTACCAGAAAAGTAGGCTATGGGGTAGAGCTACTATAAAAAGGGAGGGTAAAGGATAAAATAGGATTATTAAATAATAAGTAAAGACAAAATGAGAGAAAAAACAAGGTAATGGCGCGATCATACCAAATCGGTCGTTACACAAAATGAGACTCTTCGTCTTTACGTAAAGATGGATTCAGCGATACGATACAATAAAATTTAAGTAATAATCAAAACAAACATTGTGTTTATACTAACAAAACAATACAATACAATAGGTAACAACCATGTAGTTTGTGCTGCAGTTCTTATTTTGATTCAGAGTCTAAGAAGTTTCTCGTTTCTTTTTTCAGGAAGCAATTTTTAGAGTAGTGGCCTCTGTTCTTCATCTTGGTAATCTTCAGTTTGCAAAGGGCAAAGAAATTGATTCATCGGTTTTAAAAGATGACAAATCTAAGTTCCATCTTCAGACTGTTGCAGAGCTTCTGATGTGTGTTCTTGCCTTTCAAATTTTACCTCTCTCTCTCTCGTAATTTATTCTTTGTTGACAAGATTTTGATGTGATTCAATTCTTATATCAGGTGTGATCTTAAGGATTTGGAAGATGCATTATTGAAACGTGTAATGGTCACACCTGAAGAAGTAATAAAGAGAAGTCTTGATCCTAATGCTGCAACAGTTAGTAGAGACGGGCTTGCTAAAACAATATATTCTCGTTTGTTCGACTGGTATGATTCTCTATTGTCTCAACCAGATCGTTTAATGTGGTCTGTTACTTATTATTTGACACTAACGCGCGCAGTTTTCAAATGTTTACTACAGGTTGGTGGACAAAATAAATAATTCAATCGGTCAAGATCCGAACTCAAAATCTCTAATTGGTGTTCTTGACATTTATGGTTTCGAAAGTTTTAAAACTAATAGGTAGGCATCAAAATCATTGGAGGTCTATCCAGATATTGTTGAATGTATGTTTTGACATTTCACTCTTTTGAGTTTTGTGTACCAGTTTCGAACAATTCTGCATAAATTTCACAAATGAGAAGCTGCAGCAACACTTTAACCAGGTATTTGTAGTTGAAATTTTTTAGAGATTTTCTGTCCGTCTCTTCTAAACCAAAACTGAACGAGGGGTATATTTGCTTTTCCAGCACGTGTTCAAGATGGAGCAGGAGGAATATACGAGAGAAGAGATCGATTGGAGCTACATAGAATTTGTGGATAATCAGGACGTTCTGGATCTTATCGAAAAGGTCTCCTTGTTTAGCTCTCCTCAATATGTATATCCATTACTGTTTCTCTGCATTCTACTTGTCATGTGTCTACGACACAAGTAACCAGACAAGGAGACTTGTTTAACAAATGTTAATCAGAATTTTCTTGGATTCTGACTTTCTAAAATATATTCTTGTCAAATTCTAGAAAGATCAACTTAGTCTTAGTTCGACAGTTATAGACATAGTTAGCTTCCAAATAAATTTGGTGGTATAATATGAAATCACTAGAAATTATTCAATTGATGCAACTCGACTTTTGGAAGAGACATTTATCTCATTTTATTTTATCTTTACTTATCGATTTTTGTTAGATCTTTTAGTTCCTTTTATCATGGTATTCTCTTTTAATTTAATAAGTTTCTTTTTTTCTCTCTTGTATTACTCCATTATCTTTGGTTTGCTAGTGGACTTATTTATTTGTTTTGTATAATAAAACATGTTTTTAGGAAAACAGCACTATTAGGTCCAAATATATTCAACTATTGTATTGGAAGTTACTAAAAGTTATCGGTGCAATAGAATTTCTGCAAAGACACCATGCATTTCTCTCATTTCACTATCGTTTTTTTTTTTTTGTCGTAATGATTTGTTACTCTCTGTTGTTTTTGTTACTATCGGAAACAGCCTCTCTACCTTTGAGGTAGGAGTAAGGTATGTGTACATTCTACCCTCCCCAGACCCCTCTTTATGAGATTACACTGGGTATGTTTTTGTTACACCATTAATTTCTCAGCGTTTACTGATTCCCTTGTTCATCACTTTCGACTTAAAACAGCCGACCACTTTTGTTGTGCTGCGCCATTTTGGAGGTGTCACTTTGTAAGTTAATTTGTATTGCTTTTGCAGAAACCTGGAGGTATCATCGCTCTTCTTGACGAAGCCTGGTAAGATGTATAGCACTTCATCTGTATGTATGAGCGTTATACTGCTATATGCATTGCTTCCCTACATTTAATGTCTGAGTGTTTTATATGCTTCTGTCTTCGCGAGGAAGAATAATTTAATTATTGACATTCATCTTTTTGAAATGAACTCTTCCAGTATGTTCCCCAAGTCAACTCATGAAACATTCTCTCAGAAGCTCTATCAGACATTCAAGGTCCACAAACGATTTATCAAACCGAAACTGTCTCGCACTGATTTTACCATTGCTCATTATGCTGGAGAGGTAAAAAAAAATTCTTCTGAGTTAGCTGTTCTGTCAAATGTTCTTTGGTAGGATATAGGCACTCTGTTTGGATGGTTGTTACATATTGTTTCATAATTTATGACATTGTATTGTATTGTGTTGTATAATATCGTACTGTATTGTTTTAATAAATACAACGTTTGCATAGATTGTATCGTTTTCTGTCGTTACATAATGTCACACATCAACAATTGAAGTATAAACCTACCAAAAAAGTAGGGTATGGGGTAGAGCTACTATAAAAAAAATAGATAACGACGCGATCACACCTAATCGGTCGTTACACAATATGGGACTTTTCATCATTACCTAACTATGGATTTAATGATACGATATAATAAAATTTAATGAATAATTGGAACAAACATTGTATTTAAACTAACAACACGATATAATACAATAGGTAACAACCATCCAAACAAGCTGTTAAAAGTTATTTTTGGTGTCTTAAACGCTTACTTTCTGTTCAGGTTCTATACCAGTCTGATCTGTTTTTGGATAAGAACAAAGACTATGTTGTTCCTGAGCATCAAGATTTGTTAAGTGCATCGAAATGCCCATTTGTAGCTGGCCTCTTCCCTCCTGTTTCTGAGGAGTCAACTAAATCATCAGCCAAATCGTCAAAGTTCTCATCCATCGGTTCTCGTTTTAAGGTAGCCTACTGACTTGTATACTTTTGTCGGATTTTGGTGAACTAAGAATATTTTTCATCATAACGCCACTAACAGGGATTGCCAAGTCATTACGGCTTTCAAAGTTTGTGAAAGTCTGATGTTCTGATTTAAACTGGTGCAGTTACAACTTCAATCATTGATGGAAACTCTGAATTCTACGGAACCACATTACATCAGATGCGTGAAGCCTAACAATAAATTAAAACCTGCAATTTTTGAGAATGTTAACATTTTGCAGCAACTGCGTTGTGGTGTGAGTAAAATTTGATGTTTTTTAAGATGAAGAATTTCCTTTTGTACTCTTGAACTATATGCATATATTTTTTTGTTCTCAGGGTGTTCTTGAAGCAATTAGAATTAGCTGTGCTGGCTACCCTACCCGTAAGACGTTTTTTGAGTTTCTTAACCGATTTGGGCTTCTTGCTCCTGAGGTCTTGGAAGGGCAGTAAGTACTGATTTTGTGTTCCTGATCCATAAACAATTTCTTCTTTTTTTCAAAAATGTCTTGACTTCCTGATGACGAACTGACGTGCTATCTTGATTTGACCTGCTTGTGGACAGTGCCGATGAAAAGGCTGCGTGCAAAAAGATTCTGGAAAAGATGGGACTTGCTGGTGCTCAGGTTAATTTGTCTGTTATCTGCAACAGTTTTATATCCGCTTTTTTTTTTCTTACGGATTGCTGGCATGTAGGTCTTGTTATCCGGCCATACTAGTAGTTGTAATATTGCTCCGGTAGTTTCTTGCTTATTATTTGTTGTTTCTTATACTTCGACTATCATATTATTTTATTGTAGTTGTCCTGTTACTACGTCCATTACTTTTGTCTGGACTGCTCTGGATGATTTTTATTGAGTCGAAGGTCTATCAGAAACAGTAAGGTCTGTGTACACTCTACCCTCCGCAGACCCCACTTTGTGGGATTATACTGGGTACAGTCAAACCTCGTTATAACAGCCATTCATTAATAGCGTTTCACTATAACAACCTGATTTTCTCCTAGATCAAGTTTTCATGTTATATTTTACTTTATATAAGCAACATTCTACTTGAAATAGGTTGCGTTACGGTATAGCGGTGCAGCCTTTGTAAAATTATCACTTCTACAACGATCGTACTCGAATATTTTGCAATAATATTTTTGTAAAGTATATTATGTATAAAAAATAAACATCAAAATATTTATGGTAATCATTTATTAATGACATACACATGGTAAATTTCAAGCATGAATATCTAAAAGAAAAATATTAAAATAGTGTCCATCAGTTATGGTTGTAACTTCACTAGGAAAGATTAATGGTGTTTTTTTACATCATACTCTTTTTATTTTGTTTGATTAAATTGGTTAACAAATACATTTATTCTTTTTTGTTACACAAAATCGTTAAACTAGATGTTAGCGTACTTTTATTTATAACGGCTAAATTAGATCTAAACCTAAACGTCAAATGCTAATATACATATATAACAACACCTCACTATAACAGCCATAAAATTTTCACAAACGTTGCCACTATAGAGAGGTTTGACTATATATTGTTTTTGTTGTTGGATTGCTGGCATGTAGTCGGACATTGCTTACTATAGTTTTCTATATATGCTGAGGGCGAGGACTATTGGTATCCACTGTTCACACATGGTTAAAATTGGTCCATTTGTTTGGAATAGTTCTCCACAACATTGTCATGTACATTTTACATGCAGCATTCTTAAGGTTGATGCGCTCTTTATTCAACGTAACATGAGTTCCCAAATTTATGAATCAACTATTTTGTCGGACAAAATGGTTTTGCAGATTGGAAAAACGAAAGTTTTTCTCAGAGCTGGTCAGATGGCTGAGCTGGATGCACGCAGAGCACAGAAACTAGCCACTGCAGCTAAGACAATACAAAGGAAAATTAGAACTCATATTGCTAGGAAATACTTCCTTGCATTGCAGAAGGCTGCAATTTGCTTACAATCCTCATGCCGAGGTTTGTCTATTTATATCCTCACTCTTCAACTTGGGGACTTTGTTTTGTATGTTCTAGATGTTTTACGCAATGAACTAGGATTATTGCAACTTACTGGGGAATTTTGATAGCTTCATTCATGTAATCTGTGTAATATCTTGGGTGAAACCTTCTAATGGAGCACACTGGGAGTGTAATTTGTTTCTGCTGTTGTGGATAAAGGATTCTTGAGCTTGCTCAATATTTCAGTCCGAGCTATTTTTCTTTTCTTTCTTCATCCAAGTATGTAAGATAGGTGTTTATGGATTGGATTCAGTCAACTTCACAGTATCATCAGAGTGAGGCTTGATTACCGATAAATGCTTCTCCAAAGGTGACCCTTGAGTTTTTGGTTTTCTCCTAGATTACTTTTCCATTCCTGGAGCATTAGTATTATTCCTGTATTATCTTATTCTTAGATTTCTATTACTACCTGTTATTCTTCAGCCTCGGTTATCTTATTAGCTTGTTGTTACTTCTGCTTGCTGCTACCGTCTCTTTTTCATCTTTCTTTGAGCCGTCGGTCTATTACCTTCTCAAGCACCATGTGAAGAGTATTGATATTTACCAAGTTCTGTGTTCGCGATTTGTCATGGTCAAACAGGAAGGCTTGCTTGCAAAGTGTACGACAATATGAAAAGAGTAGCTGCTTCTATCAGAATCCAGACAAAATTGCGTGGACACTTGGCCCGAAAGTCCTATACAGGACTCAAAATCAATGTCATTGCTCTTCAGACAGGAATTCGAGTGATGGCTGCACGAAAGGAATTCAGATATAAAAGACAAACCAAAGCAGCAATTATTATACAAGTTCGTTTACGTGTTTTCTATTTGATTCAGAGGTTTGACCAAGTATTTTGATCTCGCTATTAACTAGAAAAGTTACTTGCAGGCACATTGGCATGGTCACAGAGCCTTTTCATACTACAAGAAACTCATAATTGCATCAATTGTAACACAATGCAGATGGAGGGGAAGGGTTGCAAGGAAAGAGCTTCGGAAACTAAAGATGGTATTTGTGGACTGTTATCCCGTTTATCCTGTATCACATTTTCAATTTCCTTTGATTTGCACTGAGGTGATGCCTCGTGGCCTTAAGTAATAATCTGCTAGCTAAGGCCTTTACTTACACGGTGCATAATTCACCTTGATTGTTGTTATTTGCATAACGAAAGACTAAAGCTTTTTCCGCAGCATGATGATCACTTAGTCTCTCCTCTGAACCTTTATTGTAAAGAGATGAGCATTATGAATCTTCCTGTTAGTAAATCAAAAGCATGCAATCTACACATAACTAACAATGAATATACATGTCACTGAGTGATGAACTCTGAAGTCCTATGTCTAATTACGGATTTAGTATCCCTTATATTTTCTTCAAGTAGGAGAATCTATCAGATTTGTTGTTTGCTATTTGATACGGTAAAATCTTCTTTTTGGTTTATCCGTATCTAATAGCCTATTGTTAATATTCTTGTCGCTTGTGTTGATGGATCACTAACACACATTTTCAATACCTTCAGGCTTCAAGAGAAACAGGCGCACTAAAAGAAGCAAAGGATAAGCTAGAAAAACAGGTCGAAGAACTTACATGGCGTCTGCAGTTGGAGAAACGTCTAAGGGTAATACACTTGCATTAAGCAGATCATGCATTTCCTTTTCCTGCGTGATACGTAAAGCAAGTGGAGAATTAACCTGAAAATCAGCGGGGGAACAAGATACTAGTTGAAAGCTAAATATAATTGTCACTTTTGGCCTTGTGGATTATGATAAGTTATCCATTTTGAGAAAGGGACACACTGTTTGATGCATTATTTCACAGACGGACTTGGAAGAGGCAAAGAGCCAGGAAATAGCAAAGCTGAAGAATGCCTTGGAAGATGCGCAAGGCAAAGTGGATCAGACGAATGCACTGCTCGTCAAGGAACGTGAGACTGCTCAGAAAGCGATTGAAGAAGCAACCTCTATCGTGGAAGAGAAGCCCGTTCTTGTTGAGGATACAGCAAAGATTGATTCTTTAAATGCAGAAGTGGAAAACTTAAAGGTACCGACACTGAACTCGTAAGTTAACCCCAAGTGCTCTCATCCTGACGTTTCCCCACCATAGAACTAAAGGAGAGACTACAGATTACACAATTTGTGTGAAAGTTTCATCTTTTTTTTCCCACTAACATATGGCTGATTTTCTCATGCTGATACCTTTATATAGGAGTTATTGCAATCTGAAAAGCAACGTGCTGATGATTCTGAAAGTAAACGTGCCGAATCTCAAGAATCAAGTGACGAAAAGCACAAGAAGTTGGAAGAAACTGAAAAAAAAGTTCAACAACTTCAGGAATCACTGAGCAGGTAGCTACTCGAATAAATTGATACCTGTTTTATTCCTTATCTACTGTAAGAATAGAGACTTACCAACCTTTTGAGTCGATAAAATGACTTAAATACAGTAATGTCACAACCCAGCAAGGAATGGTCCATGACCGGCACTAACGAATGCTGGATCATTCATGACAAGTAACAGAATTCATTTTTCAAAATCTACTTGCGGAGGGGGAATATCCTTCTGTTTGTTCTTCTAATTGATCTAAAGCTCGGATTCAAACTCGAGAGTAGTGTCCATGAAGGAAATTACCAAGTTGTTGTTCCACCTCTTTCATGATAGGAAGGGTGTGATCTCAGTCAAATTAGCTGCTGAAATGAATCAGGATGAGGGACGGTAACAGAGGCTTTACCAAGAAGTTCGACATCCTATCAAATATTTCCACTTGCTTGAGAGCCCCAAAAAAAGGGCTCAGTTCAAGACTTTAGATGAGGCAAACGTTCATACAATAGATTTATTTTATTATAGATGTCCATACACCATTATAATTTGTCCTGTGACTTGAAGGTTTAATTGCTGAAGCTGTGCTCAGAAGTATCGGTAAGCTAATGGTCCTCTTTTAGTGACTAATTCTTGTCATAGTCACCTCTGACTAATAAAGGATAGCTCTCGATCTATACCTGGTCTGAAGACTTGTTTGGAATGTTGCAATTAAAACTAAAGAATAGACAAAACTATTGTCTGTCGTTGATGTCCATGTACTATAAAATGGACATCTAGGAGAAACCTTGGACATTCTCAGGATTTTGTTGATGAAAATATTTGTCTTTCTTACCAATAGGCTCGAAGAAAAGCTCACCAACTTAGAGTCGGAGAATAAAGTACTTCGCCAGCAGGCTCTGACAATGGCACAGAACAATAAATTGCTGTCTGGACGGTCAAGATCAAGTATTCAGGTAATCCTGAAAATCTTCACTCGTATTGGATGTTAAATCTATAACTAACTTTTCCCTGTTCTATGATATTGCAGAGGACCGAGAGCAGCGCAAAGAGTAGCGTAGTAAGTCAAAGGCTTGCATATTAGTTGTCCTTTTTAGTATATTGCTGACCTCTTTTGTTGGTCGACTAACAATTGAAATTTTGTAAAGGATCTGCATAGCACTTCATTTTCAAGGGAGAATGCTGAGGTGGAGGGAAGACCACAGAAATCACTTAACGATAAACAACAGGAGTATCAGGACTTGCTCATCCGGTGTATTGCGCAGCACCTTGGCTTCTCTAAAGGAAGACCTGTTGCTGCCTGCATTATCTACAAGTGCCTTAGGCAATGGCGATCATTTGAAGTAGAGAGAACCAGTATCTTTGACAGGGTAATACAAACCATTGGCCAAGCTATTGAGGTCAGTGCTAATATAGTTATATACAATATCATAGTGAAAGATGCAGACAATAAAATAAAGAGTGAAAGGTAAAAAACACACCTGAAGTATCACACATGAACTATCATATGTGCCAATTTCCTACCTGAACTATCACCAAATGTTTATCAAAACACACCTCAATTATCAGTTGCTCCATTTTTCTACCTAAAATATCTCCATTGTTCAGGTAGAAAAAATGAACAACTGATAATTGAGGTGTGTTTTGATATACAGTTGATGATAGTCCAAGTAGGAAAAGTCGACATCTGATAGTTCAGGTATGAAACTCAAAAAACCGTGACACTTCAGGTGTGTTTTTCACACCCTTCACTCTAAAATAAATGTCTCTTGTTCATTTAAAAACTAGTTTTTTCTATGTTGTAGACTCAGGACAACAATGATATGTTAGCCTATTGGCTATCTAATGCATCCACTCTGTTGTTGCTGCTCCAACGTACGCTAAAAGCTGGTGGTGCTGCTGGGATTGCCCCACAGCACAGGCGATCATCATCAGCCACTCTATTTGGGAGAATGACACAGGTGAAAAAAGTTCCATTTTAACATTGATATTTATCATTTTGTGTATAACAACTTAATGCTGATTAAACAATTTATAGAGCTTTCGTGGAACCCCTCAAGGTGTAAATCTTTCTCTCATTGATGGTGATTCGGCTGGTGGAGTGGATACCTTACGCCAAGTTGAGGCCAAATATCCCGCTTTGTTGTTTAAACAGCAGCTAACAGCATATGTAGAAAAGATCTATGGAATGATCCGTGATAATCTTAAGAAAGAGATTTCTCCACTACTGGGGTTGTGCATTCAGGTTCAAGATATTTTGTTGGATCTATCTAAATATTTGTTTGAAATAGTAAAGATCCTTAGATTCTAGGTGTACTAAAAGCCTTTATACATGTTCCAATATATGGCTTAGGCACCAAGAATATCCCGAGCAAGTTTACTTAAAGGGGCAACAGCACGTACACTTGCAAATGCTGCTGCTCAGGAAATTTTGATCGCTCACTGGCAAGGAATTGTCAAGAGCCTCGCTAACTTTTTGAACTTATTGAAAGCCAATCATGTAAGAGTCACGGAAACATATTGCTTTTTGTTTTTCATGTTGTCCTTTTCTTTGCTTTCCTCCCATTTTACTTACTTTGAACTTGGAAGGTGAATTAACAGTCTTTTGCACGACTGAAGACGGTGATCGTCTGTTAAGTAATTGATGCATTGGGGCAGAACAGTCTCAATATAATTAAGTCAAAAATTTATGAAAAGAAGTGTATATTGGTTACCTCGTGATACGACATGATAGTAGGGTTATTTTTTCTCTCTTGTATTTCAGGTGCCTCCATTTCTTGTGCGCAAAGTATTTACACAGGTCTTCTCTTTCATCAATGTCCAATTATTTAACAGGTCTGTTGTCGAGGACATCTCATAAATATTCTTATACGCTTCAAGATTCAACTATACACTAAACCTTTTTTTTTTCGATATCTTGCGCCTCCTTTGCTTTAGCCTTTTGCTGAGAAGAGAATGCTGTTCATTTAGCAACGGCGAATATGTCAAAACTGGCTTGGCGGAACTGGAGCATTGGTGCTACAAAGCAACTGATGAGGTACCTTGGTCTCCTGCCACTCATTTAAACACACTATTCGCCGTGTCTTTTGTTCTCACTGATGAACGGAACTTGTTCAGTATACAGGATTAGCTTGGGAGGAGCTCAAGCATATAAGACAGGCAATTGGATTTTTGGTAATGCATCCTCTATTCTCGTAAGAAAAGCAAAGTACACGTATATTTTTCGTGGAAAAAAACAACAGCAAGATTTTTTTGCCTAGTAATATAAAAAAGAAGGAAATTAGAATTGCAAATGTCTGTCCACACCATCCTCTATTCTCGTAAGATGATACGCACTAGCTAACAGCCCGCCAGGTGCTACATCATAGGCACATTGAGAGCGGAGATAATTGTACCCATATATATATTAAAGGAAAATGACAGCAATGGAATGCCAATCCTCGGGCTTTATTTGTTTAGTCTCTATTCCTTGGTGATCAAACCCCAAAGATCTGTGAATTAGCCCATGCTTGACTAGCCAAGCAGACAAACAACCCAGCATCTTTTTTTATCTCTCCCGCATTTTTGTTTGTATAAGTATTTCACGTTTTACGATCAAAATTTATGAAAATTGATCCACCTCTTCTTATTCTGGACAAAGGAAATCCTGTCTAATTCACTAATTCGAGGGAAGATACTGAATATTTGTATTTGAAAAAGATTTCCGTAGGGATCTCTGGAGTATATGGTGGTTGATAAAGAACTTAAAAACTGTAGTTCCGAAGAATTTGGAATGAGCTTTGTTCATTTTTCATCAGCAGCAATCCTTAATTGTGCTCCTTTTGGACTATACTAGGTCATACACCAGAAGCCAAAGAAGACGTTGGATGAAATAAGCCATGATCTATGTCCTGTAAGTACTGGTGGACTACTACATATTTCGACGAGCTATCTCTTGAGCCCGTACTTAATCTCATTTTCATTAAGTTGTAAATCATGAAACAGGTGCTTAGCATTCAACAACTTTACAGAATCAGCACAATGTATTGGGACGACAAATATGGAACGCATAGCCTTTCACCAGATGTAAGCCGCCATAACTTTTGGTCCAGCAAAAAAGTTCTTAGATGTTATTTCTATATACCAGATAATCTAGTTCCTTTGCATCGTGTAGTGCATATTGATTTTATGGCCATTCTCAAGTTAGATACAACAATTTCCTCAATAGTATGTCTCCTGCATTGAACAATGTCTCCTCCTGCATCTTTGATTGAGCAAAACACTTTACTTTTTGTCCTCCGCTGGCAAGTAATGAGTAGAGTTTATCAATTATTTGACAGGTTATATCCAATATGCGTGTCTTAATGACTGAAGACTCTAACAACGCAGTCAGCAATTCTTTTTTGCTTGACGATGATTCGAGGTTCGGATATAAAATTCCATTAATGCTAAACTTGCCATGTACTAATTTCACTTATCACTACTGATTGTCTTTGTTGGTCATGGTGCAGCATACCATTCTCAATTGATGACCTCTCTAAATCAATGGATCAGATTGATATTGCAGACATTGAACCACCCCCGCTTATTCGAGAAAATTCAGGCTTCAGTTTCTTATTGCCACGTGCAGACTGATCGCCCTCAATCAGAATTCAGTCCTAGGACCTTGCAGCCTCATCTTTGGTTCGTGTGAGCATAGAGGTGCATATTACTGCATTGATCATGTCATACAATGTTCAAGCAATGTAGACTCATCTCGCACATCTCATCTCAGCTACAAATGGAAATGTGAATACGTGTATATATTTGAGTGCAGGGTGAAAAACACACCTAAAGTATCACAATTTCTCTAGTTTCATACTAAATTATCAGGCGTGCGAGTTTCCTACCTGAACTATCACCAAATGTTTATCGGAACACACCTCAATTATCAATTGTTCACTTTTCGGAAAAGTTAACAACTGATAGTTGAGGTGTGTTTTGATAAATATCAGTTCAGGTATGAAACTCAAAAAATCGTGATACTTCAGCCGTGTTTTTGATCACCAACTCTATATATATAACTAGATATTATATGAGTGCCTCAGTTTAGACTTCTCTTTGGTTCTTAATCTATTGAATTTGTTCTACTAGTGCTGCTTCTCTTTGTAACTACATTTTTCTCTTCTAAGCTTCTTTTTTTTCCAATGGAAGGCCTTTCTATATGGTCCATGACTTGTATTTGTTTGTCGGACTCCGATTCTTTTTCAGGTTTTAACTGAACAGTCAGTAAACTGCACTCACAAAAGGAGGAGACGCGCCATGAGTGATTCACGTGCAACCATTGAAGACGCGTACTATAGAATGTGAAGCGTTGGGTGAAGGCTGCGATTGAGGCGGTTGCACGGGTNATATATTTATACTAGATTTGTATCCCCTGCTGCAAACTCTAGTGCCTGTTTCGTTTGTACTGATCAACTATATGAAATATAGAATAGGAGATCTTCAATCTTCACACTTAATCGTGTTTGGAATATTTTGAAGGTCTGCTTTGAGAGATTGAAGGTCTTGTCAATGTCATGCGCGTCTTGGAGCGAATAATTGCTTAAAATTAAAGGTTGTTTAAAGGTCACATTTTGCATATTGAAGGTCTTCAATCTTGGTATATGATGTTTGTTCTCGATGAAAGGGCTCGCGTTAAACCAATAATGCAAGTGATTCGTTTTGTTTCTGTATGATATATTCAAGACCTCGTTTGTGTTCATTTTGACGATTTATGATGTGAATCTGGATTTTTCTAGAAAAGTATGTAACTTTAATACATTTGAAGGATGTCTCTAAAACCAAAATGAAGTGCATTTTGCATTTTTATCTTGTTTGACTAGCTAGATACATGGAGAAGGGCGGATGTAGCTCTTTAGTTACGAGTTCATCTGAACTAATTTTGACTTAAATTTGGTATGTATGTTAAACTATTCACTTTATAAGTACAAATAATAATACCTAAAGTGCATGAGATTAAAGCCAGTCCTCATTGAATTTTCATGTTCGATGTCTCCTTTTTCTATGTTTTGAGGCTCGAAATGGGAATATACGATTTTTAAGCTTCTCAGTGTGTGTTTTTAAAGTTCTATTTTTTGCAACATTTCTTTTTATAAAAGTAATTTTCTACTTTTTATAGTTGTTTGACACATGGCAGCTCTATCTAACAGTAGTAGATCTTATAGTGATCTTTGTAAGGGGTCAAAGATACAATTTTCACAGAAAACGGGTAATAGCTCTCTCGCAAAGTTTAGAATTGAAGTTAGAACTTTGGGACGAGTTAGGAGTTATTTATGTATTATCCCTTTTTTGTAACAAAACTTGCATATCAATATATGTGAATGATAGTGTTACAAAACAATCTTTATACAGATCCACATCTTCAAAACTCTCTGTTGTATTGAAACATCTTGACACAGATAAGGATTCACATCTAATATCAGAATCTCATCACTCATCTTTCTCTGCACATAAAACCTATGTTGATCGGACTCTTCAAAAATACCGGTGTGTGTATAGGATCCCCCAAAAGTTGTGCAACTTTAGCGGATCCAATGAGGGTGCAGCAGTATTTTTCGAGAGTCCAAGCAACATAATATAAGACCACTACATATCTGTGTTCATATTACAAATTATCTAGTGAGATAGTATACCACCAGAAAAAGAACCACAAACGAGGCCACGAGTGTAAACATCCTCTGGCTTGATTTTGTCTCGAATACCTGAAGGGAATGGAAGATGCTTAAAACCAGCAACACATATATCAAAGACAAAACATGTAGTTTAAAATACATTACCATCTTAAATTTATCCATCGTTCCGGCTAAAACACCTCTCGAAGAATCCATATCATTTCCCTGAATAGGCATACCAGGAAAAATTGTATACTTGTCCATATTGCAGAAGGCATGAAGCATAAGATAAGCAGCTCTGTTAAGCTAACTTACCATTCTGTCGAGCATCCGATTATGGGTATCCACTTCCTCGTGTATATCACCTGATAACTGTTGGATATAAAGCATTGAAAGGACTAAAACAATAAAGTTGACAAGTTCAACATGCTCATTACCAACTTCAGTAGCTAGCTGTTTCATTTGATGTACATAAACTCATTTACAATGATAATAGCAGTGGCAAACGATAAACTAAAAGTCTCAAACAATTAAGTTGGCACCAGAAGAGACAGTTTTTACAACCTATGAATAATCACATAAAATTATTCATGGTCAAGATAACTCGATGGAGAAATCAGGATCCTCTTAGCACCAATATTTAAAGGTTGGCACTCTTATCTATCCTTTTTTTTCCGAGTAATAACGCAAAATAGAAAGACTTAAAGAGAATATGCTCGAGGTGACAAATTCTAGGACCTAATAGAAGTTGTTCTACACATGCTATATTTAAATTTGCCCAGCAGTGATCTTGACAGAGCAAGACCTTCTGACACCCGAAGGCATCACTCATTTATGATGAACAAAAATATAGAGGGTAGCGTCAGTGTGTACAAGCATTTAACAAAAGTCGTCAATTAACTAAAGCAACAGCCTCCAGTAATGAAAGAGTAGTTATAGGTTATCTCATCTCAACTAGTTGGCTTCATAAGTTTTGCACCATTGAAATCAGCCCTTGACACCCATGAACGAGGTATATACTTCAGTGAAGACAACCAAGGAAATTCTGCACTGCAACTTACCCATAATCATTGACAATATAAAGGCTCGGGTATGAAAGACTTACTTTTTTGAGAAAACCAACTCTATCTTGCAACCCATCGATTGCCCTCTCATTCTCTTGTTCGTCAATTTTGTGCAAAGAGTATGATGAAGAAGCCCTTATGCCACCTTCCTCAATTCCATCAAATAGAGCAGCTCTATTGTCACGTTCCCTGAATTCAAGTATTATTAAAGAATTCCAATAAAACTGGAGCAAAGAAGATTATTCTTTTATAAACTACACATCATAAAAAGCGGCTCTGGTACTGAGAAGTGAGAAGGTTTCCCACCTTTACATCCATATGAGGAACAGACGCAGATGACAGGAGCAAGGTAAAGGTAAAAACTGGCCCGACTGACAAGGGCAATATGACATAGGAGAGGGCCTAGTTTATGCTACGGATAAATGTCAAGGTACGGTAGGAAAATTGGATCAAGCCTGAAGCTGCCTATTCACATCTCATACCATTTCAGAAGATGAAAGGATAGGGAACTACAAGCACTCACACAAACAGGAATTCACTAATAATACTAGAGGAACAAAAGTTACAAGCACTCACAAACAGGAATTCACTAATAATACTAGAGGAACAAAAGAATATGCATACACTTAAGGGCTTAGTACATAGATTTTTCGGAAATTGAGGTTGAATGAAGGATAGTTAGCACCAACAGAAGCATAAGTAGGATAAGCTAAACCAACCCAATCTTATATTAATGACACATTCTAAGGCTCTTTTCCACCTTGATAAACTACCAAGTTTAATATGGTTGGACAATAATCTGAGAGAAAAAATTAAAGGAGATCACCACACCTACATCAGCTAAACAGGGGAAAAAATATTAAAAAGAAAATGTTGTAAAGAGAGACATAATTTCCCAAGTAGACGAAGTAAATACTCATGACAATTATATGCAACGATAGAAAATTATTCACCAGCTCATGCTAGCAATTTAACTTCTTAATCACAAACATATCATGGTAATAAATCAACAACACCTCAATCCTAGAAGATTCTATGAATCATCTGTATCCATTTTGCGTTTGTTCAGGTCCTCAATGTTGCATAGATTGTCTTCTAAGCAAATTGAGAGATCTCTAAAGCTAGAATTTTTCTAAATCTCACACTTATTCAAGTCTCTAACTAGATTAAGAAAACTCGGAATAACACCACGAAAGTACTGCTATAAGATTTGAAAAAAAGGTCACCAAATTCATCTCGAAAACTCTAAGAACCATATCAAGTGTAAGAAAGGCTTCTGGCATTGCTAAGTCTTTGCCCCTCTAACATTCTCCAACTTAATTACCAGACTTATTTACCAGAACTCGAGGCATGTGCTTATCACACATCCAATGTTCTCCTACCTTTGCCAGCAGGGAGCAAAGCTCATAGCTGTGCTATGTCTCTACAAAGGATATTAATACAAAAAAATCACATATACAAATGTCAATATCTAAGAGAAATATTGAAATATTGGTCCAGATGATCTTTGATGCACGAAAATTACTAATAAACAAATAAGTAAGGTTAAAACTAAACCTACAAACCTTCGCGAATTCATATTTGCCGAAGATCAACCTATTCAATTTGAAACTCCGCTTGCTGTGAATTTTTTTCCGGTGGATCACAGAGCGCAACTCCGCAAGTTAATAATCGCCGGAGTAGATCAAATATTCTGTCCGATACAAAGCAAAAACGATTACTAGTTTGGAGATAAAAATTGTAGGATCTAAAATCCTAGAGTTATGGATGTTCCGGATCAATTGAAAATTCGCTTGATAATCGGGAAAATGACGGAATCCGATTGTAAATTATGGAAACGGAAGATATTTAGATTCGCCGGAAGATTCTGATTGAGCATACCTGGAGCTGAACAACAACGCTGATGACGGTGGCCGCGGCGCCGGCGGAGAGGAGAAGAACCAGGTGGTGAAATGGCCGGTAAAATATCTTACTTAAAGGGCAGTGAATGGCTGAAATGGAAAATTAACCGACACTACACATTCTTTTTATTCTTTTTTATTTTTGGATAAATTAGTTGAAACAGTATTTCACTTAATGCCACGTCAAAATATTTTATTAATAAAAAATAATTATATTTATGTCATAATGTTGGGTGTATTTTGGTAGGAAGGAAAATATTTTTTTTTAATGTTCGAATATCCACCAGTAGTGATACTGTCTGTTTTGAACTTAAGCCCACGTGGCCTTAAAAATACGTTACTAGGATCAAAGACTTAATTTCTTATATACCCGAAATAAATAAGATACATAAATGGCACTTCAATTCTCTTCGTCCTCTGGCACATCCAATCCCCCATAGCACTCACCTCCACCACCACCACACTCCTACTTTGACCGTCAAAGATTGTTTGTTATCAAATTTTCATGATTGAATTTTTTCATGAGAATCGAAGGGTAAAAAACTCAAGAATCCACGGGTCGGATTTCAAGAGAATCGAAGGGTAAAAAACTCAAGAATCGAGGGGTCGGATTTCCTCACCATACCTTGTTGATGAGACGAAAAGAGCATAATGTCATGCATGACTTTCAAGATTACATTTGGGTTATATACAAAATGCTACAGAATTCATTGCTCAGCAAGAATTTCACTTCAGAATCAGTCAAATCAAGCATTCAGTATTGGAAAAACAAGTATTATTATTACCAAATTCTCATTCCAAGAGAAGAATCATGGCTATATTACAGGATAACTTGTCCAATATAAGATTCTTCACTAAGAAAAACTGACTATTAGCTCTATATTGCTGACTAAACCAGTTAAAAATGAAATTAAACTGTACTAAATACTCAATGTTGCAGCAGCCATATGCTGCAGAGTCTGTCAATGTATCGAAATAATCTAGTTAGCCAAACTATCATTTACAACTCCACTTGGAAAAACTCTGGCCGAATTCAAATCCCCTTTGCCCGCGCTGTCTCTCACTTTGCTTCAGCGATTCTTGTGCGTATTGATTCAGCATTTGATAGTTTGTTCACACTGCAATGAAAATGAATAGTATCGCATCAAGCCCCTACGGGTTAGAAGACAGCATATATAATACTTGAAAGGTAGAGTCAAGCAGAGAGGTGGATTCAATATTTAAACTTGATTAGCTCGACGTTTGAAATCATGGGTTCGGATTTCTTACAGTTCTTGAAATTTTTAGTGATTTGTCACACACACAAACACATGATTGCATCACCTCTTGTCAAACATACTTCAAAACAGTGATATTTGTGTG
>JACEIK010000143.1:261245-291948 GCA_018107945.1 Datura stramonium | reverse complement strand
CAATGTTGTTCTAGTGGTAAAGGAAGGATTGTTTTGGGTTGTGATGATGGTACTGCTTCCTTATTGGATTGAGGATTGAAGTTCAATTATGGTTTTCAAGCTCATTCTTCCTCTCTCCTCTTCCTTCAACAGCTCAAGGTATAATATTTCTGCTGTTTTTTTTTTTATAAATTTTTTAAGTTTTTCAAGTTTCTGCTTAATTGTTAATGGTAAAAACACACACTTAACTGTCATTTTTCGCTAGTTTCACACATCAACTATCACTTGTTGCCTTTTCTTTGCTGAACTATAACCATTTATGTATTAAAATACACCTCGAAGCTGATTAGATCAACTATAAGTTGAATGGTGATATAACTGATAGTTGAGATGTAAAGCTCAGGGAAAAGTGATAGTTCAGACTTAAAGTTCAATTATGGTTTTCAAGCTCATTTTTCCTCTCTCCTCTTCCTTCAACAGTTCAAGGTATAATATTTTTGTTTTTAGTTTTTCAAGTTTCTCCGTAATTGTAAAACACACACATGAACTATCACTTTTTCCTACTTGAACTATCACTGTCGTCTACTCGAAGCTGATTAGGTTAACTATAAGTTGTTCCCGCCTTTTCCTACCTGAACTATCACCCTATATTCAACTAGGTTTGTTCTAATACACAAATGGTGGTAGTTCAGGTGGCAAAATGGAATAGCTGGTGATATAACTGATAGTTGAGGTGTGAAACTCATGAAAAAGTAATAGTTCAGAATTGTCACTTTTTCGCGAGTTTCACACACCAACTATTACTTGTTTCCTTTTCCTTACTGAATTATAACCATCTATGCATTAAAACACACCTCGAAGCTGATTAGGTCAACTATAAGCTGTTCCCGCCTTTTCCTATTTGAACTATCACCTTATACTCAACTAGGTGTGCTCTGATACAGAGATGGTGGTAGTTCAGGTGAGAAAATGGAATGACCGGTGATATAACTGATAGTTGAGGTGTGAAACTTGTGGAAAAGTGATAGTTCAGATGTGCTGTTGAACGTTATCTCTAATTATTACTGTTTTGATTTGTTTGGCACAGATTAGTTGGCATAAGCTGAAGGTAGAAATGAAGACTTTTAAAACTTGTCATCTCAAACATGCCATAACATTTGTATGACTATAAAAGCTTCTCATTGAGTAAATATAGAAACGTGTCATTATTTTTTAAGCAGACTAATAAGGAAATAGTGCAAAACAAAGTGGAATGGAGGGAGTACAATGCAGACTTAGTTAAGAAAAGAAAGCAATGGAAATTAGGATTGAGGGTTCAGTTGTTGCTGTTACATTTGTATTGGGTTCGGAGTTTGTTAGGAGTATTTTCAGTTTGGGTGGAGACCTTGTATGTTAGTATATGGACAAGTGTAAGATTAGAGAACCTCTAGTTATTTTTTAGTGTTGCAATGACATGGGTGCAATAGAGGGAAATGGATATAGAAGATCCATATAACGGATCCCGACTGGTTTGGTTTTCAGGCGAAGCTGATAGATTATTGATTGCTTGATTCTGCTTGTTGAAAAGTTCTCACAACCCTGGAAATTTTATGTTGGCTTTGTGGAATTCAACTCTGAACTTGGGTTGGAAGAAATGCTGATAAAAATTTGCTTTTGTTGAGTAATTTGTTTTGATTAACTGTACTAAATCCTGAGAGTATGCTTATTTAAAGTTGATAATGCAGAATGCCCTGACTTTAACTTTCCTCTTTCTCTGTTAACTAGCAAAGGAACTTCTTAGTGACTGTTGGAGAAGATGAGCAAATAGCTTCCCAGCCCCCAGCTGTTTGTCTTAAAATTTTTGATCTTGACAAAATGCAGCCCGAGGGAACAAGTACATCAAGTCCAGATTGTATTCAAATACTTCGAGTATTTACCAACCAGTTCCCTGAAGCAAAGGTGCATATTAGTATTTATAAAGCTTCTTCTTTCTTTTCTAGTTGTGTGTCTTGTCTTTTGTTGCATATGATTCAATTAAGTAGTGGAAGAACAAAACGTATAACTGCAGATTATATCATTTTTGGTTCTGGAGGAGGCTCCTCCATTATTACTCATAGTTATAGGGCTGGATAATGGTTCCATCTATTGCATTCAAGGAGATATAGCTCGTGAACGCATCAAGCGCTTTAAGCTTCAGGTGGATAATCATTCAGACAAAAGTCAATCTTCCATCACGGGTCTGGGGTTCAGAGTGGATGGTCAGGTGCTTCAGCTGTTTGCTGTTACTCCAAATACAGTGAACTTGTTCAACATGCATACTCAAACACCTAAACGGCAGACTCTTGATCAGATTGGATCTAGTGTAACTAGTGTCGCAATGACTGACCGATGGTGTGTGCTAATTGAAGTGTTCTTTCTTATCTTCTTTCCTTTCTGATGGGAATTTCAATTTTAGTGTTATTGATATTATCCTCTTATAGGAATTCATTATTGGTCGGCCTGAGGCGATTTATTTCTATGAAGTTGACGGCCGTGGTCCTTGTTGGGCCTTTGAAGGAGAGAAGAAATTCCTTGGGTGGTTTCGTGGATACCTGTTATGTGTTTTTGCAGATCAAAGAACTGGACAGAATACTTTCAATGTTTATGATCTGAAGAACTGGTTAATTGCCCACAGTATAGTGGTTAAAGAAGTTTCTCATATGCTTTGTGAATGGGGTAACATAATACTTATTTTGGAGGACAAATCAACTTTATGCATCGGGGAGAAAGATATGGAGAGCAAATTGGATATGCTTTTCAAGAAGAACCTTTATACAGTTGCTATAAATCTCGTCCAAAGCCAGCAAGCTGATGCCGCTGCAACTGCTGAAGTGCTGAGGAAATATGGYGATCACTTGTACAGTAAACAAGACTTTGATGAGGCTATGGCTCAGTATATACWCACCATTGGGCATCTAGAACCTTCATATGTCATACAAAAATTTTTGGATGCACARAGAATCCACAATCTCACCAATTACTTGGAAAAGTTGCAYSAGAAGGGGCTTGCYTCWAAAGATCATACCACTCTTTTATTAAATTGTTACACCAAATTGAAAGATGTTGAGAAGCTGARTGAGTTCATCAAAAGTGAGGATGGCGTTGGRGAACAMAAATTTGACGTTGAAACTGCAATAAGGGTATGCAGAGCTGCCAATTATCAYRAGCATGCCATGTCTGTTGCTAAGAAAGCYGGGAGRCATGAATGGTACCTTAAAATTTTGCTTGAAGATCTRGGCAGATATGAAGAAGCTTTACAATATATCAGCAGCCTTGAGTTGAGTCAAGCTGGGGTGACAGTGAAAGARTATGGCAAAATTCTTATTGAGCATAAAGCCAGCKGAAACWGTTGATATACTCATGAGGCTTTGCACAGAGGAATYYGARCTGCCCAAGAAGGKAGCATCAAGTGGTGCATTTATCTCCATGTTGCCTTCTCCWATTGATTTTCTCAACATTTTTGTCCATTATYCTCATGYACTTCTGGAGTTCCTTGAAAAATATACCAGCAAAGTGAAGGATTCATCTGCTCAAGTGGAAATTCATAACACACTCCTGGAATTGTACTTGTCTCATGACCTGGATTTCGCATCAATTTCACAATCTAACATAGATGAAGGTGGAAATAATCTAGCACATAGACCTTCAAAAGCAGTATCTAATGGGAGGGCGATAAATGATGAGAAAGGTCGTCAAGAGTGACGTCGGAAAGGGCTGACCTTGCTTAAGAGTGCATGGCCTTCTGAACTAGAACAACCACTATATGATGTTGATCTTGCCATAATTTTATGTGAGATGAAGGACTTTAAAGGAGGACTGTTGTTTCTTTATGAGAAGATGAAACTTTACAAAGAAGTTATTGCATGCTACATGCAGGTACATGATCATGAAGGTTTGATTGCATGCTGCAAGAGATTGGGTGATTTGGGTAAGGGGGGTGACCCTTCTCTTTGGGCAGATTTGTTGAAGTATTTTGGTACTTGGAGAAGACTGCTCAAAAGAAGTCAAAGAAATCTTGACTTACATTGAGAGGAATGATATCTTACCTCCCATTGTTGTTCTTCAGACACGTGCCAAAAATCCATGCCTCACTCTCTCTGTTATCAAAGATTACATAGCTCGAAAGCTAGAACATGAGTCCCAGCTGATTGAAGAAGACCGTAGAGCTATGGAAAAGTATCAGGTTAGTAATTGTCTGTTTGATTTCCATTTTATATATCTGTATGTGTACATTTTGGGATACCTGCAATGTGGTAGACTGACTTGCTTCCTTTCAGTCATTTCCTTAATAGAGAGGTAATTACAGTTCAGTGACATAACCATGGGTCACTTAGCTTCAGTACACTGTTCTTTCTTGATGTGTGGTAAATCATAGAGCCATACCATATATTTAACTTATCTGAGCTTTTTCATGAAGCACACGTTGCAACATATTCTGCTGTTGGTATCTTCAGAATCTTTTTCTGTTGCATCAGTAAATAAGTTTTTGTAAACATCAAAGGGACTCCCAATTCTCTGAGTTCGCATCTCATCTCATTTGACATACTGGTTTGTGGCCTAAACAACTTGGAGAGTGTTTTCTTTCCTATTCTCTTTCCTTTTAGTTTGTAAATATTGACCTGAGATAGAATTTTAATTGGGAATATGGTCAGTGAGGATTCATATGGCTGATCCGAACTTGTTTGGGACAGAGGTGCAATAGTTGTTATAGTAGTGTTGTTATTGTTCTTTCAATGATTTTTCTTTACCCAATTGATATTCAACAGATAATGGAACTATCACATGTGACATTCTAGGGTTAGAAAGTCACTGTCATCTTATACCAGAGTTCAAGTTTATCCTTTCTGCAATAAGTCTTGTGTACTTTTTTTTTCCTGCTTCTTTGGGGGAGGTAGGCCAGTGGTGGCTGGAATAGCTGTCTTTCATCCTATACTATTGGCATTATGGAGACAAAAACACTAGGTGATTTTTTTCCCATCTGTCCTAGCCTTGGTGGACAAAGTTACCTGGTACTTGTTGCTTTTGGGAGGTGGCAGGTATCTCGTGGAAGAGGTTGAGGTCTACGCAAGCTGTCCCGGACACCACAGTTATTAAGAAAAAACAAAAACTATTGGCATCATGTCTACCTATAATACCTGTTGCTTTCTATTGGTTCTTCTCCATGGCCAGCATTCTTTTCACCATTGAATTAGATGCTTGACTTCTATTGCCTTCTCTCGGCTACAAGCACCTAGAACCACTGCCTAAACTCTCTATTCTCTGAGCTCATTAGTTATGCACCTGTCCGATGGGTAATCTACTTGAAAACTTACGCCCTTATCTATTCTGTGTCCTTTTTGAGAAAGATATTATCAGATCTTTATATTTCAGTTATCTCGAATTCTAATTTCATTTTCATCTGAACTCTTGTGGATCTTCAAACGAAATTGAGAAATATAATATTCTGATTGTTTTGCAGGAAGAATCATCAACAATGAGAAAAGAGATCCAGGATCTAAGAACAAATGCTAGAATTTTTCAGCTTAGCAAGTGTACTGCTTGCACGTTCACACTCGACCTTCCTGCTGTCCACTTCATGTGTATGCACTCATTTCATCAGCGCTGCCTTGGCGACAATGAGAAAGAGTGCCCCGAGTGTGCTCCTGAGTACAGAGCTGTTCTGGAAACAAAGAGAAGCTTGGAGCAAAGTTCCAAAAACCCAGATCAGTTCTTCCAACAGGTTAAGAGCTCAAAGGATGGATTTTCTGTAATTGCTGATTATTTTGGCAAGGGAATTATCAGCAAAACTAGCAATGGGCCTGCTGAAGCTCTTAGATCAAACAGTGCTTCTTCGGGCAACGATTTCTAGAACTGTGTCAGCACATATTTGTTGAGTAATCAAATTCTTGAGTAAACTGGATGACCATCCAAAACAGAAAGGTTACTGAGCTACATGTTCAGAAGAATGTTATCCATCTTGTTTGATATAATGGGGATGTATGCAGACCTTACCCTTACCTCTGTGAGGTACTTTGTGAGGTAGAGAGGCTATAGTGGACAAAACACTTCTCGGGGATGATGAGGATGATGACAAGCTGATGGCTAATAGCAACACGGATATAGCAGCGAAATGTCTGGACAAGGATCCAAATGCACGCGCAGATATGAAGTATGTCTCTGATCACTTGTCCAATTTGGTAAAGGGAGCCAGGGACCATGCGGGAATTCGAGGAGTTGAGTTAACGTTAGCTCTGGAAACAGTCTCTCTACTTCCACGAGGTAGCGGCAAGGTCTACGTACACACTATCCTCTCCCAACCCCACACTGGATACGTTGTTGAAGCTCTGGAAATCAAAGATTATTGACAGGATGTCTTTTATTCCTCTGATAAAATTCTGCCTGATTTTGTGTTACTCATAGTAAGAAGTTCTGGAGTTTATGGCAATACATTAACAAATATTTTCATTCTTTTTGGTTTATGTCTCAGTTTTTAAGTGTGCATTGGATTCAAGTGCACAAATATCCATTTTTAGGATCGTCATTTAATCGATACCCGAAGTTGATTTTTTTTTTGCAAGTTTACCTGTTTGGAGAACAACTTCAGACATACGTAATTGAAGTTGAAAATTCACGTCTGACTTCGAATAATTTTGTCGGGAGTGTGGTTTTGTGAAGGCCAGACATTGAGTTTGCTTGGAGTTTGATATGATCTATCAAGGTCAAGGTTAAATATGTTGAGTCAAGGATCAAAACAAAACAATTATTGATAATTGAAGGACTAAAATATTATTTTTCCTAACTTAAATCTAAACATAATTTTCAGGTACAATTCATAATAAGTTGGATTATTAACCTAGAGAATAAAATAAAATAACCTTATTTACTGCAACAAGTTAAAATTTTGTACCAATAGTACTTAAAAATGTAAATTGTCAATATATACAATAACAACACAAATAACATAGGTTGTTTCTGATAAACCATTAACTACGTAAGTTCAAGGGAAAAGAGGCAAATACATTCATCAAGTTTGTAATTTAGAACAATTATACTCCTCGTTAAAAAAATTGTGTACATATACTTTCGTTAATATACTGAATTTCAAAAATGATGCATATTTACCTTTTCGTTAATGGACTCGATTTTAAAATTTTATTTCTAAATTCTTTTTTTTTTTTAATTTCAAATAAACACATGGCTTAAAAATATCTCACACATTTTTTATCCCTTCGTACTTGATCTAACTAGGAAGAAACTCAATCGCTCTTTTATTAAAAGACTCATTTTATAATTGAGTAGAAGATGGATTGAGTTTTTTCACTTAGATGAGTCTCGATATAAAAAAGTGAAGTAATTTTTTAAAGTCACGTGATATTTTTTAAATTAAAAAAATCAATTTTAAGATTTTATTTTTTAATGAAAAAAGATATTAAGCGACGGAACTACATCTACACTATTTTTTAATAGGTATATCCATTTCTAAATTCCAAAATTAAGTGATATATTTATCGCTTTTTCCTTGTCAATGTATACAACAACAACAATATTCCTAGCTCTTACCATTCCTTGGCCGGACCCTCGGCTATATAAGTTAAATCTGCTTTTAAAAAAAATTGGGAGTAAATTCACTATCCACTCACTTCCTTTTGGACACATGGAAACTTTCTCCTTTTCTAAGAGCCTAAAAAAGTCCCCCCTTTTCACAGACCTGGTTTTTGTTTTCAGTGGCAGGGAGTGCAGATTATGCCACATATACAATTGATTGCACATAAAAGCTTCATATTTGGAAGTGAAATCTTAGCAATTTCATTAATGGGGCAGCAGCAATCGAAGGATGAGTTACTGTATCAACAAGTCAATAGCTGAAATGTTGAAGCTGTCAAAGCTATTCACAACGATGGTGTCAGTCTTGAGGTATATAAATTTTCACCATGTGGACATACCAGAATCTTTTTTGTACTTAGCTTATTTATCAACAATTCTTTTTTTTGGTAAAAAATGGAAAAGATTCCATTTTTTGAAGATACCATGAGTAATTTTTACTTCTGTAATTTTTTTCAAGATGCAAGTTCTTTGAGGTATATGCTTACCCATGTACCCAATTTACTTGAAAATTCTAGCTTTTTATCAACACCTTTTTTGGTAACTATGAAAAAGATTCTATTTTTAGAAGATACCATAAGTAATATTTTCAATGGTGCAAGTCTTATATAAGTTTTTACCCATGTACCCAGTTTACTTGAAAATTTTAGCTTTTCATCAATACCCTTTTTGGTAAATATGAAAAGATTCAACTTTTTAGGAGAGAAGTAAGCAAGTTTTTCAATGGTGCAAGTCTTGAGGTATATGAGTTTACCCATGTGCACTGATTTATTGAAGAATGAATTTTGGGTGTAAGTTTGATATGAAGGAAAATGTTACTACAAATAATATACTTGGTGTAATCCCACAAGTGAGGGTATGAAGAATGTTCTTGATCCAGAATGTTTTCTTGAAATATGCTTTTTTTTTTTTTAAGCTTATTTTCTGGTGTTTGCAAGTAAGCAAAAATATTTTATCCCAAGAGCATTTATATGTAATCTTAGAAAAACAAGACGGGGTGTGGGGGTTGGGGGATGATCTCGGAATGCTATTTATAGAACTTGTTTTTCCTACTTCCACAAGGGAAGTCATTTTCCTCATTTTTAAGGTACTTGTTTTCCTAGAGTAAATGTTTTCCAAAATATTTCGATCGAAATTAGAAATATTTTTCAGAAAATATTTTCCTCCGTACCAAACACACCCTCTACCAATGCCCTTTTTGGTGAATATGAAAAAGATTCCATACTTTTTGAGATGCAAATTGCAATAAGTATTTTTTTCACTGGTGCAAGTCTTGAGGTATACAAATTCACCCTTGCACCAAATCTAATGAAAGAATTTAACTCTTTAGCAACATCATATGTTGGCAAATATACAAAAAGACTTAGCCTATAAAAAGATCTAATAACTTTTTAAGAGAGCTATAAGTATTGTTTTTACTGGTAAGTCTGTAGGCATACATATTCATTCATGAACCCAATTTACTCAAAGAATATAACTCTGTAAGCAATGGCCCCCTTGGGTTTACTCAAAGAATATAACTCTGTAAGCAATGCCCTCCTTGGGTTTACTCAAAGAATATAACTCTGTAAGCCCTCCTGGCAAATATATAAAAAAAGTTTCAACTTTTAGAATGCACTAAGTAACTTTTTTACTGGTGCGAGTCTGTAGGTATATAAGTTCTATGCACCAATTTACTTGAAATTTTAGCTCTATATCAACTTCCATTTTGGTGAACATAACAGAGATTCAAGCTTAGGAGGTTATATGAGTTATCTGTATATACTAAATGTAAATTTGTGACTCATTGAATCAGTGGACTGACAAAGAAGGAAAGACACCATTGATTGTAGCGTGCATGAAGCCAAATGGCTTGAATGTAGCAAAAACTTTGCTTGAGCTTGGGGCTAATGTCAATGCTTACCGGCCAGGTATGCTTTTCTCTGCCAATTGTAATCTTATAATTTTAGACTCGTCACTAGAGGCGGTTCTAGGATTTTAAGTCAGTAGGTTTGAAGTACCACGGCCCTCACTGCTTTGTTGTAATAGGTGCTAACTTAGTAATCTGCTTAATTTATTACGATAATCATCGGTCCAACTCTATCGGAAACAACCTTTCTACCTCCAAGGTAGAGATAAAGTCTACGTACACTCTATCCTCTCTCCCTGCACTTCAAATTTTGTGGGATTACTCGCATGTTGTTGTAATCACCAGTCCAACTTCTAATTTTCTTCAGGATATCATGCTGGGACTGTGCTACATCATGCAGCTAAGAGAGGTCTGGATGATACCGTGCAATTGCTTCTTTCCTATGGAGGTGCATATTTAAAGTTTTGCAAAGTGAATATGCTTTGTCCCTTTTTTCTGTAGATGGATCCATACTGCATTTCTGGATGATTTGGTACTCCTCCGTCCCAATTTATTTGACACTATTTCTCTTTTTTTTAGTCACTCCCAAAAAGAATGACACATTTCTATATTTAGTATAATTTAACTTTAAAACATTCATTTTATCCTTAATGGCTGATTATAAATATTATAAATATCTATAACTTATTTTTTGATAATTATATCTATAACTAATTTTAGATCACAAGTTTCCAAAGTATAAACTCCGTGCTGGCCAAAATACTATCACAAAAATTGAACGAGGAGTATCATTTTTGCATAGTTTTCAGCTTCTTAATGTACATATCTAATTTGACATGAAACTCGCTACTAGCAAATCCGTTGATCAAGAATGATGCTTGCCAAACTCCACTTGAAGTTGCTCGAGCAAAGGGTTTTAGCAATGTCGTCCGTACTATTGAGGTGTACTTGATATTAGTCTCAACCTTTAATTGCATTTAACGTTGAATTCACATGATTATTTGTATTTTCTTGCCTCTTCTTGAATTGGATTGTATGTTTGCGAATTCATTTATCCTGGTTTTGCTTTCACTTTTAGAGACAACTATGCCGGGGCTGGATGAAGGAGTTCTATGGTCTAGGGTTTCTTGAAGCTTTAGCTCCTCAATTGTTATCTAGGAAGATGTCAGTATGATTCTGGCTTGGCTTTTCTTATAAGTGCCCCTTGTTTGTGCTTTGAATTCTTCTCTATAAAATGCTGCAAATTTCAAAATTTTATTCTACCAAAGGCTGTTGAAATAGGTATGTAAGCAATCTTGTTCAACCTGTTTGGTACTAAGGTTGTGTTCGGCATGGAAATGTTTTCTGAATTTTACTTTAGGAAAACAAGTTCCTAAAAATGAGGAAAATGACTTCCTAGTGGAAATAAAGAAAACAAGTTCCATAAATGACATTCCACACTAGCTGTCTAATCCCCACCCCCACCCCCTTAGCCCCCGACATCAACCCCAATAGTGTTCGCAAGAATTATATACAAATGCTTTTGAGATTATATTTCCTGCACACCAAACACCAGAAATTAAAAGTAAGAAAATTACTTATTTTTCAGGAAAACATTTTTTGAATACATATTTTCCGTTATACCAACACACTTAAGTCGTAGTTGTTGTTGTAAGCCGTCTTGTGTACTTGCTGACAAAATGATTATAATTGCAGTTGGGTCGTAGTCATACCTGGGGCATAGTTGATCCTTTGAAGCCTCTGAAATTGGAGCTGGCGATTTACTCATCGTTACAGGTAAATAAACTCTTTATTGACCAACAATAGTTCTTTCTTCACAAACTCTTCTGGCAATGTTGTGAGGTACTTCTTTAGCTTGTACTCATCTTTAGAATTCCCTCGAGATGACGTATATCAAGAGAGGATATGAGGTTATTTCTGTGGATGGTTAACGAGTAATGTTCGAAACTCGAGGAGTAGGCTAGTTCTTGCTATGAAAAACTGGACCTAAACATAGGTATTTGCATCTTTGTGAATTTTGAGTAGAATCCATATATGAGCCAGCATACCACTTCTACAGAACCAAGATTGTAAACCTATCTTTCATGTTCAAAAAGTATTTAACTCTGGTATTATTTCTTTTCCGGGCAAAATAAAGACCTTGGGACTTACATCGTAAATTCAATCATAACTAATAGAAAGCAACTATTTTAGTGATATATCTAATACTTCCTCCATTACAATTTGTTTGTTTGGTTTTGACTTGACACGGAGTTGAAAGTAAAGAAGACTTTTGAATCCTGTGGTCTTAAATTAAAAATATAAAAACAGAAAAAAGAATATTAAGTTATAAAATTTCAAATATTAAAAATTTAAAGTTAAAATTAAAGAGCGTTTTAAAAGGAAAGTAGACATTCTTTTTGAAACAGGCCTTAAAAAGGAAAGTAAGACAACCAATTGGAACGAGAGCATCTTTTTTCGATGAAGTAATAATCTATCGGTTTGTCGAGAAAGACTCTTAGTATCTACAAATAGCACCCAATCATCTGTACTAGATGGAATCTCATAGATGCACCAATTATTTACAGACGAAGAACTTATCCCTTCAAAAGCTCTTCTATATTCTTTTTCTCCAGATTGTTCACATAAGAGGTTGAGGGACTATGTCCATGCTCTATTTCTCCTTCTCTTCCTTCTTAAAGCCCAGTTGAATTGTTAAAAAATGCAATGCAGTGCTCCGTAACTGGTTCACTACCTGCCGTGTGGTAGCAAGCTTTCCCGGGCCTCTTGCACATATAACAACTGTTGTATGTTATCTTCCTCTTTGTTAGTTTCTTAGTTGTGAGGATGAGCCTCTTGCTGTTAGCCAAATAAAGCAATAAGCATTTTCGGTGCACTGAGCGTTCATACTGAGTAGGGAGAAACAGTATTCTCCATCCTCAGAATATGCTGTGGTCAAATTATTGTAACTGGAAAATGTCCATGTCCCCGCCCATCCCTCTTGAGAAGTGTCCTGGCTTGTCGGTGAGGTTCTGAAATTCGCCAACTTCCCAAGTGCCAAATTTATACTTCCTCTCTATACATGGTTCTCTGTGTATGGTTGAGACTTCAATGAACCAACAACAACAACAACTACGTTCAAAACCAAAACTAGTTAGAGTTGGCTGACAAATCAAATAAGCACTCTTGATACTCTTTTTTCCTTCTATTAAATTGGCGGATTTACTGAAATGATGTTTTATTGAACAGGACGCCCAGCCTCGTAATGTTATCGCCTTATGGAAGGCTAATATTGAAGAGATAAGGTGGCAAAGATCAGATCCTGTGCTGACAATTTTTGACAAGACCAGTAGTAATACTCTTCTCCTGAAATTCTTTTCTATAGGTGGTCTTGTTGAATGGAGAATAAAGAAAAAAAGCCTTCTCTTCTTATCTACAATTATCAATGAGCAGTTAATTTACATGTTGGACCCTTTTTCTCTTGAGCCTAGAGTCTCTCAGAAATAGCCTCTCTACCTCTGAGGTTGAGGTAAGGTTTGCGTACATTCCACCCTTTACAAACTCCACTTTGTGAGATTACACTGTGTATGTTTTTGTTATTGTTGTTGTAGAATCGAATTAATATATAGATGCATATGCAACTTCATGTTCAGGAGTACACGAAGATGCATGCTATTAGTCAAATGTGTAGGTTTCAGGATTTCATTCCATAAACAGAAATTCTGAAATTGCACTCGTATTCCTTGATTAACTAATACCTCCTCTTTTTTACGAAAATATTTTACAGTAATTCTTTGATTTTGCTGTTTTCGTATCAGACACTCGATATAAGTTTACATCAGCGAGCGATTCTGAGCAACAACAGCTTCAATTGTTGCACAGAGCATGCATTGCTGCAATTGAGGTGATTACCAACTCTGTCTGAATCATATACTTTTTTACCAATTCTGTATTTTTTTGCTTGTTCATCAGATGAGTTTGTACACCATGCATTACACAAGTCATGTTTGAAATATGTGCATTATGCTTCTTTATGAGGAAATTACGCCTAGTGTGCCCCAAAGTTTTCGGTCTTGATTTTTTGTCCAGCTTGTTAAAATCTTTAAACAATGATCTTTACCTGAAAAAATTCGCTAGGAAGAATTTATGTTGTCCATCAGGCATAAGTTTTTAACGTTTGCATATAAGACGGCGGAACTTGTGGTCAAATTGAATAGGTTCACTGTCTTGAAATATCCTGAACGTCTGCCTTATGGACAAAAAGTTAGAACTTGGGCAACATACCTAAGTTCTAACCTTTGTCTGTGAGGCAGAACTTCAGGTCAATTGAGCAAGTTCATTGTCTTAAAATGTCCTGAACGTCTGCCTTATGGGCAAAAGTTAGAGCTTATGCTTGATAGGCAATATATCTAAGTTCTAACCTTTGTCTGTAAGGAAGAACTTCTAGTCAATTGAGCAAGTTCACAGTCTTAAAATATCCTGAACGTCTGTTTTATGCGCAAAAGTTAGAATTTTCTGAAGTAAATGTTATTTTTAAAAAAATTAATCAAGCAGGGACAAAAAAATCAAGACCACTCCTTATGGAGGTCATTTCGTTAGACTTTTCTTACGGGAGACAAAATATCAAGACAAACCATCTTAGGGCCATTTATGAACTTGACCCATGCTTTATTGCCTATTTTCACTGGGATAATAAAGGTCAACCAGTTAAAATTATATTTGCTTTACGTAGTCTTGTTATTTTCTCCTACTATTTTCTTGAGTCTAAGTGTATTCGGAAACAACCTCTCTATCTCCCAAGGCAAGGGTAAGGTACGCTCTTTCTATTAATTTTATGATGCACTAAGAGGACAGAGCATTTTTACTTTTTTTGGTATGTTATGTGATGATTTTCGCTATTATTTGCTATGTCTGCTTTGTGTTATGAGTTACTTGAGCCGAAGGTCTTTTGGAAACATTCTCTCTACCACGAGGTAGGGGTAAGGTCTGCATACACCCTCCCCTTCCCAAACAGCGGAACCATCTCCAAGACTTGACCACATGTTAGCATTTCAGGTCCCGCCACCCCGCTTACCGCAAAATACCGGAACCGCAGTGCCACAATCGGAAATTGCTGCACAAGCAATGGAATTAGCAATTGGAATAAATGCTTCCATTCATTCTGCTAAAGAAAACAAGACTCATCATCATCATCATGGTCAGAGCTCCGGAGTGAAAAATGAAAATGACTGGTGTAATAACACCGATGATTCCGCTCACAACGGATGGGGTTCACTTGTCAGATCCGAGCCTATGTCTAAGATTACTAACCATGATTGGACTGATGACCGGACTAAGGTCCAAGAAAATGGATGGGGAAGTACTGCAGATCAACGACGACAGCAATCACTTCCCAGAGCAAAATCCTCTGAAGTAAGCTGCAACGGATGGATCGATGAGCCTGCCATAGAAGAGTACAACGGCTGGGCAGTCCCCGAGCCTCAACAGGAACGTAGAGATGCTGCTTCCTCAGCAGATTTTCATCATCAAGGATGGGGAAACACAGCAAAGGAGAAAACAGAATCCTCGGGTGTAAGTAGCTGTGAAGTTGAAAACACTGAAACTCGAGAAGGAAGAAACAATCCTGCTTTTGATTTTGCAGCCCCATCAGCTCCACCAGTTCCAGAAGAGGTTCATTATCCGGACATAGATCTTAGTCCCTTGCACCTGTCGAATCCTCCTATGGAACGAAAAACAGCTTCTGTTACGACTCAAAAGGACAATAAACATGAGCCTGCACTGTGTATAATATGTTGGGAAGTTTCTGTTGAAGGAGCCTGTGTACCTTGTGGTCACATGGTTGGCTGCATGCAGTGTTTGAACCAGATCAAATCCAAGAAAGGTGAATGCCCCATTTGTCGAGTTAAAATCAACCAGGTTATAAAGCTCTATTCTGTTTGAGAGGTAAATATAGTGTTTATCATGTCATTCTCTTGGAACATCGAGCCTAGATATCATAATAAACTACCGTCAAACCTCGTTACAATGACAGCGTTATAAACAAGGCAAAAAAAGTATACAAGTGAACCCCATTTGGTACACACCCCTTTCCAAATTACCCTTTGGCATTTTGGCTTAAAGTTTTTACCGATTAGGTTCCCAACTCAAATGTCAAAGCTGCTATAGCGAGGTGTTATTATATATGTATACTAACATTTAACGTTTAGAATTATTTAGCTGTTATAAATAAAAGTATAAAAAAATTAGGTTAATGATTTTGTGTACTAAAAAGAAGTAATGTATCTGTTAATCAATTTAACCCCCAAAAAATAAAAATATAAAGAGTGAAGGTGAAAAAGGCAAACACAAATAGTCTTTCACGGTGAACTTATTATCATAACTAATGGGCACTATTTAAATACAATGTTTTTCCCTTTAGATATTTGTACCTGAAATTTACTATGCGAATGATATTAATGATGATTGCCATAAATATTTTAATATTTTATTTTATACATACTATATTTCTTACAAAATACTATTATACAATATTTGAGTATGACTATTATAGAGAGGTAATGGTAATTTTACAAAGAGTATATCGTCATAATGAATATCACTGTTGTAATAGATAGAATATTGTTATAGAGAAGTAAAATGTAACATGAATAATCGGTTCTAAAAAAAATTAGGTTGTTATAGTGAAATACCATTAAAATAAATGGATGTTATAATGAGATTTAAACGTATGTTCGAGCGATGTGATCTTATCTAATGTCACTTCAACTTCATTCTTATGGTCCCTCCCACTATTCTAACACTTGTTAAGACCTTATCCCTACCTACATGGGGTAGAGTGGTGATTTCCGATAGACCCTAGACTCAAAATAAAGATTCCCGGTATCAACCTATAGTTACAGAAAACTTCTCTTATTTCCTCCTACTATTCCAACACTTGTTAGTTGTTAATACTTCTTTGTACATATCTTTTTGGAATGTATTGGAATTACGTGCCCATCTTTTTGAAGCAAGTTCTTCGACTGGATTAATGCATGTATGAACCCTAGAAAATCCCGAAGATCTAGTCAGACTAACATCTTTTGTACCTGTAAGAGTCCAATGATATTATTTCACATCTCTTTCTTCGCGAAGAGAAAGAACAAGAAATGCTCAAACAAAATCCACAAGGCTGGTTTGAGAACAACGGATTCAATATCCATAGTTGGTGAATTCGATATTTATTCTGGACGGAGATCCCAAATTACTCGGCCATCAGCATTAGAGACGCGACTAGATCCACATACTTGTCCAAAATTTAGAAAAAATTGATGCAAAATTAAGGATATCAATTGACTCTGCCTATTTATTATGTTCTTCTTGAGAAATAATGCATATTGAGGATATACCAAGTCTAAATGGAGGGAAGAGTATTTTCCCAGTCATGTAACAGAATTCTGGCTTTATAATCTGCAAGTTTACAGCAAAGAACTGACTTACAAAAATGTATTAACGTACCATAAATGCTCGTTACCATTCGTTGATATGGTGAACTTGGGGTTGCTAGTCTTCATCGTCACTGAGAATAATCACATCTCTTCCGGTGGATGAAGACCCCCGTGCAGGATGCTTGTTGAGAACTGTACTGGAAAGAGTCACAATAGTTTCTCCAACAGCAGTATGCTGTGCTATTTTTGGCAAAAGATCTTTATTCTCATCATGACCGTTTTCTTTTGATTGTGATCGATGATTCAATGCATCTGCACCAACACATGATCCAGATATCTGATCCAAACTATTTGTCGTTGAACTTGGACCAACTGAAGGTGCAAAGAACACATCTACTTTCCTGTACTGTTGAATATCTGATGCTCGTCTGGAGGCTAAGTGGTTAGATGTACTCTCGGAGTGTTCCACATCAGAAACCAAAGGTTCGTGCTTCACTGTTACCATACTTCCGTCCTTGCTGGCATCTTTAGATACGTCGGACACAGGCAATCCAAGTTTTTCTTTTGCCTGCTTATGAAATGCACTTACCAGTCCATCCAAAGCTTCAACCATGATGTTCAGCTCATCTATTTCATACCGTATAAGCAAATACTTCTCACTCCAAGCACAAGCACATAGCTGCTTGGCATGAAGAAGACAAGTATATTTATGTGGAGAACATTTGCAGCCAATGGCAGAAAGGTATAGATCATAGCAGCATATCACACACTCCCGTTTGGTGGTAGCACAAAAGTCATCCTCCATCTTTTCCGATTCAAGAGAAGCACACAGATACTTGCGTCTTCTCACTTCAGTGGCAATCCGCGACTATCAAAATGTAGAATTAATAAAGATTTACTTCCAACAGAAAATGAAACGATATATCATACTCTTCATGAATACATTTCTAAATAACATAACTAATCAGTAATGCTTGCGTCTCTCACACACATAAGTTTTAAACTTGACGTGAAATTAGCCCTTAGCATAGTAAGTAGGCGTTTGGACATAAAAAATATGATATTTGAAAAAAAAAAAGTTGAAAAAGGGTATTTGGAAATTGAGTTGTGTTTGACATGCATTTAACTTGAAATTTTCTTTTAGAAATTTTGCGAGTGGAAAAAAAATCACTTGAAAACTGGTCAAACCCATTTTTTTCCAAACTTGAAACTCATCTTGAATTTTTTTTTCTCCAAAAAATCAGCCCAATATATAACCGAATGCTGTTTCGGAAAAAAAGTGAAAAATCGTATGGATAAACAAAAGCTAACTTCCTCAACCGGAGTAGGGACCAACAAAAGCTAAGTCTCAATCTCCAAATTAAGTATAAGGAGCTGCTCATAGAACACACATATCAACAACAACAACATCAAACCCTGTGTATACGCACATAAGCAGGGTCTAGGGAGGGTAGAGTGTATGCTGACCTTACCCCTACCTCGTAGAAGTAAAGAGGTTATTTCCGAAAGACTCTCGGCTCAAATAACACACATCAAAGCAGTTAAAGGAAAAGACAAGTAAGAAGCACATAACAAGTAGTAGGGAAAGCATAACATAACATTCCGAAGAACACATATCAAAAAGAGAGAAATTACAAAAGACCCATGTAAATTTTGCCCAGTAACATTTGAAGCATGAGTTATTCTTGAAGATGTCTTTGAAATGCTCAACTCGAAGGTCAGAAGTCGGCAAAGCACCTTTTACCTTGATACAAGTGGGGTCTAATGACTAGAGAGGGGAAACAGTTGTGAATGATACCAAAATTAGAAATACAACATAACAAGGAAAGGAAGAAATGACAATGCCAAATGAAAAGAAAAGGAAAGCCTGTTTAGGATTGAAGTTCAGGAATTTGGAAGGGCTCCTTATTTAAATGAAGTTGTGATTATTAGAGGCTTACCTTAAGTGTTTTTGTTAAAATCCCGCTGCTTGGACAGACTGCTCTCGATCTTATATTATCAAAAGAATTCTTGTTTCGCAGTGCAAGTTCTCCTAAAGCCCTAATTGCTTCTGACGCTGCTTCAAGCAACAGCTTATCATGGGAGATTGATGTCTTTCTGTCCTGATCACAGTATAGTTCCACAGCATTCTGACCATGTGGTAACCAGTCAAAGGGAGCAAAATTTACTTCTTCATAACAATTAAACCCACTATCAAACTCTGCATGGTATACTCCGGGAAGAACGAGAACAAACTCCTTCGGATTTTGCACACAACGATAAACAGGTATACCCTCTGAAGTCAATATAGAAGGAGAGAATTGTGTGGCCTGCATTGAATATGAAGGTTGATCGATCAAATGGGAGGTAATAGACAACCTTTTCATATTCAGTGTGCAAAATATAACCAAATCAAGTATATTTTTTTTCTATCTCTTCTGAAACAAAAAGGAAATTTTAGACTGTCCTTGTCAAATTTAAAGCATACAATCACCCAAGAAAAAGGTACAGGAAATATGTGGCACTGAATACAATGTTTACGAGTCAGAAGTCTCCTATAATTGCAAACTGTGCACTTCCTCCTTTTAACATTACCAGAGCTTTAGAAAAAGAAAATTTGCCGAAAAAAAAACAAGATTTTCATAAAACTTAAGGTTAAAATCTCAAAATACTATGTTCACTTCAACTTCTTCTGGATAACTTCCGAATCACCAAAGACTTCTTCCCCATCCCCCAACAAACTCCTTTAAAACCACAAAAAAAAATGTAAAAAAAATAATTAAAAAAAATAAAGCAGACAATCATCACGCTTGCAATATAAATTACCAAGAGAACTATATTCCATCATTTCACCAAATACTTCCTCATTTTTTTACAAGGCAAAACAAATAATTCCTTGTTCTCTATTTGGAGGTCCTCGATTTCGTTCAAGTAACAGATTCTAGCCAACTGAAAGAATCTTCTAATCAATCCAGAGATCATTTGGATTTCATTATTAATTGTATTTTTTTTATGGATATACAAATAGGAGAGTTCATTTTATTAGTCAAATTGAAAAAGGAACCAGCTAAACATTCATCCCTTTATTTCCAGTAACAGGCATTTCCTAATCGAAATAATGAAAAATAACTTCACGGATTTGAAACTCACAAGGTTGTGAAGCAAACAAGGATGTGCTGACCACTGCGGCAGATGCTTCTTGACAGCTTCCTCAAACTTGCAACGATAACTCCCGGGAACCCCATAAAATATTCTTGGGGCACCAAAATGTATGTAGGAAAGCAAATATAAGTGGTGCTCTTCAATTCTCTAATGGAGGATGGAAAAAGAAGAAAATATGCCCAATTAATCAATCAAAAAGAAAATGCTTTTACAAATGGACTTATGGTCATCAGTACTTTCTCCTTCCAAGAGATATTGCCCCAAGAATGATGATGCCCCTCCCCAAAAAACAAAAACGAAAGAGAATATGCCCAAGAATAATTTGAATTAAAAGAACAGAAGTCCTTGCTTAATGAAAAAACTGTAAATCTTACCCAGTGATTTGATGAAAAACACATTCCAAAAGAAAGCCGGGGAAGCAAAATAGAGGAACTGTTATAACTCTCAAAACGGAGAAGCGAATCTTGAAGCTTAGGGGTATTGTTCAAGTTCCAACCTGATTCCACATATTGTGGACATTCAGTTACATCCCGTGGATTGGTTTTAAGTGGAAAACCACTTTGGCTTGCACTAGTTTCCGTACTATTCCCACGGAGCACCTAATAAACCAAATTGACAACGAAAAGTAAGAAAAAATGATGGAAGGAAAAAAAGTTGATGGATCCCTAGAAAAGAAAATTGCAATTCTAAAGGAAAACCTCAATTTCTTCAGTTGGATTCTCAATAATCCTCCAGTATTCCCCTTCAATATCAGGAATAGATGGTTCTGACAGCATCTGCATTGCATCTGACTTGAAGTTTGATGCTGTGATCTGATCTTCCTTGACAAAGTACTGCCTCTTGAAATGATCAGCGTAATTCTTGAAAGAATTCAGCTTAAACTTTGGCCCACTTTCGAATTCTAAGTGTTCACTACAACAACCAAATTCTTTAAGTCCCACGTTGGGTCCAAAATCTGACTTCATACTTAATATTTTCTGCCGTCTATTATTCGTCTTCTTATGGGCTCCCTCAAGCCTTTTCTTGAGAAACAGACTCTGGAAGTCACTAATGCGCTGGATATGGGTGTCAACTCCATACCTAGTGGCCTCTTCTTCAATGTGGCAAGGTGGTTTCCAGGAAGAGGGAGGAACAATACGGCATACTCCGTAGTGCTTGACATGTGGAAGGATGCTTGCAACATACTTGAGAGTATCTTCAAACTCCTAGCATAAGATTTAACATCATCAAAGCAGCATCTGGCAGGGTAACTGTATATGATGCAATAGAGGAGATATACCAGGCTGAAAGAAAGATGGGAGTGTCAAGGAATACCTCTTCAGTAGGATGGAATACAGGAGCCTCATCAAGTGAAGGCATACGTGCCAATTCTGGACGACATCTTGCAATAACCTTTTCAAAAAGCAAACCACAAACATCATAAGCTCAATGGAATTGAGAAGGAAAAAAAAAAGACAGATGCAGATCAAACTTAACATTTGAATAGAGAACATTTAATCCTTGCCTTGAAACTAAACATTATACAATATTAAGGAAGAATGAACCTTCTGACAGTTGTGACAACTGGAACATCCTCGGATCACTCCTTTGGGAAGATAAGCACGTGAAGACGAACTCTGCAAAACAAATTGATCCCAGAGACGATCAAATGACCAAACCATTATTTCTCACTAGCAGCACTGCATGCCAACAATGACACAGAAAAACAGTAGATGCTGCCACATTCTTAGACCAACCACTACAAGCGAAGACATAACCAGATAGGCCTCTGGCTCAATAGATCAATGGATAAACCCTCATCTTCCAAGTGATGCAAGAAACAGTCAAATGAAGAAGAGAATACCCATAGAGAAACAGAAAAGAAAATCATCCTTGACCAGTACCCCAGCCCATTTGCCAAGACATGTACTGATAAAGCCCATTAACACAGTTACAGTGTCCCACATTGATTGAGGCAATCTGTTGTTGTCTCCTTATATGGTCTTGGACAACCCTCACCTAATGAGATAATATCTTATGCTGAGTTAGGTCCAAAGTTCATTTTCTTAACATGGTATCAAAGCCGGACATCCTTTTGTTGTATTTGTTGAGCATCATATTATAGTGTCCTCGCTCCAAATGTCCAGGTTTAGGCGCACATGGGAATGTTAGGGTCCCTCATAGGTTGAGGGAATGAAATGTCTCGTTATATGGTCTTGGACAATTCTCTATCTCATTAACTTGCTTTTTCAGGTACAGTTAGGCACAAAGTACATTTTCTTAACAAGCATGTCATATTAGGATTTAGGACAGGTTAGTACCTCTAGTTTCATGATCAGAGAAGAGCTAACTTAATGGTACGAGCTTTTGAGGAACATCGGTGGATAGTATGAGTGACAAGGGCGTAACATCCAGAGACACTGGGATTCAGATTCAAGGCTAGGTCCAAATATATACGCTTTCATATTCACTGTCATTTAGATATACTAGTTCCCTTATTGACAAGTAAATGAGCAAAAAGTTCACCATTTGGGCCCTTCCTCTGTACAGTGAGTTGCAAAGAGAGAACAAAAAATGTGCACCAAGATGATGCCAAGGGTTAATAGGTACAAACGCTCACTTGTAGAGCTCCCTAAAAATCTATCAAGCTATTTATAGATAAAGGATTCCTTCTTTAAACCAAAGAACTTCCAGATTAGTCTTTCCACCCCTTTAGAGATCTTCCTGATTTTCTCTCCATCATCCAAAAATGCATAACAATGCAATTTCCCAAACTTTCTTCCTTTCTTGTTTTGCTCAACTTCCATGTTGCAAAGGCATCTGTGACTACCTGGGGTAGTAACCCTGATATATTAAACATGGAACACACCAACTCCAGCTCGGCTGCATTGCGATAATGAAGAAACATATGATTAGAGCCCTCCCCTTCTTTCTAACGCATACAACAGCAATTCATGATTATACCAACCCCCTCCTTTCCAAATAGTGTGCCATAAAGATAGTGTCTCATGCAGCATACCATGCAAAGGAAACCACTTTTTTGGTTCTGGCTTACAAAAATATTTCTCCATATTGGTTCTACTCCTCTAAAATCCAGATATCTATAGCAAGATTGCACTGCTAAGCATTCGCATTTTGCTCCGGGAACTTAACATTCCATCCTATCCTATCCTGCCATTGCTATAGCACTGGGCCATAAATATCTTGAAGAAGATTCTCCATTTCTTCCTACTGCCAATCACCTGTCATTTAACACAGTGTTCTTCCTGTTCCAAAAACACAAGGCTGCATATGGTCAAAAGGACCTCAGAATAGCACAAAAATAGTGTCGATATATGCATCTCTCGCCAGATAAGTTTATCTGATCCTCCCCAACCAGAAGCACCAGCTATGGGCTCACTCTTCTTTTCCCGCCTTTTCAATAAAACCACGAGGGAATTCTTTTACATCAGTATAAAATATTAAGGTGACACGTATTCAAAGTTTATAGTTTAATCAATTTAACTGAAATCTATCCTTAATTTATCCTTAATTTGTTTATGTAGATGGAATTTACAAAAAAAAGGGGGGAGGAGTTGCACTTATGAGAAAAATATTCGTCTGAAAAATCTTACTAAATGACCTTATCAGCTTCACATTCAGAATCCTCTTCCATGTGATCAACATGATCATCAAGTATCCAAGGTCTATGCCTAGCAGATCTCTTAAGCTTTCCTGTGCTAATAATTGTTGAAGTAGCAGCGACCTGGCTAGGACCTAGCTTAGACTCACTCCCAAGAGCCACCGAGTTATAGGCTTCCTGACTATTTTCCACATTCTTTAGTGTGAAGGACGTTAGCAATTCAAAACCGGGTGGAATTGGAAACTTGTTCCCATTGTCAGTTTCACCATATGATCTTGTGCGTTTGGCCCCCATTAGCACTGAAACAAAAGGGAAAGTATCAGCGGACATAAAATGTGGCATGGACTTATTTTATCTTTTAACGCTAAGCAAGAGAATAACCAAATATAGGCATACTTCATCAATGTCCATTTAAGTAGTACCTCTTCCCTTCACCTTTATATCTCTGTCAAGTACAATCAGACATCTGTCTGTGAGAACTTCAGAACTGACCTGCAACAAGAGAACACAGATAAATAGGTAAGTACTAGCCAAATATGACATGTAGTCAAAGACCATATAATCTGTATACAGATAAATAAGACTAACTAACAGAAAATGAATTTAGATGACCCTGGTATTGTAAGGTCAACAAAATAGGTGAGGGTGAATTTTAATCAAATTCTTCATAAAATTCCTTTTTTTAATTGCAGAACATAAATCTTGTTAACCAGAGACCAAAAGTAACGGGGAATGGGACACATATATGCAACAGAAAGAACTTAATGGGGGAGAATGATCCCAGCATGCATTTGGTGGACAATATGGAAGGAAAGGAGTGAAGATGTTTTGAGGATAAACTAAACTCCATACAGAAAGTAAAAGAGAAATGTATTGTTTACTTGTATTTTTGGTGTAAAGAGGAGTGTATAGAGGAAGTAGGACAACTAGTGGATCCGTTAGGCTACCTGTAATTAGTTTTACTATTCTCCTTTTTTTAGTCAATTTTTGGAAGTCTCCTAATGCTGAGGAATACAACATTACCAGTTTTAAAAAAAATGAACCTAACCCCACTTTATTGCTCCAAGTAAGGAGAAGAAATTAAAAAACAAGCAAATTCACCCAAATCCATATCTGAGAGCAAATGCAGAGCAGATTCCATCAGTCTATTTGGCGATGCCTATGGGAGCAAAAAGCAAATCCAAAGATATTTGGAATGGATTTCTGGAGAGATGTGAAAAAAGATTGACCAGAAGAAAATCACAATATTTTTCTTTAGGTGATAGACTGGTTCTGATCAATTCAGTCTTAGATGCTTTACCAACTTACTTGATGTCAATTTTTCCTCTTCCAGTCAATGTGGAGAAAATAATTGATGCTCTAAGAGGAACTTTCTGTGGCAAGGAGACAAGGTGAAAAAAGGATACCATTTAGTCAAATGGGAGGCTTTAATCTTATCCAAGAAGCATGGGGGGCTTGGTATCAGAAATCTGAGAAATCAGAATAGAAGTCTCTTGATGAAATGGCCGTGGAGATTTCCTAAAGAAGGGCAGACTTTATGAGGTACTGTGATCCAAGTTAAATATGAAAGGGAAGGCTTCTGGAAGACAAAGGAAGTAAACTCTACTTATGGCATCAGCTTGTGGAGATCAATCAGGAGTTTGTGGCATGGTTCCTTTGAAAGAACATGTTTTAATATAAAAACTGGCAGGAAGATTATGTTGTGGGGAGATGATTGGTCATTGGTCAGGGAATGGCAGTCTCAAGCAACTATTCCCAAATATTTACCTACTAAGCCAGCTGCAGGACTCCATATTGCGTGAAGTATAGTCTACTCAAAGTTAGAATCTGACTTACAGAAGACTGATAGATTGGGAGATGGAAAGACTGGCTGAGTTTTATGGCATTCTAGATCAGTGTGCAGGATTGAAGGAAGGAGAAGACCCTCTTAAGTCTTATATGGAAGTGCCATAGCAAAGGCAATTTCACTGTAAGTTCTGTCTACCAAGGATAATCAGATGGGTTCTCAGATCAATTTTTTGCCTTGGAAGCTTATCTGCAAGGTCAAAGTCCCTTATAAAGTGGTTATTTTCACTTGGCTGGTAGTGAAAGAGGCTGTTCTAACTCAGGAGAATCTCATGAAGAGGGGCATACATATGTGTCCAAGATGCTATTTTTGTGAACAATATGCAGAGACAATCAACCATCTGCTTCTTCATTGTAGAGTGGTTGGCCATTTATGAAATCTGGTTACTAGCTTGAGAGGCATAAGGTGGACTATGCCCGAAAGAACAGGCCAGGCTCTAGTAAGCTGGAATACTATGGGTAGTGGCAGCACAAACAAAGACAGATGGAGAATTGCCCCAACAGTGATATGGTGGACCATGTAGAAGGAGAGAAACTCTAGGTGTTTTGAAGGCAACATTAGCTCTATAAATAGGTTAAAAATGAACTGCATTGTAAGTTCTTGTTATTGGTGCAGTTCTGAGTATATAGATGACCCAGTCTCTACTGTAGACATCCTAGGATCCTTATTCCTTAGAAGATGAAATAGGATTTTGAGTTTTGTCTCTGAACTTCTCTTTTGGACGTGGCTCTTTTGCTGTAAGTTCTTGGATCCCAGCCTTAGCGCTGATGATTTATATACAAAATATGTTACCTTGTCTAATAAAAATCAGTTATATCAATCCTGGGTATCCATTTTGATCTATTCGGATCCATTTTCATTCTCTGATACTAAACTCCCAAAAGAATAATGTGGGCATCAAATCCACCCAACCTGCTCAGTTCCTAGAAGTATAACAGACTAGCACAAAACCATTTCATGTTTCAGCATAATGACAAAGAACCAATAGAAATACACACATATTACATATCTATTGTCCAAATGAAAAAATCGAAGCTTGAACCAAAACTTGCAACTGTAAGTAAGACATGTATGAAGCAGCAAAATATGTTGAAGCAACTAGAAATTGGACCATAAAAGGTGATGATCGTTTTGCCACTGCAGTTTCATAAGATTCTAATTTAAAGTCATACGTATGAATCCTCGGTACCCATTTTGATCTATTCGGGCCCATTACATTCTTTGATACTAAATTCCCAAAAAGAACGATGTGGGCATTAAAAATCGAAGCTTGAACCAAAACTTGCAACTGCAAGTAAGACATGTATGAAGCAGCAAGAGAATGAAAATACGTTGGAAGTACCTAGAAATTGGACTGTAAAAGGTGATGGTACTGCAGTTTCATAAGATTCTAATTTAAAGTTAGCTATATGAATCTTGGGTATCCATTTTGATTCTTTGATACTAAATTCCCAACAAGAACGACATGGGCATTAAACCCACCCAACTTTCTCAATTCTTAGAAGCATAACAAACTAGCACAAACCCATTTCATATTTCAGCAAAATGACAAAAGACAAATGGAAATACACACATTTATGACACATCTGTTGTCCACATGAAAAAATCGAAGCTTGAACCAAAACTTGCAACTGTAAAAGGTGATGGTCGTTTTTCCCTTGCCGTTTCATAAGATTCAAATTTAAAGTCAACTATATGAATCCTGGCTATCCATTTTGATCTATTAGGGTCCATTTCCATTCTTTGAAACTAAATTTCCAAGAAGAACGATGTGGGCATCAAATCCACCCGACTTTCTCAATCCTTAGAAGCATAACAGACTAGCACAAACCCCATTTCATATTTCAGCACAATGACAAAGAACAAATAGAAATGCACAGCAGAAAATCAAAACTTGCAGTACATTACCAAGAAAGTAGACTGTAAAAGGTGATGGTATTGCATTTTCATAAGCTTCTAATTTAAAGTTAGCTATATGAATCCTGGGTATCCGTTTTCATTCTTTGATACTAAATTACCAAAAAGAACGACGTGGCCATTAAATCCACCCAACTTACTCAATTCATAGCAGCATAACAAACTAGCCCAAACCCATCTCATATTTCATCACAATGAAAAAGAACAAATAGAAATACACACATTCATGACACATCTGTTGTCCATGTGAAAAAAAATCGAAGCTTGAACCAAAATTTGCAACTGTAAAAGGTGATGGCCGTGTTGCCATTGCAGTTTCATAAGATTCTACTTAATTAAAACTTCCTGGGTGCCCATTTTGATCTATCAGGGTCCATTTTTCATTCTTCGATACTAAATTCCCATAAAGAACGATGTGGACATTAAAATCCACCCAACTTACTCAATTCTTCGAAGTACAACAAACTAGCACAAAACCCATTTCATATTTCAGCACAATGACAAAGAACAAACAGAAATACACAGAAAAAAATCAAAACTTTAACCAAAAACTTGCAGTACCTTACCTAGAAAGTAGAACCGTAAAAGGTGATGGTAGTTTTGCAGTTGCAGCGTCCGTCATGAAGGGTATCAGCAGAACCTGTGTTGAAAATGGAGAAAAGGGTTTGTACACAGAAGAAAACCCATGAACCTAGTAGTTACACAAGACTCCAAGGAATCAACTATGGAAAAAAAAAAATTTTCAAGACTCTGCTTTCCCCAAATCTAATTGAAATAATCTTGAGTTTTTAGCCAAAATTAGGTTATTTTTATTTTTCAACTATAACCATTAGCATCTTTAATCTATTCGCGGGGACATTTGGTTAGAAAATAAGTTATTTCGGGATCTTGAAATTATTATTTCATCTTCAACAAAGAATAAAGAATAAATATGAGTTTATGTTATATTTGGTTGAGATAAAATCTCACAGCCAATAACTTATTCCTGAATTAGTTATCTCGGGATTATAGTGTTATATTTGTCTCACCCTCGTATTAGGATAATTAATCCAAGGATAAGTTATCCAGGAGGTTTTATCTCAATCAAACATGAGATAAATCATATTTATCATATTCTTTATTGAAAATAGGATAATAATTCCAGATAACTAAATACGAGATTAGTTATCGGGGATTATAGTGTTATATTTGTCCCACCCTCGGTAATGGGATAATTAATCCGAGGAATAAAGTTATACGGGTTTTATCTCCAATCAAATATGAGATAAATCCATATTTATTCCTTATTCTTTATTGAAAATGAGATAATAATTCGAGATAAGCCCAAATGAATTAGTTATGCAGGGATTATAGTGTTATATTGTCACTTTCGTGTGGGATAGTGGTAAGGATAGGTTATCCGAGGTTTTATCTCGTCGAGCATTGAGATAAATCCATATTTATTCACTTATTCTTTATTGAAAATGGATAATAATTCCAAGATAACTAATCAGGGAATTAGTTATCTCGGGATTATAGTGTTATATTTGTCAGCCCTCAATGTGGGATAATTAATCTAGGGATAAGTTATCCAGAGGCTTTATCTCAATCAAACATGAGATAAATCCATATTTGTCCTTATTCTTTATTGAAAATGAGATAAACAGTAGAGATAACTAAATGAGATTAGTTATCGGGGATTATAGTATTATATTTGTCTCACCCTCAATATGGGATAATTAATCCAGGATAAGTTATCCTGATTTGTCTCACCCTCAATATGGGATAATTAATCCAAGGATAAGTTATCTCGAGGTTTTATCTCAATCAAACATGAGATAAATCCATATTTATTCCTTATTCTTTATTGAAAATGGGATAATAATTCCACGGGATTATAGTGTTATATTTGTCCCACCCTCAATGTGGGATAATTAATTCAAGGATAAGTTATCCCGAGTTTTTATGTCAATCAAACATGAGATAAATCCATATTCAGTCTTTATTCTTTATTGAAAATGGGATAATAATTTCAAGATAACTAAATCCGAGATTAGTTATCCCGAGATAACTTGTTTTTCAACCAAGCAACCCCTAAGTTTATTAAATGAGCATTTTTTTTATCGATTTTTCGGTCGTTCCGAAAGTCGGTGAATTTTCTTTTCGTGGGTTCTTAGTCGTGTTTTTTGATAGTCACGATTAGTTTTAAAGTTTATTTTGTTAGTGAATCAAAAGTGTTTCATTTTAACAAACTTGAAGAATCAAAGATACTTAAGATTATATTTAAAGGACCAAAATAACTTACTTCTATAAATAATGGATAATTTTGACTAAAACTCAGACTAGTCAATTGAAATTGACATTAAAATTTATCGGAAATAACTTTTTAATTTCGAGGTATTCTCTATAAATTATACATCAAGAATTCCCTAATTTACGACCATAACTAATTTTTTCTTTACCATTAAGATTAATATTAGAAACTCCTGAAATAAATATTGTACTGACATATATCAATAACAGTTTTGGAGACACCAGAAACAAATGTAGTTGAGAAATAAAGTATATGTATACTCTACTCTTTTCGGACTTTATTTTACGGGACTACACTGGGTATATTATTATTGTTGAAATTGACATTAAAAATAATAAGATCGAAAATGACCTTGAACTATTTAAAATAAAAATAAAATATCCTCAATTCGAATTTTGATCAAAAATACTTCTGAACTATTAGAAATTAGATAAATATGCCCTCTCAATTAGCAAATTGGCTCAATTATGCCCCCAATTTTGTGAAAAATATCTCTTTTCAAATTTATTTCTTTAATGAGATGTACTCCGCTTTAAGAAAAAAGATTTTTTTTTTCAATTATTTCTTATAAAGAAAACCGCCAAATATATCTTTAATATATTCGATATAAAATAACTTTACCCTTCGTTATGTCGTTACTTAAATAGCTCAAATTTATTATTATTAACTAACAAAAATCACTTTCCCTATTAAAAAATAATTTTTTTATGTCACCCATTGTGTTTTTAATTCATCATTAGGGAACAATGAAAGTCTCATTTTGTGTAACGATTGATTTGGTGTGATCGCGTCGTTCGATTTTAATATTTTGCGGTGTGATAAATCGATAATCATAGTCTGGTCGATTTTAACCTACATATAGTCATATAGTAGAGAATTATGACTTAGATTTTTCAAATACGTCTCAATTATATTATACTAACATCTTACAAATATAGCAATATTCAAAAGAAAATACAAGCAATTTCCTTCGTTAATAAATCACCCAAAAATTAAAAGACATATTTCAATCAAGATAGAGTAGTTAAAATTTCGATGTCTAAATAATTAATTTTGTACTAATACTATTTAATAT